>JARQSW010000349.1:968248-1124950 GCA_030142375.1 Calameuta pallipes
GAGAGAGAGAGAGAGAGAGAGAGAGAGAGAGAGAGAGAGAGAGAGAGAGAGAGAGAGAGAGAGAGAGAGAGAGTGATTATAATTCCACTTGGATTCGGTTTCGTTTACGAGAAATCAAAGCAAGGTAAGAGGTCCTTGGTAAGCGGGATCCTTCGAAGTATTCTTATTGGAGGAGTTGATGCAAACGAGGAAGAAGGATGAAAAGTTAGAGAGAGAGAGAAGGAAAGAGAGAGAAGAGCCGAGGTTTAATATCTCACAGCAGAGAAGAGTGGTTATAAGGGACCTTGCATTTCTGCATTTGCAATGAGCCGTCTTAGCTCAGCAAGGAAGACGAGTTGATGCCTTCAAGTTTTCCTATTCTCATTCCCGCTAGCGTGCTCACCCAACCCCTTAAAGCATAGAACCACCCCTACCATAGGATATTAAAATTCTCTGGGAAATACAGACGGCACGGTCCTATATGGCATTTGCAGTGCAGGTTATTACAAACGAAGTGGCTGTCACGTTTAATCGCTGTCCAAGTAGCCTCAACGATGATGCATGTTATGCGAACCGTCCAGAACGATTTAAAACTATTACGTCCCATTATTCTTTTAACCTCGAGGAACGACCTCCCTACGTCTATATCTGCAACGCAACGAGTAAACGCATGGTTTTCTTCGATCCAAATTCAACATGACCTTTTGGGATGCGACACTGACCACGACACTATTCGTGCCGAGTAGCATAAGCATATTTCCAGTGAATGGTTAGGTAGCATAGGTTATCCAGTGGTCCATTGGTCAGCAGAGGTTAGCTGACCGCTGGTCAGCCAGTCCGGCCCTCGTTGCCCGTGTGAAATAGTGGCTGGCCGCGCTCCAACCTCATACGTTAGTTCCGTTCATACGTAACCCACCTGCCAACCCCGCTTTCGCCCACCCAACATATATGTACTAAGTTTTCGACCCTCCTCCCGACCCATCCCGCCACCCTCAATCCTATCCGAGCGTGCACCAACCACCGCCGGCGCACACTCAGTTTTCGGTAGGTCAGCTTGATCTACCGACATATAATACACTCCTACACTTGGCGACCCAGCAAAAACCACGATAACTTACTAGCACCGACGCTCTATTATACGAATTATTCAACCATACCTGCACAACGGGACCTCTGCGTAAACGTCCTCCCGGAATTGCACTGATATCGCGCTCTCCATTGCTTGCTTGCACTTGCTCCAATGACCTAACCAAATTTCCATTAATTTCTCTGGCGCACCCAGTACTCGGTGTGCTCCTCCGACTGAGTGACCCATTTTCAAATGTTTGTAACTAAGAACAAGTAATTTGTGGATTGCGAGCTTTCTGTGGTTATCTTTAGGATTTTTTTTTTTTTTTTTTTTTATACGTATATACGTATTATATAAATGCGCGAGACGAGTGGCTGCAGTAGACTGATATGCATTTTGACGTTTTTACCTTCAAGCCCGACGTATATACTCGTCGCAGACAAGGAAATCTTCAAGGATCTGTATTGCACAAGAAGGGCGACAAACCATATAAGAAACGCACTTATCGCACAACTGCGAGGCACGTTCTTCTCGATTCATTCGGCAGGCAGTAAAAGCCAAGTGCGAGAAAAAAAGTAGGATGGAATTCCTATGCGCAAAATAGTGGGGAGTAAACGATTTGTGAAGTAGAATAAAGAAAGAAAAAAATTCCCATCCGACGTAGAAGAACGTTCAGCTGGCAACTAACGGATAACGCTTAATGCTATCGTTTTGCACTTTTTTGCACAGGCCCTGCTATGTATGCCTCCAGTGTACGATAGTACCACCCACGTACGTTGCGTACACGTGGTGGGAGTACATGCACGTAACTACGTAGTTCGGATAGGTACGTGCTAACTCGCTAAATCCGAGGTTAAAAAAATTGGCGAATTACGTTAAAAAATACTTAGAGCCAGTTACCTATAGTGTGACTGATTTTAATCAGAGATTTGCACATTTTTTTCTACCTCCTCTCGCGTTCGATTCTTTACCAGTTAACTCGTTTATTTTTAATACACACGTGTGCACTGAACCTTTTTTTCTGTACCGGGAACAATTTTCATTTCCCTTATTAATTTACGCGAAACAACTATATGACTTCGTTACACGAGGGAACAAATCCGAAAAACATTATTTTTAACAACGTCGGATTTAATATAAAAAATATATATAACGTTACCGACGAATATCGCAGACGAGGCGTGAAACTGATATAGGAATTGTTGGAATCACGGATGTTACCAGCACGCGAATATCCAGACTGCCGTACGCGGATTCTCGTATCGCTGGATAGATAATTATCAAAAATCGATTTTCAAAAACCGTCGAAATATTTCAAGTACTTTTAAACAATAGGACGCCCCTGCATCGGAGATATCGAACCCAACAATTTTATTACCATAATGGTATTCCAATAGTAACGGCTTATGAATGACACCATCCACCTGTTATATTCCACTCTAGCGTACGTTTATACAAACCACGTGTAAAAATCGCAAGCGAATGCGCCTTGTTACAATTAATTGAAATAATTAAATTCCACTTTTGCCTGTTAACGATTTATCCATGTTTCTAAAGAACTTTCAAATTCCCCAAATAATCGCTCGAACAATATCTACAGCACATAACACTCATGATCCAACTATTTTATGATCCTACGTAATTTTCATTGAAAGGATAAACATTATACATAACGTGTCCAATTACACGCCCAAATGTAACCAATTATCGAATTTGACCAATTTCACATTCAGACTCTCTATTTGATATTCTTGAACAGCTTCACCTACGTATTTAATCCCAGGATCGGGAACTCTGCAATGCACGGTCAGCTCGGTCCACATAACAAAGAGAGAAATGTTCTGCTTGTGACGTTTATCATATTTTATTACCTTTGCTCGCAAGCTTCATTGTTCGTCCGTCTGTTTTGTTTCCGGTTATTATTTGGCCACCACGCCTCTTGCCGCCACCCCCCCCCCCCCCCCGTCCCATTATATGTCCGGGGCGATGTGCCAATGAAGTCGGAGTTACGGCTTTTCCTCCGACGATTCGAATCACTTTAATTACATGAGAATTCCTGCGGGTGGGTGCACGGTATGCACTTGGAGATCGTAACGTTCCTCAGGCTGTGGATGCATCCTCGTATATACGGGTGCAATCGAGACACGATCTTCCACACAGAGTGTATCCGTATACCCATACAGCATATAGCATAGCGATGTATACCTGTCTTGCGAAACGGTGCGAATTCGTGAAATTAATAAGACGCCTTGTACCACGTTACACCTGAATCTAGAAAGAATTACGACAGCGGTGCCTAGTCACGTGTGTACGAGAAGTGGAATTCTTATTGGTACACGGTATATGCATACTAGGAATTCTTTGGTACGTCGTATTATAGTAATGTGGATAAAGCAGAAGAAAAAAAAAAGAAAAAAAAATCTAAAGTCTGGCTTTCCATTATCTCTGTATAAAAAGGGGACTTCTCTCGTCCCTCACTTGTACGCGAGGTCGTTTTCTCCATGGAAACGTTCGAGCGACTCCGCGAATGGCATCAAGACTTCGTTTCACATCCTGTCGCATCTCCTTGAATTATTTTCAAATCAATTCTCAAGCCAGACGAAGTCCTATTATCCCCGTTACTATTGGTCTCAGGTTCTTACTCTCTCCTACTGTTGGATTACAACGTTACGCATCGGCAAAGTCGCATTTCCTTGTAGTACATTGTTTCCGTCTGTGTCGCAAAGCCGCGCGTGTGTGAGAGAGAGAGAGAGAGAGAGAGAGAGAGAGAGAGAGAGAGAGAGAGGCAGAAAAATTCTGGTAACGATCCGTTACCTCGCGTTGTTGAATTGTTCAATTTACCAATCGTGAAACTATTATACCTATAGTACTTTGTTTTTTTAATCCCACCAGGATTACCGCGAAGTTACGAGTCATAGTTCTTGTTGCGATACCAACTTGACAGGCAACTGACAAATCTGTTATTATCATCAAAAATTATATTTATGCTGCATTTATTATAACCTTATGGAACGTCAAAGTTATATCATATTAATAAAAAAAAATCAGAGGCAAATATTATCAGTAGAATTTGCCTTCGAGAAGAGGGGTGGATGGTGCACGGAAACAGCGGGGTACATAAATGGAAAAAAGAGTTTCGCGTAACGGGTGAGTGTTTCCCCGTTTGATTAAAATCAGAAATGATTTATTCGTAGATCCGATCCACTCCTCCTACACATCTCTTCTCTTTCTACCAATAGATATATATCTATATATAGAACAGATCTCGACCTAGATTTCATCCCCAGGCGAAATCTATTACCTGTAGTTTCTATATCAGCTGCCAACCCCTTTTCATTTTTTTTTCTTCATCATCCAGAGGTCATCGGCAGCTACGATCTTAATACACTTTTCACTACCCTGCAAGAGGCCTTACCGTTAGTGTCATTTTTTCCGTGAATATTTTCTATTCGCAGCAAGATGATAAGTCGATTTGTCATATTGGTATCGTGTAAACGAAAATTTGATATCTCTGCATATCTTATATGTACCTTCTTATATATATATATATATAAGTATATATATATATACTTAGAATGACCTACATTCTAATCGAACGAATTTTTCTCTGTATGTTTTTCTCTCCTTTTTTTCCTTGTGTCATCGTGGCATATCAAAGAGAAAAAAAAATATCCAAGCACATTATCTGTATACAGGCACCCTCAGATACGCTGTCACCTTCACTCAGGGGTATGTTTGACGCATGCGTTATTCAACGTTTCGTTGGATATTTATGGAATTTAAATGTTTCCAAATCGATATCAACTCGTCCGGCGGGCACGAACCGCCACCACGTAGCTAACGTCTCAAAGTGAGGGAGGCTCGTGTAAGTGATCTACGCAGGAAACCCAAACAGGGTAAGGGATGAAACCTAGGGTACTAGCTTAGCTTGTAATTACTATTTCCCTGGTATCATCTACCATGTACATAGTCGTCATCCTCGTACGTCATGAATAATCAATACGAACACAGCTTAATCGTGAAGAAACTTCATATATCATTTGTGTATTGATCACAGAAAAAAAAATTTCGATACTATATCATATTATTGAACTATTTTATTCTAAATTATAGAATCGTTATGCAACGTGCAAGTATACTCAACTATAGGCCATCTAAGAAAGCACTCTCCAGTGACAAGCACTTGAATACGGATGAAATTTATTTATTAAACGAAACGATAAAATCTCTGAGCGCTAAAGTTTATGTGAACATCATAAGAAAATAGACTCCAGATACAAAGCGTTTGTTGTAAGTACGTCAAGGATTTACGTAACGAGCCGTAATCTGAGATTGGCCGAGTTTTTATTTATACTACCAACAAACGATATTACAGCCGCAATATTCGTGTTAAGCGGCAAAGAACACAACGCGACGATGTAGAACTTTTTAATCGCGAGATACTCATTAATTTCAACGAGGTTCCATTCTCGTCCAGTTTATCCCGGCATTGCGTCTTTGATCGTTAACGAATCGTGACGTCGAAGGGGCTACTCCCTTTCCCGAATCCACATTAATTCCATGCCTAATTAACCGTGCTCCACTCGACTTCCGGGATGCTGGACATTTTATTTCGCGAAAAATCCACAGTGCCGTAGAACAATGCTTTGTTTACGGGGTGTTGCACCGGGATACAAGACCCTGGTCTTTAACAAGGAGCGTGTTTAGAGAAAGAGTCTTGGTCAGGACGGGATACCCCAGCGTGAACCAGCCGATGTTAATTATTTTTACGAAATTGCCTTCGCAGTTTCGTCCTGCCAGTCCCCATCGAGGATTCCTTTTTCGGCAAGGATACGCGCCGTGTCCGTAGTCGCTTCCAAGGTACAAGCACTCGGCAGGATTCGACCTCTGCAATATTTCGACGGCGTCGATGCATATACGGATCTCGAGAAATCGTCTGGATCTCACGGTATACAAGAATCCAACGTATATGTATAGTAAATATATATACATATAGAATGTCTATACAGAGCTACAGTATAACTATACCAAATGTTACACAGCAAAAAGACTTTGTCTGGTTCTATGAGAAGAAATTGATTCACTGATTTCATCCCATTTCCTTACCAATATTTTTTACTTTCGTCTTGTTACGCTTTTCCCATTTCCCTAGAACGTTATTTCTGCGTTGCACACTCGAGAAGCACTTTGAAGCGTGCCCGGTAACGAGAGAGACTCCTTACACATCAAAAGATCATTCCAATTTCTCGAGATTCCTGTTAACGTCGAGATATAGGTACACAACTGGTAGCTGTATATCTATATGTTATTTTTTTTTAATACAATATAGATATACCCTCCATACAACCAGTAGCTATGCAGACTTTACTTTTCTCGTTTCCAACGGAATTGATGCCGGATTCGAGTCGACATAGAAGTCGAGCTCATTTCCGGTACATTCGTGTTTTCCATGACGGAACAATTTTTCCATTTTCCGTAGCAATCAACACGGGAACACCCATCGATGAAGACCCACGTCGAAGCCTTTGGTTATGGATGCTCGACAGACTCTATTTCATTTCGAAAATGGTCAAACGATATCTCCACGTTCTTTATGTGTTGCAAATAAAAGATACCATCGTATACGACTTGCCTCCGTTCCTCCATTATATTCCATTGTCTATCAGGAAAAAGGAAACCCATAAAGGTTTTCACGGAAACCAGAGACTTTTGAGGCTAGTCAATAGTGGAGGGTGTCTTGGACGTTCAAGTTGAAAAGGGTGAAATACAAAGACAAAATATATATATTATATACATACATCATCAATATATACCTATACAATATACAATACACATATAGACAGAAACAATATTGCCGGTACCAAGAGAGAATCATTACGTTCGAAAAGGGCTGTTCTTTTTTTTGTACACTAATAGGTAACCGTATATCCCTCGAAGCGAAACCCGCGGCCGATTGCGAACTCTGTTAATCCGGGGTTAACGATAATGATTTTATTTTATAGAAGACTTTAGGGGGATAGAGTTACCTCAGCGGATTTCAAGAAAGAACCAACCAGGAATATTACTCGCATTAAACTTCCAGTACGAATTTTATCGCTATACTAAAGTGCACAATAGACGCGTCGAGATGGGACTAAATATTTTGTCGAATAATTTACAAATTTGATTCTGTATATCGCGACGCCGGAAAGAGCGATCGGAGTTCGGATCCTTATACGTGCGTGTCCACACTGCAATTCGCAGTACGCATATTCACGTGGCCCGAACTGAACCCTCGAACGTCGAATTGGTCCCCGACAACTTTTTTAAACGGATCCCGTGTAATTTTGCTTGGCCGTACGCACGCATGTACGCACGACCGGGATATGTTCCCTCCACGCACGCGCAATCCGCCACGTTACTTATGACCGATCTTTTACGGCAGAAGGAAACGGAGCGACATGCCAATGACGAGTTACGAGTAAGGGAACTAAAAGTTCTTCTGAAAATTCATTCCTGGCTATCCGTACACGTTTACCTTGCACCATACATTTCTTTTTACTGCAGCGTAATAGCGCAGCAGTGCAAAAGAATGAAAAAGTTAACAAAAAAAAATTCGACACTTCTCATTAAAGAACATTTTACACGTACCTGTTCTGATGATATCCCATCAGGTACTCCTCGTGTACTGTTATCGCCTCTATACGATCGCACAGAATTGACATACTAATTCAAACCGTCTCGTATCGATGCACGCAACATAGTAACGAAAGTCACGCGTCGACTAACGAGCTAATAAAAATCACACGTCCCCGGCTCTCACATTGTTGCAGGTGGATAACGAGGAGCGAATTAATTCATCCCGGCGATGCCAGCGCCGTACTTCGGTGAAACCGCGAAGACCACGTCTCGTCATACATATCCTCGCATATTCACGTCGAATCGTCAGTGCTGTAGACATGGACTTGTATCGCGGGGCAAGTTTTTCGCGTGCGAGTAATTTTGGCAACTGGACGGTTACACGCACATACGTTATTACTAATGCAATTTGGTAGTTGGCAAAGAGAGAGAGAGAAAAAAAGAGAGAGATGCACGCTTTGAGAAGAGCAAAGATATAGTTACATATAGATATACTGCCTTGATGATAAAATGGAGGTAGCGGTATGCTGGGGGCAGGACAGTGAGAGGGGAGATTAGAGTGAAGAGAAAAAGAGAGAGAGAGAGAGAGAGAGAGAGATACGGAAAGAGATAAAAGTGAAAGAAGAGCAGCAGTCCGATGAGTAGGCAGAAGGTACACACCGTAAAGCGCAGCGTAGAGAAGGAAGAGGAGGCTCCAAGTATATGGGTTGGTAGTTTTATGCAAGCGCTGATCGTTAATCAATCACCAGAGAGAACTGCAGTCTGCAGGTCCTCGGTGGTGCAGACCAAATGCATCGGCGCGGGATAGAAGCGACGAGACCCGATAAATATTGTTTTTGTCACGCGTCGTGCAGCTCGTTCGCTTCGCGACCCGTTTCCAAGTATCCTGACCAGGAAAAAATTTCACATCCTCATCCCCAGAATCCTCCTCTTGGATCCTGGTATCCTTGAATTTACTGCGATTGCACCCTTGTCGACTTTCGTGTCGATTATCCTTCTGTCCTTCTGGCGTATCTGCGCAGCTGGCACTTCACTAATCCTATTAGATAATTAATTACCCTATCAAACTTGTATGTATCTTGATTGACTGATTGATTGATTACGTAATTGTTTATTCATGTTAATTACGGTATAATCACCGAATCGATAAAATTACGTATACCGCACTTTATAGAGACCTATATGATAACATATATATATATATATACATATATGCATACCTGTCTGAATTTATAGCACGTAATAATCGTACGTCGGAGTGCGTGGGTTTTTATTCCGCGCGTTAAAACCTCAGAGAGAGAGAGAGAGAGAGAGAGAGAGAGAGAGAGTTCCCCCTTGACGAGAGCACTCTCTTGCCCGACGAGAGCGTGCCCATCTACCTGGTTGATGTTTGCGTGAAGTTCCCGAGACCTTACCGTAACGCGACACCTCAGCTGCGCGGTTAATAATGATCTTAATGACGAGGTGTTTACGCCGCAGCCTGCTGAGGATAAAGTCCTACACGAATTTAATGACTTGCTGTTTGAATATGCTCTGTGCCCATGAGGCTGCTTACTCACCTGCAACAGAAAAGAAATCAAGACTTTAGACAACTGCACTTTATGGAAGCTAAGATGGATCTTATTCAATAAGGTATTAGAGTGTATTGTATGTCTGTTGAATTATAGATCCAATTCGTATCTGTTTGTAAATTGATATTTAGCACTTTGAGCTCGTAGTAAGTAGTGCGTCTAGACGCCAGTTTTTCTAGTTTTTCAAAAAAGCATCGTTTGCCAAGCTTATTTGCCCTTTCTAAGCTCTACTTTGGTTCGAATTAATCGTAATATATGTATACATAAATGTACATATATTCGTACAGAATTGTGTATATACATATAGTTCTAAGTGTGGCGGATGCGATATCCTATCGGCTAGAGCTTAATAGCGTTGACATTAACTAAGCAAACAGGCGAATGGAGTCACATGAAGCATATCCTCTGACGCATGCATATATACACATATGTATATTCCTTTGAAGGGTCAGGCATTAGTATAGTGGGCTAATGCAATGAAATTCCTATGCCATATAGACCATATATGTAATAAGACCGGATATGGCTGCCACTTTGACTTGCAATTCCTTTAAGAGGCTGGTCCTATCTTTCCTCAAGAAGGATATAAAATATTCAAGGCAGTCAAAGGATCATTTGTCTGTTTCGATTCCTCGTCAAATTTTTTTGCATATCCCACCAGTAACCGCTCGCACGTCTCGGCGAGGATCGTCAGGATAAGAAGGGGAAGTAACATGGCATTTTATTGCCCTTTGGGGGGATGAATCGGAGTCTGATCTTCTGAGGTACTCAGGTATCTTGGCAGAGACATGAGTTATGACTTCCTCTTGAAAATTTCGAATCGATAGTCGTATCGATATAGTCAGGGGGCTGGGAGAGAGCAGAGGGAGATGCGTTTTCAATAATTGGAGATAGATAGAGTCTAAAATGAAAGTAGAAAATACGGAACGGAGGAGTGAGGCATATTCATTAATTTGTTCAGTAACAGGGGTTGATCGTACGATCTACCCGTGGATCGGGAAATTTAATCCTTAATTTCGATTTTGCTTCATTAGCGTTTATAGCTTCCTATTTTCTTGCCGATATAGGGGTAGTCTCCCTTCGATTTGTCCTTCTTCTCCCTCCTTCGTCTCCTATAGCATCTTCGTATTGTTCACCCATAATAAGGTATTTTAATTGGTGGTTGTTATTATGTTAGGCTCGCGGCAAACGCGAACTCCTTAGCTACTGGTACGAGTCTCTACGCTGGCCTTCGCGAATACTGAGCAGAAAGGAGACTCAGTGGGTGACCCGAGGTCAACTCGATACCAGCAGACTGTGTTTTCGAGTGCCTCGCGCCCGATTAATTGCATGCTGGCTAAGATTTACGGTGTGGAGCACGTAAAACTGTATTCCCGTGGTTTTTCGTTTTGTCGCGATAATTGCCCCCCTACCGACTACTAATTGCTTCGTCCCTGCGACGGAAGCAGATCTGGGCAAGAAAGAGAGTGATAATTTTCCAAAATTAAAGAAAAGCATGATACATATTTTTTTTTACGAAAATTATAATTTCCTTGGGAAATTAGTAGAGTAGGCTGCTACTGAAGTAGATTTTTTTTCTATTTTGAATTTAACCTTATCCATCCATTTCCTTAGACGGTTTCGACTGACTATTCGGAGTGTCTTGCGTTTTCGTCCCGTAAATAATGAAAGCTTTAAAAGTGCCAGAAGCACATAGCTAAAACTTTCGAAAATGAAGTTCGAAAGCCGCGGCGTAGAAGTATAGGACCGGGGCGCATATTTGAGTAGCCATTAACGGCTTTAGCTTCGTTGCTTGTCAGCCGATAAAAGCCACCTCCACCAGACCGGACTCCCGCCATTCGCCAACTTCCAATTCCCCGGACGTCACATCCTGAAAGTCCTAACTCTTTTTATTTCTCTTCGTTTTCTTCACACATTTTTCTCTCTCGCTCTCCCATCTCCCTCGCAATGACGAACACACGGACAGCGTCACTTCACGCTTTTACTATTTAAGCAGCATGGCAACACTTTTATCAAGGGATTACATCCTGATTCTAATCCTTCCCGAGGCTTTTTATTTCCGGTATGTAACACACTCCACTACCGGAAGTTGCTCCAAATAGGAACCCAGTGCCAGCAGATACCTCAGAGACACGTACTAGGTAACTGTTACGGGATTCGTATACGTCAGGAAAAACTGGAGTACACGGGAATTTCTACTTGGTATATAAAAATTTCATTTCGTCACTGCTGCATCCCGGGTCGTCCTGAACCTTTCGTAACAGCTTGCAGGCGTCTACGAAGAGAGTAGGATAGGTAGGTTGGTACGAGTTTGGTCTGGGCTCTTCGGTGTAGCATTACAAACAGCTCCCTAAGGAGTCTCTCGTCCATCCACTATTCCTGCACACTCTATCTCTCTCTTCAGTTCAACTCTCTAGATACTCTCTTTCTTCTCCCGTTCATGCCATTCCTCTACGTTACCCAGCTTTAACTAGTACTGTCCTTGTCACCTCACCACAGACCCACGGACGATGTTCAGTTCGTCCTTTAAGCGGCCATTAGCGCAACCACTTATTGGACGTAGCGAGCAAGGACCCTATGATACCCGGTGTGTCCTCAATCGCCGCATAATTCTATTAACAGGAATTGATGTCTATACGACCATTCGATCGTCAGATCGAATCATTCATAACGATTAAATTACTTCGCCACATTATTCCATTGAGTCGTCGGGCTATGAGAGCATCAATTCATTTCCTCTATCAGGTTTGTGTTTGAGTATGAACGAAAACTGTGTGACAGAATCGAATTGAGAATGAACAAAGTACATGGAATGAGCACGGGCCTCTATTTTGCTATAGCATATGTCCATCGTCAGATTAAATTCGAGATACGAAAGGATAATTGAATTTGGCAGCTCTATCCATCTACGTTAAAACTGAATATCTACAATCGTCATTTTCCGAAGAAAATTCTTTTAATATTATTAATTAATGTATATCAGAAAACCAATGGAAATATTATAGGTTCATTGATTTTTCAAGTGATATCCGTATAATGGAAAGGGTAGAGAGGACGAGTATTGCTATTTTCATCCCTTATGCATAATTTATGATGAAGGTGGTGATAACAGTTATTCTGGGGACGTAAGCGAATGTATTTTACGTATATGGAGTTTAACATGCGATCAATCTTTCGTCCATTTAGTATCTGTCGAGTTATCAAATTCTATATAGCTATATAACGTGGATATCTGACATTCAGTGAATTTACGAATTTTTAAAGATAGCTGTATACCTAAAGGAGAAAAAATGTTTTTATACAATCCATTACTCCGTTTATCGGGATGGAATGAGATATATGAAACGCACGAGAAAGAATGTTCAGCGTGGGATCGATCTGAAGAAGAGAGAGAAAAAAGTGGCAAAAGGATGAGAAAGCACGTGTGAGTTAAAATATGCGCGTGGGTCGCAACTCTGTTCTTCTTATCAATATCACAGTGGTGTATCGATATATTTGTAAATTGTGTATGAGAGATAAATACGTTGAATTCTCAATAGAAAGAGAACTTCATATCCGGTAACTATATATATACATATGTGCATGGAAGTAACAACCAGCATTGATATGGACTTTTTATTCCTGGAAAGGATCCCGAGATCCTTTCTTCCATTGTAAAAGTCCGTATTGACATGGAAAGTCCAAAAGGTTCACATGTCAGAGAGGAAACGTATAAGGATAAAAGGAAAAAGTACAACGAATACGCAGACAGGAGTTACCCACTCGAATTTGTCGAGGGTGCACAAGCCTCTAGAACATATCCCGATCCCAAATCCATCGGATTCGAATGATTTTCGAATAATATATTATCACTTATCAGCGTGCTCTTTCATAGGTCGCTGCTAGGGGAAAACCCGTGGGATATCAATAATTATGAAATATCGGGTGCCTGTCACACCCTGGCCATCGCCCGTAGCTCGAGTTTAACGTTCAACCCTTGCCCTTCCGAGCGCGCCAGAGATAAACGCATTAAATTATTACAAAGAGGAATAGAGACAAAGCATGAAATATAATGGAGAACAGCGGCCCAAGCGGAGTGCATTACCGATCATCAACCCCTAATAGAATATGACAGATTTTAACAGCCACCCGGCATACCGGGACACTACTCTGTAGTTGCAGATAGGTTGCCACGTGTTGGGTGTCCAAAAAATCATGACGGTACTGGAAAAGTATACTTTAAAAAAATCATTACTAAAGGAGTTCACGCGAAATAACAACAACTTCCGGTGGTTTTCATCTCTATTTTTTTTTCTCGCGTTACAGAAACTTGCTAAAACCGTTAATGTAGAGTATTGCAATCGCCAAGTGCACACCCAACACGTACCACCACATACAACGATTTCCCGTGTGAGATAAAGCTGCACCCGAGAATCAGATAAAAGTTCAATAATTAAAAACAAGGAGCAGCGCGCAACGTACTGATGAAAATCCGAAATAAACTTTCAGTAGTTGGAAACGGGTGCACCCTTATACTTCCAATACGTCGTCCTGCTCTCACGAGTTTAAACGAGACACGGGATACTGATAGAGGTATATAGGATTCACCGATCTATGCTACGTGATATGGAAAATGACTATGGTATTCGAAAATACAATCTAGATATAAATAAATATGAATTCGGCGAAGCTAGACCATTCGCCATTTGACGTAATCAATCTTTCGTCTAAATTCGTAAAAATAAAGTGAAACGACGGTATTCATCGGTACGGCACGATATTGGTTTTCCATTTTTTTCCCTCCCTACAACCCCCGTTCCTGCACTCCATCTATCTTTTTTTTTCAGCATCCAGCAACCTTCGAAGAATTTCCGGAAATAAATCGTACCGGCCGAATTAGCTGGTTTATATCGTTTTATTGGATACGCTAGTGGCTGGCATTTTCGTACCAGCCACTTATTGACCGCGACTATTACAGCAGCTCTGCATATTCACGTGAAAAACGAATATCGGCCGGCGACCAGTAGGTTTGGTATCCGCCGCGTGCCGCACCAAATCAGACGTGGCAAATTGGCAAAGTTGCGTGGAATAGCCGTGCGGCAATTGGTAATGGCGGTGAATGAGATAAAGGGGATGGCTTGAGGTTGGCGCTCAAATAAATGCGCTGGTATATACATACGGTAGCAGCTACTATATCTATATATAACCAAGGATGAGGTTCCAACCTACCAAGAGGTATCTACATATATGGTAGCAGAGTCCAGAGTAAGAGGATAGAGCTAACGGTGAAGCCGTAAAGGTTGGCCTGCCTTCATTCGGTACATATGTATGTTACATACGTTACCAACGTACATACATATCTAACGTAGATACGTACGTTCACGTTCGCGTTTCTAAATCGTTTCCTGGCTCGCTCTTCCGCGTCTCCACACTCTGCACCCTGGACGACGACGACGAGCTGGAGAAGCCGAAGGTGTTGGAGGATGAGGTGGGACTGTAGTAGCAGCTAGGAGATCGTAGTGAAAGAAGGAGGTGGGGCCAATACCTTCAGCTAGCTGAGGGTGATGAAGAAGGTAGAGTGTGTTAGATGGTTTTAACACATGAACCTAAGTACATACAAGTACACATAGATATCCCATGTAAAATCCCATAGAGAAGGGATACTGGGTAGGTGATAGTAGTTACTAGGGATGGTATTCAAACGGCACTTTAATGCGCGCGAGACACTGTAAAATCAGAACTGCCTTTCCCTTCCCATTGACGGGGAGTTTCAAATTATTTTCCAGCATAGCTATATAGACGAAGCACTGTAAATCTGGTTTACGGTGACCCGTTAAATTAGGTGTTAGAATCGGCGCCCGACGAGGCACCCACTGAAAAATTCAGGGAGTAGTACAGGCTGCGACGTAACAATGTGAAAGGTAAAGAGGCTAAAATAGGATGTAGATGTGTGAGCACTGAGGACGAAATATAGGTTTTTGAACGTGTGTATGCTCTTACCATGCGTACCCTCCTACTGTACGGCTGAAGTCAAAATCAGCCCCAGCAAAAGGGCTTTGGCGCAACCTGACAGGTGCGAAAGGCGCGGGCGAGGCTTTTGCTCCTGGGAAATTGGCTACTGCGACAGCCCGCGGGAACAGCCATAGCAGAAGCGGGACTCTACCCTGCCACTAAACGAATTTCTACCACGCACGCGGAAACACATTGTACGCGGGTTAATGACGAAATCCTAGGTTCTCCAGCGGCCGAGCTTTGTGAAAGATTTGGCTTTGTGCAGAACCGACGTTACCGAACGGACCGGACGGCCCGTGTAACCTTGTTTTTCCAGTGCCAAGGGGCACGAACAGCCCTTTCATTCCTAGACGCCAAACAGGACGTTGTTTCCTGCATTGTCTGGAATAAAGGCTCCCATGAACGATTATAGGAATTATGTGATGCTACGCTTACGAATAAAATTCTATAAGGGATGAAAGTCATACGTTAAACTCGAACTAGTTGAACTACTAGTTTTAGTATTTTACTAGTTTTAGTATTTCGAAATTACTCTGGAGCAAAAATTGCAATTACTTTAACGGCAAGTATTGAGCCTACTTAAGGGATGATTTTGTTAAAGAATAAGATATGTCAGAACCAGTGGTAATATCGACTCGAACCACTCTGGAATACAAGGGAAAGCCTCTTACTTAGGTAACACAGATCACAACGAGAAGAGGAGCCCTATGATTTTCTCAACCCCTAGCAAGAAGAGGACACCCGACCTAGACCGTCCTAAACACATTAGCGAGTAATCTGGTTGTCCCTGGCACCCTATCTTATCCACACACTCTCGTCGGCATACTCGCTTATCATTAAATCATTAACTCGTTATCCCTGTGGAACCCATGTTTTTTCCCCACGGATTTCACCCCAGTATTTCCCACTGGAGTGGATGCAACTACCGTCGTCCGGCACCCAACCCTCCACAGTTATATATACCGGTAAATATTTGTCCCGGTTAGATTAGACAGTTTCTGTGTGAACAGTATCTGATTATTTTGCATAACCAAGGCCATCATGCACCCCTATGCTCTTTCGATGAGTATACAATTAGTCGGGAACTTCAGATTAGCCGAGCTGACCTTATGCTAATGCAACTGAGGGTAGAATAACAACTTAATTAAATCCTCGTCAATGATGAGATTGTAGTCCCGAGCTTGTTTCATAATGTGGTTATCACGGCAACACCCTGGTCCAGCAGTTCAAACTCCTGTGTCCTAATCTTATATTTACGACCACAATAAAATCCCGTAGCTATTCAGAAAATAAGTATAAAAGTAAAGGTATCTTGGCAAAGCTTTTTTTTTAGAGGGTTCAGTTTAGGTTCTTTACGAAAAAGAATCTCGTTGGATTAATACCTTAACCTACCCCATTCTAAAGAACGGTGCTGAAAGTAGAGACTATAATTAAGGTATAGAGCGAGAAGAGAGAGAAAAAAGTTATAGTAAAGTAAAAGTCCCGATCGAGACAGGCGCGAAACCGGAAGAGCAATTAATTCGCGCTTTCACCTTGCGATTAGTTCTATAAAGACTTTCGAGGAGGAAAAGCCGGCTGTCTACCCTAATTGGCCAATTTTCACCGCTTAACATCCAATTTATTATTATCCTCGAGATCTTCGGGCGAAGCTATAGTGTATACAGTGAGTACAGTACTTGGAAGGTATATCTGAGGTTGGGCTGAGTACTTTCCATCCTCTAGCATATAATCCGATCATCAAGTCGATAGCTCAGACTCTGTTGGACTTTTGCTAAAACGACGGATGCTAATTAAAATGATTTGGCTTGTAGTTAATCCACTAGTAGCGCCTAACGCACAAGTAGCGATTACCAGTGTTTCCATCGTCTGCGACTAAAGGGCTGACTAATAGCTCCTCTAATTCTGACTAATCACCAGTCCTCGCTACCAACGTCTTCATGGGGCTTGATGTTTCTGATGGCTTTACACATTCGATACTTAACGGCACAGCCTCGAGTCGTTCTCCATTGTAGGGATCCTGCTAATCTTCCTAATTGAGCCAATTCGCAGTGCCACAACGTCACCCACGTTACCTGACGTCGCATTCAATTTCTCTAATACTGATTTACATGGATCAGAAATAATAAAGACGGATCAAGAAACGACTGTGCCGGGTATCTGTCATTTATATAATTTAAAGAATTTCTATATGTAGCTCATTAAACATGTAATCCTGTGGGTAGCAAATTCTTAATGTATAGGTAATCGCGTTATCCTGAAGGTGTATTACGAGGAAAAAGAATCTGAATGCACTTTCAATAAATATATATTTATAGATACGTGTACATTTATAGATCTACGGCTACCCAATCCTGAGTATTACCAGTCGAACTTATGGTCCAGCAAAGGAATTGGATTTGCCGAAGAAGCGACATAGGAACTACCCAAAGCTAATCCAATTCCAGTGGGTAACCAATCCGTTCGATCCGGCATAACGAGTAGTAGAAGGAAAACGACTAGAAAACCAAAATCATAGTGTGAACTGTGTTCGAACCTGAAACTGGTGAAATATTAACGAAGAATAATAGGAACGTTCGATAGTTACCGGTTTTTCCATGTAATCTTCAGCTAACCTGTAAAAACGTTTCTTTGGAGTCCGAACCGGACCGATGTTAATGGGACTTGCATTGTCTCGAGGGATACAACGCGGCGACGCCTTATCTGGACTCTTAATCCTTCGGGAACCCCTCATTATCCTTACATTTATTACCCGCTAACTTAAGGACTTCCGATGCGATCGAGGCATGAAACTCAGAAAAAAATATCCGGTCGCAACGCTTGTTAAAATTCTTCACGCTGTAGGTGCGGACAGAAGGTCTAGTGATTTTTATTCTTAGCTACTGATAAATCCTTATTCATCATACGTATACAGCAATTTCTCGAAGAAACGTCATTTTCCTTCGATGCCATTATAATCGTAATTTATTATATTCGTTAAATGTGAAATAAGGCTTTCGTCATTTTTATTCGAGCGTATCCGAGTGTCCGAGTTGAAACGTCATACACGTTTCGGATCGCTAGGTTACACAGTGTACGTCGCTCTTTCGTCCATAAAATCAATCGTTATTGACAATAACGATCCACTAAAATACCAAAATCCCCCATCGGTAGGGATCGCAACGAATCCATAATGTGCAAAGTCCTCGTTGGCTAAACGAAAAATTCATTAATCGATTTTCTAGATAATGCGCTGGGTGTATACGCGCCGGCTTAATTATTTTAAAGGCAACGAATTTATTTCACGTCAGCAGACAATCGCGTACGTATACATAAACTATAGGTATACATGGGCTAGGTACGTCGTGTGTGCACTCGGCTTTATTTCCACGGACCGCGTGTGGTTTGTGTACAGAGTTTTAATAAATACAGTCGTGTGCGTCGTCGGCAGAGAATTATTATGGGACTCCATGAGATTTTACATCATCAGCCTGCTAGTTTTACGGTTGAGTTGGAGAAATCGTAGGTTATGGGTTTTTTCTTTGTTGCCCCTTATACCGGGGAGCTTCTTTCACGGTTGCGGAAGGAACGTTCTCCATAAAAGTTTCTGTTTGAAATTACGCATCAAAATGGCTAGAAACGTCGCGAAAAGACGGTGGTATAATACTAGCTATGCAATGGCGTCTCGTAGAGGAGGGTCGCGGCAAGGGCTAGTAAAGTTTACGACTTGGTCGTTACGGGCCGCCTAATCGCTGCTTCCACGATATTAAATATAGGTTCTACTTGTTTCTCTGCTCTTGCCACTTTTTGACGATAGCATCGTGTGATACCTCTGGTAGACAGTAATGGCACACGCGACAGTAAAGCAATAAAATCGCTGCTTTGTCACAAAGATTCATCCCTCGGGATGTGGCGAAAAGTCGAAATACGTCATTTACGAAGATATCGTGGTTTTCCGAGTGATAACAACCCTTCGAACTAGGATTCTCGGTATCATCTACACAGAGGGTAAATTCCAAGTATTTTTTTTCGGAATATTACAAAATTATAATGATCGAACTCCTCGGAGTTATTGTTACTCACTTTTGCTCGGACCGAAATTTAACCTTCCTTTCGCCAAACTTAGCCTGGCGAAAAGACGAGATTGACGGAACGAATTGAAAAAGTCAAGAAAACGAAATCACCGCTCATTCATTATATAAGGAAACAAATAAAACGAGAGAATGGAATGTAGTAGTCCACTGTTCCGACGTAACTCCTGTGAATGGTATTCGGAAAGAGAATGCCTTTGAGCGAACTTTATGTCCCCATAAAAGTTTGACTCACGGCACTGTCCGCATCTCTGAGCGAATAACAATGCGAAATAATTGAATAGTATTCTTCGAAAATTCCACGAAACGTCTACGCGATCGATGATTACGAACATAAATTCGCAAAAATAATTTTTTATTACTTCGTCCTCGTAAGCGCTTCTCAAAGGCTATACGTATAACGTATGCCATGCGTTTTATCTAGTAGATCGTATCTGGGCTAAGATCTAGACTATGCTCTTCCATAGACTAATTTTTAACGACACCCTAAACATTCATTACCAAATTGCTAATGATTCATGTCGCTATCTGTCAAATTGAAAATAAAAACAATTTAAATACCCATAGGCGGAACGTGCGTGAGGTGCATGGCATGTCTGAGAAGTGGTATGAGACTGAACTCGAATATGAGGTGCGAGGGCTAAGCTAGGCTAAAGAAGCACACGGTAGCCGCACGTGAGATGGGAATGGCTTCTCCTTTCCTCAGCGGTTGCCATTAAAGCCGAGTCCGTATTACACGCTCGAAACTCCTGTGCGGCGCAGCCATACCTTTTGGGAGCTTGCGAATGGTGAAGATCGGTAAGATCGAGCTGAACGAGAGGTTTCCCTATTCGTTAGATCTCATCATGAGGCATTCTGCCGTTAGGCGAAACTATCGATTGGCAGTACGTGATGTATTTCTCTAAACGTTTATAGCAAGGATACAGCATCCCTTCTCCTTTCATCTCATCTCTCTTCCTGCTATGAAAGTCCATTGTCTCTCTTTTTCTCACCCTCTGGTATCAACCCAGCTCGTATAACGTACGTGTGCAGAGATACGTCTTACGCGCGAGTGTGTGTATTTTCGCTCGAATGCGCAAAACAAGATATATCTTCTCGCCCCCCAAAGACGACGACGGTGTATACGTCGATGCTGAAAAATTCGGCTTAAGGCACGCTGAATGGAATTTCAGGAAAGCAGGGGAACGAGATATAAGAAACACGCGTCTCACAATGGCATTGGACCTCTTGGTAAAATGGATGTGTGACGAAGGGCGAACCATACAGGTGACGTTCTAGTGAGTGGCGCTACTATCTCGCATTTTTTATCATCTAGCCTGATGGAGAGAGAGAACGTGTGGATGAGTACTTATTGATATCGCGCTCATGGAAATAAGGTATGACACCGGAGTGAAGGACCAGTGGATGGCAAAGAGTGCTTCCTTCATAAGAGCCTGAGCCAAGCAGGATCCATTGTTCACATGAATGAAGTGTATATGGATCTTAGGTGACAAATGATGGCGTCGTTTCTCCGGGCCTTTAACTATGTTCGCATTCCAAAGGTACTGTTTTTCCTTTCTCGTTGTTTACATCGTTCTCCATATTCAACTTCCCATTATCTTCGCACATGACTTCCCGTAGATCCCGATGCGTCTAGCTCTATATTCGCGCTACTGAGAGACTAGTACCATTGAGCTTGAGGATAGCGAACGTTGCGTAAACACGGCGAACGAATTTTCCGTGTTCACTAAGTGTTCGCTTGGGGGCGACGAAGATCAAAGAAAACATGTTGCACTAGCGCCAGGCTGATCTCACTGAGAGTTTATAGAAACGAGATGCACACTCGAACTCGATGCATCCTTCTACGTCGGAAAATAAATCGGGTTTCCCTACGTTTACCCTACTTCGTTATTGATGAAATAAAACGAGGAAGCATACAGTGCGCAATAGCCGTGTTAAAGTTTTTAGAAAAATTTTACTTCCTGCACTGATAATGGGCATACACCTAACTCGGTGCACTTGCTGGGTGGAAAGAACTGAGAATCAGGCTGCTTGCTTTTTCCTGTGCTTTTCTTATACGGAGCCAGTTTTATCTGGCGTACACGGGAACGTCTCACTTAAGGAAGACTGAGAACTCCCTCCCCCAGAATTCACCCCACGATGCAGGGTTGCAGTGCTGCAACCACCATCCAGTGATCCATCCATCCAGCCAGCCAGCCAGCCAGCCAGCCAGCCAGCCAGCCAACCAACCAGTCAGCCTAACCTACCCCTGTCTGTCTAGACACTCTCCTACTCTAACTGCACCCTCTGAGCTCACGCTAGCGCACCCTTTTCCTCCACGCCTTCAACTCTTTGACACTGTGCCGTCGCGTAAGAGTGTTAGCCGTATATATACATGCGCCTGCACTGGCCCCAATACAAGAGGGTGCACACATCAGCATCGCATCACGCATCGTAAGTTGCACGTATGGGAGAAAGGTAGGGATTGCATACGGAGAGTCACCCTTCTTCGTTCACGACGCCGGCCACGCCTTCCCAACCCTACCTTTCCTCCATCTCTACCTAGCTACGCACGATGTTACCCTCGGGACGTTTCCGTCGAGTCGATAGAAATTTAATAGACGCTTTTAACGTATTCCGCTCTCTTTACGATCGAGAGCCTCCGGCGCGCCGCCAGTTCGTATCGTCGATCGATGATCGACGAGAGGGATGAATTATACGAGGGTCGTTGTCCTTGAAAGGTCCCGAGGTTGCGGTTCTGTTTCCGCCCTCCATTATGTCAGGATCCTATGATATATCTCGCCTGTAGGCTACCGGATGACTCGAATATCCTGCTACAAGTTTTCCGGAGTTTTCTTGCCCCGTTAAAGCCCCAACTATAACTACAAATTTATATACGGCTCTCTTGGCCATAAACAGCTACAATTTTTCACCCCCTTAAGAAGTCAATTCTTAAACGCACTTTTAACTTCTTTTTGCGGAAACAATTCTCTTATATCTTCGGTCGAATGCAAAACAAAAGTCTACAGCGAGTAACGTTCATTCAGGAAAGTTGCATGCTCTGTATAGTAAGACACGCCTGCACCCTGTTCGAGGTCGAAAGCGTCGCGACGAGGGTACCAGACTCTAGACGCCTATTTGAAAACTGTCGCTAAGGGGTAGTAAGTCTGTAAGGGTGTAACTACTAGGGTGTCTCAAGGGAGAGAAAGCATTGAGAGTGGCGTTGCTATAGGGTGCTACAGTCAGGACGACAAGGATATACCGGAAGTTGAGTGAGTCGCATCATTATTGAAGGAAGTTCGCGACGTCTTGTGATCGCGATCTCGTCAAAACAAGAACACCAGTTGGGCGCAACTGCCTTGATATTCGTTTCACCAGTGAACTTCCATCCCTCCGTTCTAGCACACACAATCACATCAGCAGACAGGTTCTACTGCGTACGGTTGCAACCCCCCCATTGTTAACCCTTGCGATGCCACCGACAGGGGATGCAACTGAACTCACCTAAGGTGAGATGGATTTTCGTTCAATATTATTTCCATCGTTTCAGACCACTCAGAGAACGGCACCTGCGACTCTCTGGGGTGATGATTTACATTGCGTTACGCATTACGTCACACTTAGGGGATGCACGAATCACACGAGGCGACAGGTTATTCAATAGGAACTCTCTTATTCGCGATATATTTTTCTACGTATGTGAGTCGCTCTTACGAAATTCTATGCATATTGCCAGGCAACGTGATTCACGCAAGGGTGGATATAACATATGAATATTTGCTACGTACACGTGTCCCTCATTTTTCATAGTATTTATCACTCAATTTTTTGACAGGGTACGTAATCTTTTTTTACGATTCTCTTGAAATAAATTTCTACGTTGGGCCAACTCTTAACGTCTCGGTTTTTATTACTGGTTCTTTCGAAAAGTTAAAATTAGCAAACGTATCCATGTTAACGTACGATAAGTAAGGACGTGGATATGTACAGTCGTGCAAAATTTATCTGACGCTTCCCGCATTGTTCGTAAACACGAGATGCCTGAAACGCCGGCTATGAATTACTTACGGCACGTTACGTCATTGCACGGGCCAGGGTTTAAATATAGTTATTACTGAATTACCAAGGCCCGAAAACCTCCTCCGCACCCTCATTGTCGTCTCGAGGAAATTGCACGTAAACGTTCATCCTCGCGCACAGAGCGCCGTGAGGCAGTGCATTTTCGTTTTAACCGACGCTAACACATTCTGCAACCTGAATCCATGGTAGAAAATCACTTTGCGAACTAACCATTGCCAACTTTCAATCGATTATTGGCTCCCTCTTATATCCCTCCCCGCTCCCTTTCTCCTCTTATTCCATATCTTACATTTCTTTTCCATATCTATACACATGCAACATACATGTACCGCATCTCTACAAGACTTCTCTCACGATTTCAGAAAGATTTCTCATCCTCCGCACAGCATCCAATAGGACAGCCAGTTCATCCAGGCTATCGCCACTTATTTATGGGTTAGCTCTGGTTACCGATCGATGACCGATTTTCACGTTTAAAGGCAAAACGCACCCGTATCAAATCTCTCGAATGTCTCGAATTTCTCATACGTACTCCACAAGGAAAGAGATGAAATCAGATTGGCGAGTCGAGCAAGGGAAGCCGGGCAAGCAGAATGTAGCGAAGCGGTAGCAAAGGAAATTAACTCTAACTGACCGGGTTTCGTTTGCTTTAATCTTTTTCACCAGTGGCATCCTGGTGCCCCTGGTGGCTGAACCACTTCCGCCATTGGTCTCCTTCTGGTATATCTACCTAGCTGACTATCCATGTAGCTACGGATACCTTAGGTATACCCACCGACACCAATCTCGTCTTCCGGTTCTCTAGCAAGCCCAGGGTTCTCCCCATATCCCGACCTTTACTACCCTATCGCAATCTCTCTTGCTCGTCCAGCATTTTTCAGAAAACCTATTCTCGCTTGCCTCTTCGGGCCAGACACCCAAATGCTGACGTCGCCAGTTTGCGAACGTTTCGCCAGCACGCCCGTACATCTGCTACATTTACAATCAGAACTTTTCACTGTGAAAATTAATATTTGAATCGTCGAGCTAAGCCTAGCCTACCGGTAAGATCGCTCGAGGATTTATTCGAATCCCAAAAAATTATATCTGTAACGAACTTTCGATTGGGTTAAAAAAGCTATTGAATAATTTTCGTAAAAATTTCTACCAATCTTTTCAATATGTTGAACACTTTTAGTGGATAGAAATATGTAAGTTGGATATCCTTACGAGATTTTTATTGAAATTTCTCCTATGTAAAAATAACAAGGTAATTCGTGTTTCAAGGATATAGAGATTCGTTCTAGAATGTACTACCCCCATTTGAATACGAGATGAATGGGATTCTAAATTATGCTAATGAAGCGCTCAGAGAACTTATGACAGTGGGAAATCACGTCAAGGAGGGAGGACTGTCCATTCGTTCGTAAAGAATGGTGATTACGATCGTCTCGATTTTTCGGAATTCATTAAGAGCGCGTTCAATTACGTTTTATCATCAGCAAGAAATCGAGATAAATTACGACTAAGTATCACGCTTGACTGACTCGTTGAAATCTGGCAGCAATACCTAACCAAGATAATACAGTATCTTATTATTTTATTATTATATGTATACTATATATATAATTTCATTACTTCGCCTTGTACCTGTGCGAGATCATATATGAACCACGTAAAATGATCAATCAATGATTCATTCCGTATATAAATGATATCATACATATAATCGACCTCCTCCCATATCCGAACATAACCAGAGTCCTTAATAATAAATTTCAAATTTCAAATCTTCTCACGTATAATAAGAAGCTTTATTGTCTGCCTTTCCTCACCTCTCTCTCTCTCTCCTTTTCCTTCTCCGTTTTTCGATTTTAGATTTCAAGTAAAACAACTACTTAAATCAACGGTATTTATTACCACACGTATCAGTCATCGGATAGGAATTAGATAAACGCAGAGAACCCAACAGCAATCCACTTAAACCGTATTCACCGTCGAATTACCTAATCTACTTTATAGTGGCGTAGCGTAGTCGACCGATAAGTAAGCAGGTACTAGATTTCGTATGAGTTATAGTCGAGCGTGCGTAAATGTTATCACGCTATAATGAAAGCGTTGCTTTACCGATGGGCATACGGTAAATCAAGAGAACTCCCCTCCCGCCCCTTTACGCGGAATATACACTGAGTTTACGGGTCAACCTATAATTAAGTTATCGACTCGACCCTGCGACGATAAAAAGTTGTTAGATATTAAAAGCGTAAGACAATTTATCTTTCTTTTTTACTATTTTTTTTTTCTTTATTCCTTAACGTCACGTATAAGCATACAGGTGGAAGAGCATCGAGAAAAAATTTGGTAACGTGCATTATTGGGCAGTTACGTCATCTTCCATTAATTAAACACTTCCCGTAATTTTACGCGTTATCTTGATAAAATATTACCCGAACACAATGGCAAACGATCACTTGGAATACTATGGCACGACTCCATTCTCCATTCTCGTTCTCACCGCAAGCGTAAAGTTCTCTCAGTTTGCAAACTTCCATTACGTACTACGTAGGTACATATATATATATATATATAGCCAGTAAGTATAATGTAAGTATATGTATGTATACCATATATATATATACATATATATAATCATCTTATAACATTTTCATTTAATGCACGTCAGTTTTCAACTGGCAAAGTAGCGTTAACAGGTGATACTTTGTATTTCGTATTAAGCATTTCTCTTAGCGCGCTAGGAGAAATTTTCAAAGTGTGAACTTCGTCAGAACGATTGTTTAATTCTGTGCTATTTACGCCATCGTGCTATTTCCTAGCACTTTATGACCAATACTTCTACAGCTCCTTTTGTACAGACTGACGTAACCCTCTTGACACCCCTTTATTAATACTCCAACTGCGTTGTTACCGGCGACCATTTTCTCAACCGTTCCAAAGACTTTTAACATTAGAATAACGCGCCGCAAAATTTTTGCTGCGCGATTTGAGCCGTCTCGTGGCACCCGAATCAGTTCGCGCCATTGCACGCAAAAATTATGCCGAGGAACTCTATTTTACATCGCCACGGCATCCCGGTCGAAGTTACATGAACCGCGAGAAATGCCGTTTTCCGTTAGGAGGGAGGTTGCATAACCGTGCAACGAGAAGATGGGAGAGAACGAGAAGAGGAAACGGGTCTGCGATTACCGGGATAGCATCTGCAAACGGAGAGATACGCGTTGCGGAAGTCAGTACGAGAGTATCGGAAGAAAAGGCAAGGATAGAAAGAACTAATGGAGAATGGAAAGAGAGGGGGAGAGATAGAAAGAAAGAAAAGAAAACAGAAATCAAGAAAATACTAAGCAGAACACGGAATCGTAAATTTAGCGCAGTCCCTTACGTAATACGTGTTCACTTCCGCCTCGACCCAGTCAGCATCGTAAGACACAGGCGACAGTGTCCCAATGAAATTCACTCGTGGCCATTTTCCGCGATGTAGGCAGGGAAAATGCCTCCCTGCTACTCATGGCTCCCCGAGCGCCTAATCTCTAAGTGGCGTCATTTATTCGAAGGGAAGAACTGGCAAATATAGTTATATGTATATACATCCACTTACAAGGGGGTTGATATAGATATAGGTATATAATAGATAAGACGATTCGCCATGAAAACCTATACACGGATAAAGGTTAGATCGTTCGTTGTACTTGTATTTTAGGTAGAGCCGGTACGTATACCAGTCTGGTCAACCCTAAAGGGTCCCAGGATTTCAAAAGACTACGAGGAAAATATATGCCTTCCTTTTTCAGTACTGTACGGAATTATTATCATAAAATCGCAAAGCATCGTCATGACCACTCATCATATTTCCTCATTTATCATCAACGACTCCTCGACACATTGAAAAAATCATTGCAACGATTTATTCTCTAAAAAACTTAAACACTCGACTTTAAAAGAAAGTTACGCCCCTGATAAACTTGTACGGTAGTTACGGTAAAGACGAATACCATATAAATCAGAATCCCTCTATATTAACGTTACATATCAGAATATCATCTCGCGTGGTTAGTTATTCATGTCGATCGGACAGGAGCAAATTCCAGACAGGCCTCGTGTCGAAAAGAAAAAAAAGGACTCACGAGTTGATCCTAATTGTAGTAGCGTCGTCCTGTCGCCCAAGGATTGTGTACGGCTCTTGGAGCGTAAAAGCAAAGGAGCCAAGGCATCACATGTATATGGTAGTAGAGGAGCGAGAGTGGCCGCCCTGAAATCCTTGGTAGCGAACGAAGGTGAGATGGTGAGGTAACCTGAGGC
Organism: Calameuta pallipes; assembly: GCA_030142375.1. Taxonomy (NCBI): domain Eukaryota; kingdom Metazoa; phylum Arthropoda; class Insecta; order Hymenoptera; family Cephidae; genus Calameuta; species Calameuta pallipes. Next base: position 995,896 of record JARQSW010000349.1, read on the forward strand.
GTTACCCGAACGTTACCTAGCCAAGGTTGGCGGTCTAAAGTGAAACCCTATCCGTTCCACTCTTAAGAAACTCCACAGCTTCCAGAGAATAGCCAGCCCCATCTCCATCGGAGGCTGACTATATTGTGCCACGTCTTAAGACTAAGGGGAGAGAGAGAGAGAGAGAGAGAGAGAGAGGATGAGAGATATTCACGCGTCATAAAGCAGTGGAACAACCTCGCCTATACGTTCCAGCACCCCTCCCACCCTCCCCCCGCACCCTTGCGACTACCCCCTCACCAGCCAACGATATAATGGCCACTGGGGAGAACACCGCTGAAAAATGTACTGCGACGGCTTGGAGTCCTCTGGAGAACCCACGTGGCTCTCGATTCCTTGAAATATTTTTACCCACCACGTATACACATGTATGCACCCTCCCTCATTGATTACTATGCAGTAATATTAATATCTGCTGCACTTGCAACCAGAGAGAAGTAAAGCTGAGTGGAGAAATGTTTTTTCCTCAGGTAGGTTAATGTATGCGATTTCTGATGCGAGCAACCGACGAGTTGCTGATGATGTCCAGTTGAGACATGAGACTTCGGTGTAATTGATTTGTTTCTATATGTCCATAAATCGTCGATATAGCTATAGCTATATATACACTTGTTAATGAATTGGACATGCGGATTTAATGATGACAATTAATGTGTATGTACTCTTTTTCTGAAAAGGTAGGACATCTGTAACGGAACTGGCGTACCATATGTCACTTGTATGTTCTGCGTTAGTAATTGAAGTAATTCAGTTTCTTATAGTTTATTCAAACAAAAATTTTTTATTGATATTATTTTTAAATATTAATTTAAAGCAACTTAATATCAGTTGACAGATTGTATTCAATATTTTGCTTGATGCGTACAAGATTATAGTAGCAGAAATACAAAGTACACGTACGATATTGAAGATTGAGAGTAACGGGACTGTTAAATTTTTCAAAATAGTAAAAACGTCGTGAAAATGTGTCATACGTGTCTTTCCTCTCGGATGTAAAACCGCTGTACTTCTGCCATAGAAAATGTCCCTAGCATCCACCTATTACTTGCATACTTTTGTACCAGAAACGTCAAGACGGCCGTCATAGTCGACGATGCGGAACGCCATCGTGTCGACGGTCTATTTGGTTTCTGCTCTACAGTCCTGTTTTCACCAGCTCGAGAAGAAGCTCAGAAACGAGGCTGTCGACCTGCTCCACTTTACCAGCATCACAGTGAATCAACTTCCTTCGTTCTTGGTATTGTTTTTTTTGCTTATGACTAGAGAACCGAAGCGCTATTCGAGGGAATTCGCTAAGTAAGCAAAAGAATCGAGTTTCCATTAAAAAACTTTACACTGTAACGACAGCGTCATCTTGATGACGTAATAATTTCCAGCAACAGTGACGTATTATCCGTTTACATAGGCTATTCAGTAATTTCCTTGACGTACATACTTGAATCGATGAATCATTAGCGGGTAAGAAAGTTTTCTTTGGTAAAAGCAATTCGAGATAATTTTCAATTAGCAAATAAGCTCATCTGGCAAAGCCGAGGCTATAGGCAATATTGGCTCTTCTCGATCCTCGGACGTGGATTCTGGTACAGCGGAATTCATTTATCTTCCAGCGTCCAACGTAAGCGCGCTGCACTCTATTCCAGAAGCATCGATTACGGTGCAACGAACAGGAGCCCTAACGTCGACTAGCAATTCCACGTAATTATTGGAAGGTAACCAAACATCTCGTAATCCCAGACAAAATCTATATCCGCCTACGGCGAAGGCAGCTCACCGGCTACCGGATGTAATATAATTCGCCGTAATATAACAAGCTCGGCATGTGCTTAGACGGCGATTGGTTGGATGATTGCTTAACGGAAGTCGAGCAGACGGATGCTGGGCAACCCTCTTTCTGCCAGTAAAAATTACTGCGTTACGTTTTGTCAAATAAAATTCTAACTGTCCATGCGAACGATCCTACAAAAGACCCTTATCGCAATGAAAAATCATAAGTGTCCAAATTTATTTCCATTAATTAAAACGACTCTTTCTAAACAAAAATTGAAAATCCACATAGATTATCGCTTTTCGATACTAGATTCAATTATTGTTAATATTTTATTTTTACTAAGTCCGCCCCTGTGGTGTCTGGATATAGTTGGCACAGTCACACGTGCTCGGGATAGGAACTCGAGATTCGAGGGAGCGAAGAATTATGAGTTCACGTGTGGTGGAATTCTAGCGCGTACTAAATGACGCCATAATAACTGGGAACGTGGGTTGGCAGATGCAACTACCTGACACCATGGGACCTTATTACTCGCAGCGTCTGCAAAATTACGACGTCAGCTGAATAGTCATCGACGCGACGGGAAGTAAAAATGGTGAAAGAGAGGTTTCATCATTACTTTTCTGGCGAGGGGTGGTTCGGAGTCATCGATGTGACGTAACGTAAGGTTGTGTTGTATATACGTAGAGAATGATACGTGAAGTCAGGCCCAGTGGTGTATGTGCGGGTTCACTCACCCTTGCCAACCTTACGCACTTGATGGCGTACCCGCCTACCCTTCGCCAGTGGATGTCAATGACTCGAATGACTTAAGGTAAAATTCACTAGAAAAATCAAGCCTAAAGATCCTATGGAGTTAAGGGGCACCCTGGCACTTTTTATCAGCTATTCCTTATGCGAATATCTTGAATGGGATCGTTTCGCGAAATTGTGCAATTTGCACGGAATAACCTGCCGCTAACTGGGATATAGTGTATCGATCTTGAATGTGCCTCGGCAGGAAGTGCAGTCGAAATGCACTCGATGCCAGTAAAACGGTGAACGAAATGAGATTGCGATCCAGATTTGTAGTTTCTCTCTTGCATTTTCTTCTCATTCGATGTCGTTTTCTCTCTCTCCTTTGCGCTCCTTATGCGTCCACTTCGTATAGTGTACCTACTGCTGCACTGGAAACCGAGTGATTTCCGATATGTCGAACCGGGTAAGTTTCCACCGACGGCATGCAGCCCCTTAAACTCGAAACTCTGCGCACTCCAGAAAGACTCTGCCCCAAGAGTCGCATAGGGGAAGTTTTCTATGGATGACGCCGAGTCATCGAAAGACAGAGGCGCAGACTGGTTGACCACCTCGGCGATCTCTTACAACCGGCGTCTGCTTCCTCTACATTCTCATCAACCCCCCTGTTACTTTACCGACAACTCACACATGCATATGGCTAAGTGCACCCCTATGCACCGCCGCGCTATAACGCCTCCCTGCTAACTCCACCACTGGCTGCATTTACCTCGCCCTCGAGACGGTCGATCGTCTGACAGGGAAGTGCATTTTCGAAAGAATTCACCTCGCGAATGACTCGCGTGCAAAATTATGAAAGTTTTCAAAATTACTTGCACTTACCAAACATCCATGTTATACGATTTAAAGTTGCATAAGCTTTTGGAGAAAAATTAGCTCCATTGAGTACTCACCTGAAACATACAAATTTTTCTATTCTCATTATCCCGTCAAATTTTTACGTGGCAAGAGTATTAATAAAACTAAGAACAAAGCGTCGCCACCGTAAAAACGTGTTCGCATTTTCAAAACTCGAGTTTTAAAATATTTTAAGAAGAACACAGTGACATTTCTTTTAATTAATTTGGAAGTTAGTCTGTCGGTATACATATAGCTACCTCTTGTCGGACTCTCGTCTCCCGCCGGGCTGTTGCATTATGAACAACTTTTATAATTAAGCAATGAAGAAAACTTTGTCTAGGAGATTCGTACCTACGTCACTCTTGGTAGATTTCGCTAGAACACCTTAAAATATCTCACACCCATTCCACTCCCCGTTCGCTTTCATCGTCAGAAAACCCAACGCAAGCAAAGCATAAAGAATCACGAGTCCAGTAACAAAAAAAATATTCATTTCAAAAATTCATTCTTGCATCTCCGTCCTACGTCCCACGTATCACTCCACGTCTTATGAGAGATCGCAATGGTACCGGATGAGGAGTGAGGGACCAGCGAAGAAAAATCGAGGCATTTCGAAAATTTCACGTAAATGGCAGGGAACTCTGTATAACTGTTAAAGGTGAAGGCACGTTCCACACCGAAAGTGTGTTATCAAGTTTCGTCCTATGGTTATTTCATAACCAACTCCATATAACTCAACACGTTCATGCATACCTTATGTTGACATGTAGAAATGTCGACGGACGTATATAAACACTCTTAGGTACGGCGCACTGCATCCCCAATGAAGAATATTGCATTTGACGATACGTCCCGGAATACCGATATTCCTAGTTTACAACTGGCGTCTCCATAAGGAGGATCGAGCGTAAAGGGGATGCGGTACGATAATCCAACTGGAGTGGAAGCTCCTTAAACATTTCCCTTAGCGGTGGAAATTCCGGTATCGATCCTGACACTCGTTCCCGTGGTAGGTACGTATGTACCTAGCTAGTTTGCCAGTAGGGATGGCTAGAGGGTGGCCGACATTTTTTTAATTAACCAAAAGAGAAAGAATAATTCTGCATTAGGGTGACGGTTTACGTTAACGTTCAAATTAACAAAAATAATTTAATGCTTTTCCTTTTTCTTCTCTCTTTACTTATATCTCCTGCGTGTCCTTCTCTTTTCTTCCTAGTCGTACTACGTATGGTATATATATCTGTGTATACATATAGTACTTGGATAGAATTTCTTCCTCGTAATTGCCACGAAATCGTAACGACTCTGCCGCACAGTCGGTTAACGGGCATACGTGTGAAATGCTTGTAATTAGCTAATGCCGTCGTCGCTTGAGAGAGGCAGCTAAGATTACTAGAAGTAATAGCGATGCAATTAACAATTATATAAGATTAGGATGAAGTTTCCAGCATTTCAGTTTCTGCAGTAGTCGCTCCCGCATCTAGCGTAGCTCAACGCTAATGCAGCGTAACACAATGCTAACGTGGCTTTTAATTATCCGCTCTGGTTACGCGATCTAGTTCAAATCGTGAATGACCCACTTCCGGCAATAATTCAACGTAGATTACGTTGCCAGTGCCAGACAGTGTTCTGGACGCCGTTACTACTGTGATTGATCGACCTTCTCTTTTTTTTCTCTTTCTTTTCTGCGAGTAAAGGTAATATCTTTTTAAATGATGGGTAAACGGAATCTTTATCATAGCAACTGCGACCGTTTAGAATGTTTCTCAAGCGAATTATTGTTGAAAATTATTGAGATCTGGTGTATACAATAACTTTTGGAAATATTAATAATTCTCTCGAGTACGATAACAAGGATTAATTTAAATATCTTTCTCGATCCAATGGCTGTACCTCGTTATGAATTTCTTTGCTTACCGACCACCGTGTATATTAGCATTTAATTAATTATTCATCAACATAAGGCAAAGTAGTAGGAGTCAGTGTAACCGGAAGCGGAAAGCTACGTGAGCGTTACTTAAACCCGTTGACGAAGTGTGTGTGGAGCAACAGACTGGAGAATTTTTTAAATTTCGAAAAAAATATACTTAAAGTCAATCATACAGAACGAGTTGTGAAGAGAAAAAAGATTTAAAATGATTTCATGTTTTGAAAGGACTACGTTTTAGACCCACGAAATCGTCCGATAGAGAAATGATAAAATCATATGATGGCAGATGAATTTCTTAGCGAGACTACAATCCATTTCTTATATCTAGAAAAATGTCCGATTGGTCTAAAGGTATCGGGTTTGGTATTCATTGTAATTTGATGATAAAAGCTCTTCCCGGGAATCTGCGATATATCACGGTTCGCAATTGATTCGACTGGCGGATACGTTTCGTGGCAGTTGATGGATAGCCCTTTCAAGATAACGCGTCCAGATAAACACACCAGGGAATTATCTGAAGGATATCAGCGGTGTAGTAGCTAGTGCCACGTCGACGCGTAAATTTATCTCTAGATAATGGGAAATTTTGCCCAGTGTGTTTCACAAAAGTATAAGAGAAAAGCTCGGAGGGTTCGGTAGAAAGGACCTACTGTATATATGTATATACAGGACCATAAGAAGAGAAAGAGAATTCATAGCGAAATGACGGCACGAGGGTACCAAAAGTACAGTACTAAAGGTGGAGGGGTAGGTACAGAAATTGGTTGAGAAGGAATAAGAGCAGCAAAGGTGCGCAAGAATTCCACAGACGACAGAACTCAAGGTATCATCTATCATCTGTCTGTTTACAAGTGAAACAGCCTGCAAATGCTATTCAATTTGCCTGATGGAATGCCATTCTCCTTTCTCCTTCCTCCTTTCTCTTTCTCTCGCCAAAGCTTCCTTTTTCATTCTGCCTCATCTTTCTTCTACCTTCGACTATTACATATCTTTACTACTTCCTTCTCACTTTTCCCTTCCTTTAACCTCCCTTCCATTCCTTTTTCAAGGCGCCAGCGTATCCTGACTCTCCTAAGTTCTTGGTATTCCTATTTCCTCGTGCCTTTGCCTTTTCACGACCTCTGACCCCCCCCCCCCCACCACCACCCTGATATACTTTTTCAACCCTCTCGAGCTTTTGACTCAGAAGCAACATTCGTAGCCACTTTTTCCAACGACTGCTCGACAGTATTTATGATTTCTGGAAATGCACGAATTGATTGGGTCTTTCCTGAGACGTTTTGCTAAAGCGAAAGGTCAATGTAAAGTGCAATATGGAATAGCATATTTTTGAGTATAAACAAAAGTTTGCTCTCTATAATCCTCATGACGACCTATGAAAATTAAGATCCAAAAATACAATTGCCTAATTACCACTTCTCCATCTTCTACAGGGGGTTCTTTGACTTCGTCGGAATTCACGTGGCATGTATAATACATGGGTTGGAGTAAAAAAAAAAAGAAAGGGCCAAACAGAAGGAGGAACGTCCAGAGTAGATTCTCTGCTCTGGGTTGAGACAAATAAAAACTGGGGTAATGAAGTCGCCCTGCCATTACCACTAATATTAATTCGGGCCGCACGCCGTGCTGTATATTTTATCGAGTAAACATTCTCGGCTTAGCAATCAATTTCCACGATCAATAAGTTCGCCTCTGGTCTCTACACGCCATATTGTACCCTTGGATTTTTGTTCACTAGAATCTGAACAAAAACCAGTCAATCTATGCGAATCGATTTGCAACTGTTGTATATACGAATTCTTAATGTTCTGTCATGGCGCTGATTTTTTATCAACCGGATGCTGTCAATCTGACTAAACACGAAAGAATGAAACTCCCCATTACCTCGAGTTTACTCGATATAAATTGGCGTATCCATAAGGGTAGGCTTCAAATTCCCGGTATCTTTTTATTTTATTTTGAATACCGGTTAAGGCGTGGTCCGATAAGAAGTTTCCGGTATCGAGAAATTTCTATGAAACGGAGAACGAGGGTGGGACTCCCAAGGCAAATAGTTATTGGGTAAGAGACGACAAGAGCGGAGGGTGATTTGAAGGGCTGGAAGGGAGGGGATATAAACTAGGCAAGAGGACCCTGAGTCCTGGGACGCTCGGAGGGTAATCCACGCATCATATCTCACAGTTGACAAGCATTCATGACCCCCAGCATCGGAGCCCTCAATAGCGAACGACATCCCCCCCCCCCACCCACAAACGCCCTTCTCTACCTTCCACCTACCACCTTTTGATCCCTGACAACCCCGCCCTTCACCCTCCCGCAGTACCGTTCAACCACGCACCCAACCCCAAGAGTTCAACACAAGTCCCATAGACCGCAACCATCCAACCGGATGGAATATGCCAGCAACGCAGAACCATACTTTGTTAAAAATTAACCGAATCACTGTGAAAGTATTTATATATTTTTACGCGTTTCCATAGAGAATTTATACAGTTCGTTCTTTCTTTTTTATTTTTATATTTTTTAAGGAAGTATGTACCTTTTGTATTTTTCCCCTTTGCACTGTTTCCTTACCCCTACAAACAGCTTTTGTTACTTTTGGCACACCTAGAGCTTTTTATTTTGTCAAAGCACTCTATGGCTAATTCGTGAAGGCAAGAATCCCTATTGCTCTTTACTTGAATTCAAATATCGGCACTGAATATTGTAGTTCGTGTCCCCTGTTGATTTTCGAGTATCAGGAGTTGCTTTTGATGGCTTTTTTTTTTTACTTTTCTTGAAGCCATGACGTATTTCGTTCTAGAGAGCCTTGGACAAATAAAAAATATATATGATTCATACATAAAATATATAACACATGCATAAACTATACATGAATCATATATTAACTATATATGAAACTTAATAACTTAAAAGCTTCGAGAATATCTAATGAAATATTTATGTTTGTATAATTTAAAACTTATACACATATAATCATAATAATGTATGATATATGTACGATTCACATATGTCTAAACTCAATCACAAAGTTCGAGTGGACTGATAGTTCATACGTCGAAGACACCTTTAAAAGCTTCATTGATTGGAGTTACTGGAGGTTTGCAATTCCAATGAAAATCTGATTCATTCTTTATAGCTGGGTAATGAATGCTACATATTTTCGAATGATAAAAATTATTATCAGTACTAATGTCGGAGACGAACTGCTATAAAATTTTGTTTTCTCATATACTATATTGCATTCTCATTTCATTACATTCATTTATATATATTGGAGTATAAATTTTCCGTTGAAACAACCATTAAAAAAATTATCAAGCATATGTAGAAAATAACTTTAGAGCGTAACCTAATTGAAAATAGCGCGCGTCTATAATGGTATTAATTTAAAAGCAAATTAATTTGTCAAGCGAAGCATTCATTTAAAAGCGTTCGCACGGAATGATACGTGGATGAGAGAGCGAATTGCGCTTTCAATTTTATCAAAATAATTGTCCTTTGGCAGTGATTTTTTTTTCATCATTGTCGAAAATACATACTGACCTATAGTAGACCAATTACGCGATTGCTGAGCGTGCACTAATTGTTGGTGAGAACACGTTGGCGATAACCGCAAAATCACATGCGATATTCATGCATAGAATTTTGCATTTATGCATACATATAGAAGTATTGGCCATTCTTGACGAGTCGCAAGGAATATTGGGGCTTCCGTTTGACACGTGTTATGCAATGCATAAACCGTTAAGCTCGCGATATTAAAGGCGAGTTAGTTGACACACAGTATAGCGGCCAGTGGCTGGTATTAATATTGTCGTGTTAGGTTGATAAATAGTTTCGGTTAAAGTTGGTAGCATAGCTAGCAAGGACATGATGGCCATTGTTAACAATAGCCTGGGTTCCACGTGTATGGTGTACACGCCATGGCATAGCTGATGCTGTCGAGGACCGGGATACTCGGAATTTCTCAATGGCACATAACGTTATTGGTTTTTGATGGAAGAATCTGGGAAAATGGCAAGTGTGCATACAATCGAGAAAACGTGACAAAGCCGTTAGCGAAGTTGTAAAATGCTTTTATTGTCAGTGGAAATTCTATTTAACATATTCCCTGTATTCGTCCTGTAATTGAATTATAATTACCTTGAATTTTAATAACATATTTTATACTCAGTAATTGTCCATTCTAAGATATATAAATAATCTAACATTATTTTTACAAATTGCTGGGCTTTCATGAGTAATTATTTAATTTTGTAAAACAATTTTCAAAATTTCAAACCGATAAATAATTCAAAGATAATTTGGTAACCTCGTTCTAGAAGTTCAGTAATTGCGAAAAAAATTGTCAAACAATGTGGTCACGTGAAGCAAGGTTTATTTTGTTGTCTATTTACGTTCTTATCTAGATACAAGAACCACATGGTAACGGTATAGTAGAGAGTATACCCATTTATCCGTTGAACATGGAAAATAGCTAGATATTAATGGTCAAACGGTTTTTTTATTCGCGAATAAATACTGCCAGTTTTTCATATAAACTGGCAGTCATTCGCAGCGGAGCGAGTCGGTATTCTAGCTGGGTAAATCAGGTTCGATTAGCGATAGTGCTGCATAATGCTGTCCCATCTGACTTCCGCTAACGCACCGTATAATCCGGTGAATAATGAAAACATTATCGTGCACGACAAAGTGCGCCCAGCTAGAGCGCGACTACTCGGTGCTCCGGTACTCGCTCGCGCAGATACATTGTCGCGTCAAGTAATGAAAAATTGCCGCAGATTTCCCGATGGGGAAAACTGGCAGCGCGCGGCTTGCACGGTACGCCGGAGCCATCAGGACTTTCCCTGGAAAAATCGTATTGGATAAATCAGCGGCTGGCCTTCGCGTTGCGTTCGTTTACTCGATCGCCTCAATCGTCGTTACACGCGTGTGCGTGCGCACTGGATCCTGGCTCTACGCGTTACGTCTGTGTTGCGCTTTTAAGCTTTTATTTATGGTGTCAGCTTGGAAAGTCATTTTATCCCGTTTTCAGAGCTCTGCCCGTGAGCCGACTGCATTTTTCCAACGTCGTCATCATTGCCGTCCGTCGCGACGAACGCGTAATCGACGTCGAAAAACTCTGGAAATCCGTCAACTTTTCGGGTTATTAATTTTGTTCGCGTACAATGGGAAAAAAGGTATTATTCTTGTTTTACCAACGAGATAAACCGTATGAATTTTCGAAATGGCTTTAGAGAAAAATAATGTCCTATATCTCTGTGAAAACTAAACTCTGAGCTTTTATTCGATTCACCGATCCTTGGACGCTTACGAAAAACATAGGAATTCATAAATTTACAAAACATGCCCAAGACTTCGTTCTTCAGATTTGTCGTCACGTTGGTTAACTTGATTTCCATATGTGGTTTCAATACATATTATGCATATCCGCTTATCTGTTGCTTGAGATTAATTTAATGGCGGTAACGATGCGTCTGGTAAACAAAACGGAAGAGGGACGCTGTGCGGTAGTAGCCGTTTGCGTCGCGGCGCTTCGCGAGTTTAATGACACGTGAAACGGCGAGCGTCGACGGTCGATTAATATCAATGTCAAAATAAAAACAAAAAAAATATGAATCCCTAACTTTATATTCCCATAAAGAGACTTTTTCTACAAAACCATCCTAGGATTTATGTATCTCAGAAAGAGAAATCCTAGAACTGACCGAACAAAATACTTGAAAGCTCCAAGTGCCAAGAAGAAATCCTCGACGTGAATCTTTAATCAAGAAAATTAAACCAAGTAGTATAGTTACTCATATAGTTACTGCGGACTGTAATGTAATACTGGAGCCTCAATAAAATGGCCCTGAATTGGTTCTTGGTAAGATGAAAGTAAGCTGCGTAAACTGTTTGAGAAGCAATGGGTCGGTAATTCTTGTTTTATGAGAAATAGTCACTGTATTGGTATAGTTATGCCAATCCAACACTGAGCTTACTATAGAAAAGCTACGTAAAGCTTACCACAATCTCGGACACTTTTCATTGCTCCACGCTTTATCCAGGTACAGCAGCTATAGGTACACACCATTCACATGAAAGTGCATCGTATAGATATTGCAGTTGCACGCAGGATCATATCCACTAATGGAATTGTCTCTAAGACTAGCTTACGGCCACAGAAGCCTCTGATACTTACTAAGGATACGTAATGCACCGTTTTAGCTCGCGATATTATCGTTAGACACTGCCCGGAGTTTGATAACAAAATGGAAAATGCAATTCGAAGTTGTCCTGCACCAAGGCAAAGTTGCGTAGCGTTAAGATCTTAGTCTATGCCAGAAACATATACTGACAAATGCTTTATTTCATGTAATAAAATTCATTGGACTAATTTTTTCAATTCACTTTCAGTATTACCTTCCTTTACAAAGAAAAAAAAAAAAATCTTCCAGAACAAACTAAAGATGCAAAAATTCCTGCAACTACCTCCAGAAACTTTAGAAATGAATTAAGGATATAATATCAGTAGCAATATTTTTCGTCCTTTAGCTATTAATTGAATCAATCGATACTTTATCAATTGAAATAAAATTCTTTGATCAGAAAATCATCGATCCGCGTCTCTCCTTCTCAGCCACAATCCGTCGTTATTATGATTTTTGTCTATTAACCATGTAAACCTGCCCCAGAAGGTGACGTAGCGAAAGGGTGGAAAAGAGTGATGTTTCAACGGGTTTATCGATTTCAGGGGTTTTAAAAGCGTAGTGGCGAAAGGAGGGTGGATCAGCAAGGGTGCAGTATCCGCGCAACCATAGCGTGTCTCGTCAATTACATTCTGAGGCATATCACCGGATACAGGAGCGTTTTCATGAAATACGCCATTAAACGATTCGCCAATACTCCAACAGAAATTCCTTAGAATTCGTCCTTCTCTCGAATTCATGCATGAAACATATATCTATACGTCGAAGGAAGATCTGGAGCGGACCAGCATAAGGATCAACATTGCACGGCATTCAAGATTCCTCAGACGTCTGTGACGATTCAAGTAATCAAAATGTCACGGAATGACAGTCAGGGACGAGAACGTCTCGAGTCTGTTTAATTAGCGCGAAATAATTAACATTCGACTGCGTCGTATATCTCTCACTGTCTACCTACTGCAATAGCGTCATTCCTTTGTACACAGGAATCTGTTTTCGAACGCGATGCACCAGCCTGACAAAGGGAAATGCATCTACAAGCTCTAAAATTCCGAGTAACACTAAAACCCAGCAGCTCAACCAACATTCAGTCCAGTCAGTCGGTCTGTTGGGAGTTGTCTAAAAATTGAAAAACATTAGCATGACAATGACCGTAATCATCGAGCGGTTCACGAATCTGTACAGAGTGCCCACAGGGTTCATCCCCGTTAACACGACGTCGATTCGGTGACAGGAAATCGGTTGATTTTATTACAAAATTTTTATCGGCTGCCGATCCTAAACCCTGACATGTAATATCGATCAATGTAAATGCATAGGTCTTTATAAAAATTACTCGACCAATTACTAATCGGCAGACTTTCTTTTTTACTTTGATTAAAATGAAATATCTGTCTTCCAGTTAAGCGTTAATTATTTTCTAAAGAACTCCATTATTCAATTCATCGCTGAGTTCTTACTGGCATTCCATAAAGCGGCACCCGGTACACAACCAAAAAGTAATACATCCATTGTGCTCGAAAATAGAAACGTGAGGCGATCTTAACAAAGGCCGTTCAACGACAATAAGTACTTATTACGAGGTAGACGTTTCTCCTTACACAATGTTTAAACCGTTTAATACTCTAATATGGACGAATCATAATCGACAGATTGATGAAACAACAGTAAGGGGGACAGATAGATCGACCGAGAGAAAGTCAGAGGGAGATAGGAACGAGAGGATAAGAGCGAGGAATAGTGTATAGTGCTAGATGAAAGAAGAGAAGAGAGAAGAAGGGGCTGGCGGGGAGAAGGAGAAAGAGGCTTGAGTAATACGCGAGTAAAAAGGCGTTAAGGCAGCTTTCAATGGATGTACCGAAGGCCGAGCCAGCCGGCGCTACGTTCTCATTCGAGTATGAAGCGGATAACTACTGACCCGTTTTCTATAGGTATTAGGTAGAAAATGAAATAAAAATTGAAGGTACCAGGTACAAGTAGAAGAAGGAAGGAGACCAGGAGGATAAGGAGAACAAGAAAGGGGAAGGGGGTGGAAGTTTGAGGATCTTGGAAGAATTACGGAATATTATTTCTTACCTCTGCGAATGCTTTGAGATTTTTTAATCGTTATTTCCTCCGATTATTCCTTCCTATTCCACACTCCTCCTTTTACAGGCAGAACGGGAGGAGAGCAAAGAGAGTATTGAGAGAAGCTTGGATTGAGTGTGTGTGAGTGAGAGAGAGAGAAAGAGAGCAAACAAGTGTGATAGAATATAGATAGAATTAAAGGCAGACAGTGAGAGAAGCCAAGATAGATGAGATCTGTTAGAACGAATTCCTGCGATGTTGAAAGTTTGGTAAAATGCCGGCTTAACGAGTAAACGCCTTGGCTGGGAATTTCATTGATTATTTGTTCAAGTATATACGTATAGCGATAGAATAGTATACTGCCGTTGAAAGTGTAAAGGACACGATCGACTTGTAATATAAAATAACATTTTTATTTAAATCACACACATACCACACATAAGGATGACACAGTTCCTCGGAACTTTCCTAACTACGAAAGCCACGAGCGCAACATGCCGAGAATCTATAAGTGTGTTTCCAAGGGGTTTCTACTTAGCGACGTTAAATTGCCCGCAATGGCATGCCTTTCCCATAATTTAAAATATTAATAAATTTTAAAAGACAGTCTCCTTCCCAAAGCGTCTCGGCTTCATTCGAGTAAAACTTTCGTTTAAATTTACGACGTTAATCAGTGTAAGTCTCTTATACACTCTCCTACCCCCTGGAACCCCAGGACCTGCAAGACTCCCCTAAATCACGGCATGTTTTGCCTACCCATTTAACTAATGCTCAATAAGATAGCTTGACGTCTTCCGACCTGTCAAGTATACGCGATCGGTACATTATAATCAGCGTTCGATGATCTTCAATACACCTTTTCGTACTACGTAAATCCTGAACTGACAGCGGAAGACAAACACGCCTCTAAAATTGCTGTGTGAGATTCTACGAGTGAAAAACCGTGACTGGTAAAGAGCATACATAAGGTGTAAAGTAAACCGGTGCGATGCTCACTCGATTGTCTTGCAGTAGTACCACCGAAAGAGTACGAAATGAGAAGAGAGAAGAACCGAGAGACGGAGAGGGAGACACAAAATACGAGACAACAATCAGAGTGAACAGCTCGCGTCAGAGCCCAATTTCCAGCGCAATAACACCGACTTTAATAAAGCGTACTGTCGCACATACGTGGATACGTTTACGTGCGAGGAAACACTCGTATGCATAGCCAAGATACGTAACCTGCAACCTGACGTGGCACGTACCAAACGGCTCTCCCGCTTCCCTTAGTCCCTGCGTTAGTGCCTGCCTATATCCTTTGGCCCACACCCAGCTATACTTTCAGGGATTCGGTATACCCAGGTTATACCTACTGCACCGAATAAGTTTAGCTAACTGAATTTTCAGCTGCGAAAACATACATCTTATATCTTTAATCTCTACGAGATGAGCAGATCCGTTGTCGCTCGCTGGGGAACTTGTGGTACTGCCGTGTAATAGGTTAATGCACATTAGCTATATGTGGAATGATTATGTCTAAATACGGTATAACCTGCCTTACAAAGCTTGTCATTATTATTACAACATGCAGATTCGGGATAGATATAGTTTCGGAAATTCTCATATGACAATTCCTATATGAGAAAATGATTAAAATGATTAAAATGCATTGCGTATCATCGTCTCGTCGTGATCACTGCAGACAATTGTCATATGCAGCCTATACCTATGGGAGTACACATGTCGCCGTAAGTGTACTGCAGGTGGATATAGCTGGCTTTTAATTCTGCAAAGCGCTTCCAATTGACAGAATGGAAAGCTTGCAAGTAAGGATGATATACAGAAGGAAAAGACAGAGCGAATAGCAAGTCGCAAGCTCTTCCTCTACCTTTCGCGAGAGCGTGATTAAGTGTGTGTCAAGGCCCTGTTCTACCCTATCCCATCCTAAGTTACTCTACCCTGCCGAGCCATCCTATCTGACTCTAGACTATCCCTGAACCCAACCTACCCCCCATCTATACTTTCAACCGCCCCTTCCACACGTCATGTAGCTACCAGTAGGGGTTCCACTATCTGTATAGATATTACATATAGTACATTACCTGCACTAGGTGCGGATTCTATGCTCGCACACTAGGTTCACCCTATTCCTTAGCAGACCGCCCCTTATGGATAGCGCTGCAGGATTCGTACCTTCGTGCCCCTTTGTCAAGTCGTGTCAGGACGACGGAGCTAGGAGTCGCGTAACGTCCTTGCGAAGGTACGACTGACCTGGAACGTGAGATTCGTCCTTGGAAAATCTAAGCAAGCTCCTTCAGAGACGATTTCAGCTTCTCTAGTTTTCCTTTGTTCCGATTTATGAAAGCTTGATAAGCCACCAAGTTCAGGTTGGGATAATGGACACGCTACGGTGACGTTCTTTACAATTGGCACGATAATAATAATAATGATGATGATGATAATGTCACGCGTCACGCACTCTTGCTATACTGAAAACGTGGCTACTTTCGTGAAATCGATAGTCGTGGATGAAATTGATTTTTTTATGTAGCCACAAAGCTCTGGGAATTTATATTCCATTATTTCAAATCCTCAATATGGAATTCTTGCCGAGAGCAGACCGTAACGCAATACGGATTATGGTTTACTATGGCAAAGTATAAAGTAACCTTGTTTTATTGTCCGGCTATATGACTTTCACCCACCTTTGACTGTTTTTATTTTACGCAGTGCAGTCCAGCTAGTTTTTCGAGTTGCCTCAGCTATCTCCTAATTTATATTACATCGGGCAGACGAGCCTCTCTCGCAATGGCTCGTGGGAAATTATGTTTTGGTTATCGGCGCGCCTCGTTTAATTCTGTAAAAATACTGAAACCAGTAGGTAGTAGCAGCAGCAGTAAGAGTATGTCGTTAAGGGGCAGGCGAGAGGGTGTGTGAGAATGATAGAAAGGGATATGGTACTGCGTGAAACTGCCTCGAAAAACAATATCAGATTAGTGAATGAGTACAGCTTTACTGTATATCTGCAGGTGTACATGTACTCAAAGCCTCTTTCCATTTTTTTTTCTTTTTTTTTATTATACGACCAGACCACTCTCTTATAGTATATTGAAACTTGACATTGGTGATACCCGCTAGGACATTAGTTGCGGGACACCCTGTATATACATATATTTCGCAGGAATCCTGTACGAAATTCAAGCATTTCGATAAACCACCGAAGGCATCTGACGTCATGAAAAATATATTGAAATTCTTAAATATAATAATTATATGCATATATAATATTACAGAAATTGTAAAGATGTACGAAAAGTACACTAAATAAGTATCCCAATACTAAATATTCATTACTAATACGTTTTTCGAAAATTCCCAACAGACAAGTTAAAAAAACTAAATAACATCCCAGATAAAAATTTCAGGTACAGGATAGATCACTGATTGATCATTTTACATGGTCC
Source organism: Calameuta pallipes (assembly GCA_030142375.1). Lineage (NCBI taxonomy): Eukaryota > Metazoa > Arthropoda > Insecta > Hymenoptera > Cephidae > Calameuta > Calameuta pallipes. The sequence continues at coordinate 1,012,972 of JARQSW010000349.1, forward strand.
ATATTAGATCCCAAACAGGTAAGTCTACATGTCAGGATACACTGTCTTATGTATAGGTACATATGTACGTGGAATTGCACTATAGTATTGTTTTATGTAACATGTATACACGTAAGGAATGTATCTTCGAAAATCCGATTAAATGCTCCACGAAGAGACAGTTTAGATTTGCGCCGAGCGATTCTTGGTTATCTGTCCGAGAATCAAAATGCAGTTGCCAAGTCGTATCCCATCGTACGGCATCCTAGTGCATCCTCCAGTTCTACCAACTACCCTTCCTAAAACGTGGATCGCTCGCGTAACAACCCCTGCATAACAGGGCCCGCAACATTCGAGGACTATTATTTGAATGGTTATTGGTATGATAGCGCATATCTATGCGTCGTGCATCACAAGCCAACTCTACGGTTGTCATCCTGATTTCCACGACCGTAGATACTCTGGCACAGATTTCGGTTGTAAATATATATATTTCAGAAATACTAGCTGTCTCCTCGAATGAATTTAGTTACATGATTTCATGTATCACCGTAACTATGATATCATAAACAGATAACTGCAGAAGGCGATTAAAATTATGATAACACAGTTTTCAAAATAATCCTTATCAATATTGCACAGAGTTCATGAGATATTTTATCAATGCGTCATATAATGTGAACGAAAATTTTGACTTATCTATACCTACAAAAATAAATCTATCAAAGTTTTTTAGTTGCTGCTCATAAAATTAAACGTGGCCCAGGACGACGCGTTACGTATAAACGTAAATGTTCTTGCCTGGAAAGATACGGTGAGAAGTTGGTGCTCCGTTTGATTGGGTCGAATGGCCCATCGGGGAAACGAAAATAACCTTTAAGTTTGGCGCAGTTCCCATAGGGCTATATCAAGTATAGGATAATACCGATATACATAGAGCGTTTTTTTTTATCATCCAGGATGTAAGTTTTGAGGGTGTCAAAGAATGTACATAGAAGTAAGAGAGCAGCGTGGAAAGAAAGATGGACAAATCGGTAGTAGATAAGGGCGGGTAAAAGTCAGACAGAAATTCTATCCTACTGTAGAATCCAAAGTTCCGATTTTCTATATCTATATGCTGGGGTATCTAATTTTAGGATGGCCTTCGGGTAAATAAGGGATGCTTTACAGTTTTCCGTAAATACAGTTACAGGCAGAAATGGTAGCGGATCGACTTTATATTGATTTAACGTAAAAAAAAGAGTTATTCTTTCAGTAAAATATAATATTTGTCAATTCCCGTTACTCTATCCATATATTTTTCCATTGCTTTTCCACTAATTTACCATCGCAATCTCAACCCTTTATGGCCACTTGCCTCTTTTCGATCAATGTACCCTTGAGCAATTCCTTGTGCCAATTGTCGGTACCTACTGTGTTCGGTTTGCTACCCTACGTGAAGATCGTTTACAACGGAGCGACAAAAAATGAAGTGAAATCATCTATTGACTGACTGGCTTCTATGTGCTTTTATAAAAATTGTCGTTAATGAATGAAAAGATTATTTCAAAAAATGGAACATATTTGTACAGTGATCTTGACGTGAGTACAGAAATACTTTTTTATAATAACATTCACTTTACTGGTATCCCAATTAATCTTGTTAGACAAATGAAAATCAAGAGAATGATTACACCTAGGTATCTGTGGTAGCAAGACTAAATTGCAACCAAAAAAAGACCCTTCTTTGGTGACAGACAAAAAGAACTGTAGAGACAGGGTGAATCGTTTGGCACTCAGGTCAATTAGCACTGCTGAATTAATCAGCCTTTTCTCGTCGAGCCGGAAGAAGTCACAGAAAGCTCAGTAAAATAGCAACTGGCGCGTCCTTTCGCCACTTTAAAAAGAAAAAAAAGAAACCCCTTCGTAAGCCATGAATAAATAGTCTTCCGTGGATTATCTGAAGTACGTACGTCCTGTTGTATGACGGTACTCAACTTGTCCCCAAAACTCTATTAACGAATTTGCGACAAACATGAAACATTTTTAGGAAATTCATGACTGAAGTTACACGTGGAGTGGCTTGAACAAATAAAATCCACTGTTCCGCGTGTCTCTGTGCACAGCCGTAAAAGGTAAGAGCGAGTGCCGCGAAATTCGAAACTTTTCAAATGTCCTTTCAGTTTATTATAAAATTCGCGATAATTTTTATGAAATGTACTCAGAGATATAATCGCAAATCGTTAAGCAATTTTAATCAGTAATTTCTTTTTATTATTGTAAATAATTAAAGTTCCTACTATTTCCCTTGGTTTTATGATATTTGACTGAAAGCAAAGCGTATCAAATGGTAGCCATAAACGGAAACGTTAAACAGCCTAGTTGTATTCCTACAGAGAAGTTATATCGAACTGACTATACCTTCTGTTAACTAGTTAGATAAATGGAATACTCTATAGAGGGTAAACTCCTTTACACCGAGAAGTAAAATTTCTTCTCACTGCTACGAAAGTTGAGTAATGCTTTGGTTTTCCAGTAACCGTGTCGAAAGAGAACTCATCATACTCATCATAATCATTTACTATTTCGAAATAATGAGAAGAGTTGCGCTTACAGTTCCACTTTGTTCGTGCTTTTAGTCCGAAGGGACATTCAGTTCGTAATTACGTAAAATAAAGTGATAGAGTTCAGAGTAAGCCGTATATATAAGAATAGCTAAGATGATAATAGCTGCTACTCTGAATTGTTCAAACAATTCGCATTTACAATATAAAAACATTTTATGCGATACTGAAGAGTACGGAGCTCTCTCGGGGATTAAGGTAAAGAATTGTTTTTGCAATTACCTGTACTACGATACTATTTCACGTGAAAGCTTTTTTACAGGACTGTATATATTTTCATGGAGTTCGTTATCCCACTAAGATTTTACCTATTTTCAAGATTTTATTTCTCCACTCTCCAGCATCCTCGCCACAAGCTCACTGGCATCACTCTGATTGACTAATCAGATTCATGAGTATTCTTTCACGTTATTTTCTACATTCCGCTTGATTGAATACGATTAGGTCGTTCCGATAACTCGATGAAATTTGAATTTATGAATATTAGAATCCAACAGCCTGCCGCTATAATACGTCACAGGAAAAAGTCTGCTAGCAAAGTTACGCTCCCCGACTTTAGTGTTCCCAGTCAAGCTTCGTGGGATGCACCAACGAATTTATTTCATTTTCTTCTACCTTGTTCTCGGGAGCTTTTCAAGCTCTTCCTTTTGTTCCACGTGCCTTCGTTACCGGCACTACGTTCACCAAGCAACGTTCGTCCCACGAATAGATTGGACGTCCGCCACGATTTTGTAATTATTTTGCGTTACAATCTCTCACAATATACCAGGTACCAACTGCACGAACAACCAGCTTTCTCGTATACCAAAATATCTATACGTATACAGAATGTTAAAGGAAACCGTAATATCCAGTAACTATGAACTATAGCGGCAAATTCTCGCTGCAAGCTACTGACACTATTCGAGTTTAATAAACAGAGCTTCCTCAAGTACGAAAGACCGAATTCATAGTTGATGAGACAAGACGAGACCGACGTACGAGAGTCTTGAAGATCAAGGCAAGGTAAGTCCTGCTGAGTCGAGTTGGCTGTCTTAGGCGTCAAATTGGCGGTGATGATGATGGCGGCGGCGGCGGTGGTGGGTTTTAGAGCTGCATCAACTCAAACCGCTACAGGGGGGGGGGGGAGGGGTGGAGTAAAGAGCCTGACGTGATAAGGGCTGCTTGCGAAGCTCGTGCTCTATTCTGTTGGATAGTAATCTGATACTAAGGAATATGTACATTATGCTATTACGTTTCCAAATAGTAGGTGTGTCATAGATAATACCACGCCATTAGGCAGTTCACAAAAGTGTTCATAAAGTTCGCTAGTGATGCGTATCATTTTTAGATTAAAAAAAAAAAGGAGCTTTGAACTTTGCCCCAGTATGAAGAGTGTTGCTAGATCACGCAAGGATACTTCTCAAGTGACGATAATCGACCTGTGTTAGACATTGTTTTCGCGTGGTAAACCAAAAGGATGAGGACATAAGTAACGCTGAACAGCGTTCCTGATAGTCGAGTGTGTACTTATCTGGCATCTCTTTGCGTACGCTCGACATCCGCGCATCCTTGCTTCCCAGCCAGTCCATTAGCAGTTTTGTTGTCTGTCGTCTCGTCTAACAGCCATTTTCTCCACTCTTGAGCCTCTTCACTTCGCCTGGCATACCATCCATTTTCCGTCAAACGTACCGTGTAGCAGAAGGTTTGGATACCTTGCTGCGTATATTCGACCCCGTTCAAGCAATTAGAAACGTGGGTATCCAGTTTCAGCGGATGTCCTGGCAAAAAGCTTTTTTCTTTTAAAAAAAAAATCAGACGAAAGTTGAAACCCAAATAAAGTATCTTTTCCCAGAGTAACGTTTGCACTTTTGCTTATTATTATAGGCTGCAAGGATTTTCCTGTTTTACGTTTAGTTCTATGGGTGCGAACCCGTAACGGATATACCGGGTGAGAAATTAAGGTAAGTAAAATACGTTCACGATTATTCGCAATTTATCGACGGCAGCAAAGCTTGCGGTTAGATTGAACGTCCCTCGTTGGTACAGAAGGGATGGCAATCGTGCGAACCCAGCCTTATATACGTGGTGGGTTGTAGATATTGGCGGCTTAATCCCGCGCTCTGCTCTTCCGGCAAATTTATGCACATTGAATTTTGCCCCGTGGAAAAAAAAAGTGACAAACATATCCCCGTTGCCCGGTTCACTCGTCCCGCAAAAACAAGATTAAACGTATTTATGCGTTCCGATGCAGATAGGGCAAGTCCCCTCCGGAAATGGGCCAATAACTGAGCCACTCTCTTTACACGTCTCTCTGTGCAACTCTAAAATTCTTGAAATTCTCCAAAGAGTATATTTACCAAAATTCCTGAGTGATATTTTGGAAAATGGCACTACATTATTTTACCGTATAATTACACAGGGCATAATAGCCTCCTACGGATGGTTTAATAACATTCCATTAACGAGCCACACAAAATGGCCCATTCGAATATACATAACTACCCTCATTCTTGCCAAGCCCATAAATCATGCAACTCGTACTAAATATATCACGGTGGTTGGAAACGGGTGCTCGTTTTCGGCAAATTACAAACAAAAAAAAAGAAAATTGTTTTAATCGAATTTGCTCGAGCGGATAAAGGAGGCCGGAAGTATCGAGAAATAGTAAGGTTATATTAAGTAACCGTGTCACGTATTTCCGTTTCACCAGTTTCTCTCTTTCTCTCTCTTTCTCTCACGAGATACCCAGACTCTATGCCACGTAGAAACCTTTGACCTCTACTATTATAACCTCCACTTCCATCCTCTAGAGGTACCGACTATCGCACAGCTCGACTCTCGCAGCCACAAGGGAAACCTCGAAAGGATCTATCGAGTAATCGAGGAGTATCCAGGTATAGAAAACGACCAATCAAAACAGAGTGCAAGGTGCAGTGACACTTGAGCACCCATCCTCCAGAGTGCAATACGTTTCCAGATAACGATCAGCCGGCGATCGGCTTCAATTGGTACAGTCTCGTGTAGACAAGGCAGATTCGAAGAAGCCAGGTAATCGTGCTATCTAAAACCCTTGACAGCCACTCCGACATGTCAATAGGGCAGTAACCAGTAATTTTATCCCTGTTTATATGCGTCCTTACGGTGCATCTCCATACATCTTCGGGCTCCTTTCCACCTACACGACTTTTATCGAGATCACTTCTGCCAACCTGCCCTTCCTTATTGGCATATCTGCCGATCACTGACTGTCACGAACCGATTATTTCCGATAGGCAAAGAGGCAGTAACCGCGGTGCTTTGAACCAAACGATTTTATTGCCCAGGATGTCCATGGTAACTACCCAGAACTTCATTGGTACCCAACAATGTGAATAAGTGCTCGAGCTGGTGAAAAGTCACGGTCACGTGGAACTTCCCAAGACCCGAACATGCACATTGACGTAATGCACTTTCACGACTGGATTCCTGTTACACTTTTCGTATTTCATGTTTCAGCGAGATCTCGAGCGTGACATTAAACCGTGGTCGCATTATTCAGATTGCACTTAATATGTTTACTAAATTGGGCGAGATTATATCGGCCACTTGTGCGTGCATAATGGCTCTGGTTGCGCTAGGGCATTTTCAATGCACGTGCATCTAGCTTGGCACACGTAGTGCGCGGCTGTTATGACGTTGCTATAATCAAAATATCGAACCACTTCCGTGATATCATTGATATCGTTTAGTACGACCGCGTGTGTTGCATTTCGTCGAGCGTTCAACTGTTGATTCCATCAATTAATACGTCATTGCCGTAAAAATCTTTACGTCGCATCCGGCTGTTCAAATGTTTTCGCAATTGTGTATGTTATCGTAACGGCGATGGGCAACGTGTCGTATCGCAATCCGCGTATCGCCCTGGCAATGTGATCGCACGTTGTGCAATAGTTCAGGGAAAATTTTGTAAAAAAAAAAATTATAACCTACAACCCGGTTTAAAGTCCGCTCTCGTTTTATAGGACGTCTATACGAAAAGTGGGGTCATAGCGGCGGACACGCTGAACGCCTGCGCCACGTTCACGTAAGGTAAAAAGTCTATAATTAGTGACATCGTAGCTGCATTATCTGTCCCAGGAAATAATTGCCCGCCGTCGTTTCTCTTCGTTCGAAGGAACGTTCTATTATGCTAATCGCAATGGGGAACAATTGTTTGCCTCGCGTTTAGTGTCGCTCGTGAAAACGCCTTGTGCCATCAACGTTTCGTAAGATCTCTCCACGATCTACTACTTGGCTTTAGCCGATCGAGACGATCCGAGATAAAGATATAGTCAATTTTATTTATTGAATTTCCAAAGAAATTTTTAACGAGTTCGGAAAAGTTGTAAAACATCACAAACTTGATTATCTTGGGTATCCGGTCTCACTTCGATGACCGCATTGATGACTGTAGTAGAGAACAATGAAACGAAAGTGACAAAGTATATATATATACATATCAACTAGGCAATTATAAGAATTGGCATCTATTGGATGACCATTGACAAAAAGTAAAATCAAGAATCCATTCTCAGTCAGGACGTTCGTGACTCGGAAAAAAATTTTTATTTATTCTACCCATAGCTGAACGAAATTGATCAATAGCGGCTGCCAGCATTGTGTCGATGATCGGAATCGCGAACAAGCATTGCGCAAAATTGTTCTACTTGCAAGAGACGAAGAAAAGAAAACAAAAAACAGTCAAAAGTCAAATATTAAAGGGGAGCATGGACGAGTAGTTTTTGAAAGGAAATATCTATAGGTCTACAACGAATTGCAGTCTTTGAATCGATTAATTGCACGCAGCCGTCAAGAATGCCTGACGTTACTCTTGAGCCATTCAGCTCATCTCCTTTTCAACTGTTTTACCTTCAGATCGCTGACAGCCAATCGAGGGCCCTTCTACAAATCGTTAAATTCGTCACTACGACGTAAATGCGAAAATTATTTGGCATTTATAAAACAGAATTGCCATTATCTCGAGAGGCTCTACATCGTTTGCCATTATACCACGATATCATGATGTACTTTCACGATGAGTGGGTATATCCAATACAGTACTATACCCTTATGTACAAGAGCAGCTATACTTCTTAATTCATTGCCATAATTCATATTGTCATTAGAGCCTAATTGATTTCTCATAGGTTACCAAAGAGAATCGAGAGCCATAAATACGTATACCGACAATAGAGCATGATTAAGAATCGAATAAATAGGTGCATAGAAACGAGCACGGAGTATAATAATAATATTAATAATAACAATAAAGAGGTACTCTGTATTAATAATATTGAACATTCGATAGACATGTGCAATTCAGATTATTTGCCCCAGTGGTACCGTAATGAGTATGTAACTGGAAGATTGACAGATTTATCAAGCTATAGGCATACTCAAGACACTTTACACGTTTCACAGTGCACACAGCGTACGTACATTGAAATACGTACGAGTTAAAAGAAATTAAAAATCTCACACAGACCTTTCGCGTATCCAACTATGAATCTTCAGGTCAGAGTATAACGAAGTACATAGCTTTTATCATGTTCATATCGGAGAGATCCAATAACTGATCGATGAACGAGTTACGGCGTACACGGTATAGAGGAGCCTGCAGTATCGTAGAACAAACGATTTTAATCGACTTAAACCGTATCTACCGCACAATGGGGTAGGGGAGATAAAATTATGAAAATTCACTGGGCCGTTATCGAAATTGCGTTACGGGGAAAAATTAGCCGTGCCACGGCCTCTCGATTTTTATTACGTAGATACTTACTATAAATTTTTTTTCTCCTAATTCGGTCGATACGACGTACAACCCCCCGTCGATGACGGGATGAGAGAGTGTGGTTGGTATCATGGGGGGGAGGGGGACTTTTTTTCCTATTGATAATCGCTGCGTCACGCGGTGATTTTGGTTTTTATCAGACGAGTAGCCATCATATGGCAATCTATCATTCAAGTATATAGGCCGTGTCCGTTTGTACCCCTCTTTGGAATGTATATCTGACGCTACGTACATATACCTATACGCACCGATCAAACGGAACTGTATGTATATAGCGCATCAGCTAAATGCAGTCCACCTTTATAACTATATATATCGTTTTTATCAGTTGACGATACACGCGTATCAATCATCAACGTCAGCGAACTGGATTTGCAATAACTCCGTGCTAAAAGTGGCTATCGGTTTATGGGACGAGCAAGAAGCTGCGCGAAGAGGGTCGATTATCCATGAAGAAAAAGCTGCGAAATGCACTGCACTGATACGTCGGATGCGTCGAGGGACTCTGAATCTTCTTTTAGGCCATTCAGCTTTTTCTTTGGTACCCTGGTATATAATAAGGCCAGCGGGGTCTTTTACTAAAGGTTTTAGGTTATTGAGGAGAATATGTGACTCGTATGAAAAATTATATAAACTATTGTAAGGCCGACAGACATCGAGTTGCACTCTATGTAACTATAAGTGGCATTTAGCAAATATAATAATATTAGACTTACATTACAGCTTTTTGGAAATCACTTTGTGATTTGTAATTGAAATTTTGGATACTTATTTTATACTGTGTTTAGTATATATTATTTTACCAATACTAGATACTCGAATATTCGTTGAAGCTCCGTTGAGTTTGTCCTTCGAATTTCCGTTGCTTCAACGACGATTCTTTTTCCGTCAAATAATGAACGAGCTCGCTGGCTGGCTTCGGCGGCTGGTAGCGCTAAGCGCGCTGAAAACTGCATTAAGCAGAATCGCATTTTTGAATTATAGAATCAAAAGCCGAACTACGGCCAAATGGCCATATAAAAGGACTTTAAAGCAAATGCATTCGCGGCGTCCAAATGGAGAGGATATTTTTTTTCACCGCCGGAAAATATATTCCACTTTTCATCCCTAGTTCTCTGTTATATATATATTTTTTTTCATTACAAAAAGAATACGTAAAACTATAGCAATGCGTCAGGGCGCGCACCCATTTTCCCTATATCGTGACAATATCCCCAGGAGCACGCCAGTGTACATCGTAAGGCTCTCACGGAAGTACGACGAAGCACAAGTTTACTGTAGAAAATGACGAATGTAAATATCTCCAGCCAATTTTCTTTATCCATTTGAGCAAACTGGGGTGACCACAGACTGTAGTCTCTGATCTCCAATGATAATTCGAATAGAAAAAGTATATCGAGGTAAACTTCTATTACAAAAAAAAAATATATATATATCTATATATATAATATTAATTTACGTCAAATGTCTGCTAACGGGTTGACAAACCATAAAACGCTACAGGTTCTTAGTACCCCCTGTGACGTTATTATCCCTATAGCAATAAAGTGTCCTGGTAAATCAGTCAGTCTTCTCGTCAGTGGTGAACGGAGACAGAATGTTACACTCAGTAAAGTACAATAGGTTCCAACGAAATGATGAATATTAATTGAAACGAACCTTTATCAAAATTACGGTTATAACTGACCCCCGCAAATAGCATTATAAATTTCTCAAATTGTTCAAAGTACATTAGATAGTACGATATCTCATAAGGTAAATGTACACTAACGTGCTTTCTCGATCCACCAAAGATAAAAATATGGTTACGGGCATTCTCACGTTGTCCGTTCCACTTGAGATGACTGATATTTTCATCATGAAAATGCATAGCGCAGCATCCCGTAGCCACGTATCACAATACACCGAAGTTATTGCACATAATAATTTTCATGCACAGCGTGGTATATCCGTAACGCTCAGGTATACAGGTACAGGGAGGGCTGGGTTCGTGAATTTTTATTTCGTCTTCACTTTATTTTTCAACGTTAGCGCTTCTGCTGCTATTGGCAATAGTGGTGGCGATGGTAATAGTTGACGTCGGCGGTTGAGGCTGCAACGCCGGTGGCTTTTACAATAATTGCTCGTATATTGTTTAACGTGCCACATAATATTCTATGTTTACTATTATTTCCTATCTGCGCGAAAGCTCGAGCATTTGTTGCACGACATGCAGAGCCACGCTGTGCTTTTGTAATTTCTTTTCAAGAAAATCGCATCGAGGATTGACGAGTTGTGGTAAGTAAAAAAAAAGTGGTATCACGAATTTTTTTTTAGTAGCGTTAGATTTTTTTTAATTGTGGCTCAGGTGATAATTACGAGGGATAACAATAGTCGGTCACCCTTAAGATTTTCATGAGATATTCTTAATCAGCTAGGACGATAAACAAATTAGCTCACTGAAGTGGGAAAGAGAGTGGATGGTATCGCGAAGGACGAGACGGGTTTTTGAAGTAATGAGAAAGGAGCAGGAGAGTGTCAGGGTGGTGGAAGAGAGAAAGCGGTAGTTACGGATGAGCGAGAGAAGGAAGCAGAGAGAGATGGAAAACACGTTTACTCCGTCGAAAAGTCATAAAACTTGGTGCACCCCTGAACGGCGCACATTGGCCGGAGGGTGGATTTAAAAATTTAATATGCAGCTGGGAAATTAGTTTATCTAATCAGCAAGCAGCAGTTTTAATAACGCCTTGTCTGCACGCCACCGGCCCATATAACCCCTTCTTCTCATTTCCTATAGACCCCCTTATTCAGCCGCTACCCCATAAGTTCAGAACAACGCGTTCACCCTCAAGTCAGTTCCCCATCGTTCGACACGTTCATCCGGTCTGATATGAATGATTCGACAGGGTGTAACAAATCATGACACACGTAAGGGTGAATGTGAGCTTTAGAATAATGTACCTTCCGTTTAATTTAAACCAGGAAAAACATCGTGCCACCCTCATACGTACGTACCTGCCATATCTCTATGTATATCGTAATAACGTCAGTCGCCAAGAGGAATGAAAATACTCGTGATTACGGAGATGAAAAATAGAGATTTAAAAAAGCATTGTGAACTAGCCCTGATACTCCTATTGAATTAACATAGACATTGAATTCTGAGCGTTGTTACCGCTACGCAAATTAATATTGTCACGCTGCAGGTTTCCGAGAAGCGTATTGAAAACAGCTTGGGGATATCGGATGGTGGCGGCATTACAACGTAATCCTCAAGGACGGCGTGGGAGTTGGGAGGGTAGCGAGGATGGATCGTGAGGTGTGACGTATTTCCTTTATGCGTTGGTAACACCCGGGGTGCATAGTATACGGCTCTTGTATAGAACGTAGAGAGGTTGTAGGGCGCAGATGAGAACGGCGGTAGCCAGGGGTGTGGAGGCGAGCTAGGAGGCGAGCTGCTGAACGCGAGTGGGGCTGAAATGTCGACTGGGACGGGGGTTGTTGTGGTGGGCCTTGGAGTAATTTGTTTGCGGCCGAGGCGGTGAATGCGAGGGATCAACCGTGCGGGAAAACGCATCTGTACGGTTCAGCCGGGTTGAATTTCTGAAATCCACCCCCGTGAAGACCATCGCGATGGAGGGTGGTACGAGCGACCGCATCATCCACTCCCGACCCCTAATAACATGTGTCAATTATATGCGATTATCCGGCTGTAACAAGCTCACCGTAAACACGTCTACCGTAAGGAGTTGCTTCCTTGCCTGATAGTACTATATCGGGTTGCACAGAAAATGATAAGAAACGAGTAATCCAAGTATGAAATTTTTTTTTCATCGATCACCAATTTTCGCGTCGTGAAAATCTTCTTCGGTGTCTCCTGTGGAAGACTGGATATACTATTTATATGTATGAGTACGAGCACTGCCTACGTTCTAAATAATGTAACTAGTGATTTTCCTACGTTTCCACAGTGAATAATACAGTTTCCTTATCAACGTCGCGCTATTCAGCAGTGGATGCGCTTGGCTGCCTCCAAAATTATCCGGTTTTCTTCCCTTCGTGAACCGAACCACTGGGTTCACCCTCAACCACCCCATATTTCTACGTGACTGGACAATCGTCCAGATACCAGAGTTCAAGTGGCCCGTAACCCAGATTCCCTTGTCTGCAGAATATATATTCGGCCCGAAAGCGTTAACTGCGAAACTTTGCAAATGTTCCCGTCGTTTCTCGCCAAGCGATAACTGGACCTGCTTCCGTAACAGGTGGCGATACTAGAAAGCACGTGATAGAAAGAAATGAAAGACAAAGAAAGAGACAGAAATAAAGAAAAATATTCGAGAATCTCTACGCGGGACGATTTCGTACTGCCGGTGTGCCACTCGATTTCTTCAAGTTTCAGAAAACGGACGAGCCGTCACGTTCCGATACTCCTGTTCTATGGTAGAAAAGAAAAAGTTTCACCAGACGCGAGAACAAGTGCAAGCGATACTAGTAACACGAACCGATAATCCCAAATCGGATTCGATTTTATATAGTGTACTTGAGTAGGTACATATACACTTAGCGATTTCTCTGAACGTATTACATACATACGTATATGTATATATGTATATGTACACTGACTACAAAATTTACAATTATTCATACCTTCAGGGAGCAACGTGTTTTAACTAGACATACATAACGTAGTACATGACTACTGTATGTATACATAATACCCCGAACCCCATTAGATTTAACGATCAATTTGAAATCTGATAAGTTCAGATTGCGCAAGGATTCTAAACACTCTTAATCAATTCTAAAGATAGAGACAGAAGCGTGAACCGCAGTCACGACTGGCAAATTAATTGTCTGCCTAAGCTCAGTAAGGATATATGTATGTATATATTATATATAGGTATACATTATACCTATATAGAGGACATATGTATGTAACTATGTATACATGCATGTATACAGAGATCCATCTGCCACTATTCAACTTCGAACTCAGTCAGCTAACTCCGGTTCCTCTTCCATCTCTAGCTTCGGCACCAGCAGCACTTACATCCTCCAACGAGGGCCAAAGTCGCCCTCAATTTAGCCCATCGCACTAATAGATTATTATACGTTGCTGCTGCATGAAAATGATCCTCTGTCTAATGAAAAGCGCCTGTACTTATTCCGAACACTCCGATATCTATTAATATGACGTTCTGTCCTTATTCTTCTGGTTACAGCCCTTAACGTTAATGCGGCCTGGAGGACAGCACTTTTTTCATTAAAAAAATTAGAAACTCGTACGATTCTCTGTGGGAAAGTAGAAGGAAATTGAATTGAGTATCGATAGGAGGGTTGCGGGGATATTGATTGTTTTCACCCCAGTTTGGTCTTTAACGGTAAAACTCGCGAAAAGGTTGTTCACATTACGCTACAGTGTCACGTAATATATTTACCGATATTAAAATGTAAATTGAACAAGTCAAATTGCTTAGGGTTGGACGGAAGAAAGGGTAGCAGGGCGGGAATGTATGGCGGACACTCTTGAACCGAAAAACGTGGTTTGTTTGAAAAATTCGTCGAAATCTTCTCGGTATGCCAAACAATCTCAGCATACTCAAGTGTATGGGTTACGGGGTAGCCAAGCCACTTTGCCGTCGCGCGAGTGTGGTTTCCGAAGGGGTTAACGAAATTCATGTATTCGCCGATACATTAATATTTAATACGGCTTCGAAGTTACTTGGTTATTTTAGGTATATTATCTATGCGTAAACACAGTGAAATATGAATTTCAGTCTGGGTCTTCGGGGCCTCAAAACTTCTAGTATCTTTATGCCTGAAGAGAATTTCAATATGAGCCACGTGTCATTCAGGAAACTCATAAAAAGAAAAATCAACTAATCCTCAATATGACAAATCGTTTGAAATAAATAAATAAACAAGGGACAAGACAACCAATCTGAAGATGACAGACAATCGATAAACGGATTCGACAGTACTACCCCTACGATTTACTGAAATTATTTCAACGATGCACCTTTAAATCCCAAGATAAATTTGCGGCCAGTAAAAACTGTTCGTGCAGGGTATTTTCACTAGGCACAACTGTTTATTTAGTTTTTCACTTGGCCTCGCATTTGCTGGGTTGTTGAGCGACCAAGAGCGCGTATAGATCAAACAACCCCCCAAAACCTCACTGCCTTTTTTCGCTTACGTTTTTTATTCCCAGTCTTTTTGCCTTTCTCTCTTTCTCTTTCGACAGCCTACGATGCTTTTTTTTTGTACGCGGCCTTCATCCCTCTCATTGCCGCTCTCGCCTCACCCTTTTCTTTCTGTAGTCTTGTTTGATCCACTTCTCTCCAACACTTTGCCGGATTCCCAATCCTCTGGGGTATTTCCTCTATTAGACGGAGAACCCTAAAATAATCGAGAAGCCTTCACCGATATTGATGTTGAACGGACTCCGTGACGATTGATTAAAATTTTGTGATTCGTACAAAAACATACAACATTCTTAATAACATCCAATTTTTATAGTTATTTTTGTCTTTCCTAAATATGTCTAATATTTCAACAACAAAAAAACTTCACTTATGAACGAGGAGTCACAGCGAATGAATAATGCTGTACTGAAGCTCGAATCGCCCAGGGTACTTACTATCAGTGCTCAAGGGTGGTATTGCAGTTTCTGTCGTTAGACTAGAAACAACCAGAGAATTGACGTACCAGAGACCGCCGGCGCACAAGAAGAAACTTTATTCCCTGACGGGTTGGCTAACGAGTGCCAACTAGTAGTTCCGCGTGCGGAATCTCTGTCAAGTTTTCCTTGATTCGTGTTAGGATTGACGGGTGAGTTTATTTTACGGCTCTTCGAGTGAAAACTGTCTACTATAACTGGTACAGACAAAAGGTGTACAGCTAGTGTAATAGAACAGCGAAAAAGAGAAAGAGAACAGGGGGAGTGTCAGACGTGCAGCAGCCGTGGGTATTCCCGGACGAGGGTGCTGACATCTGTCGCCGGGCTAATGCACCGTTGCATAAGAAATTCTCGAAATTAACTTAGACCCGTTAAATTCCAAAGCAGAAGAAAAGGAGGCGACTCGAAAGTAGAGCTGAACATAAAAGCGAAGAAGATAAAAGGAAACAGAAGAAAAGGAGGAAAAGTCCCCAGACGAAATCGTTATTGAGGCGGTTAAGCTAGACTCCCCTAGCCGGCGTCGCCATCACCCATTTTGTTTTACTTCCAGCGTCGTTTGGTCTCTTCTTCTCCACTTTTTCCTCGTTCCTTTATCAGAGCCCGGTCGACGAGTTTCCCAATCCAAGCGCATCCCAGATATACTCCTTATCCAACCGATTGCACGAAATTTCCCGTCCACGTAACCATAGACGTCAAATCTTCACCCATCGGATCCTCTCCGCTCCCAGGATTTAAGGGAACGTCTTAATTCGCCCTGCGACTCGACACCTTCGAGGCGCGTTCCAATTTTCTCAGCCTCTAATCGCCCGACCCTTAACCTCCGAGGCAAAAGGACTCCCTGAGGAATCAAGAATTTGAAGAACGCCGAAGTGGAATCGCCTTAAAGCAGCTGCTGACACGACGAATAAAGGAGCCACGGATGCCAACTAGTCAGCCATATTAGAAACTCTACCTTCATCCACCCCCGACCCTATTTTCCCTGGTACGAACCCTTCTTCACTCCATCCAACTATCTATGTATGTGTACATATAGCTATGCATACACTAACCAACTATACCTATATACACTTCGCTCCATACTGGCCTCTCCTTCCTAAATCTTTAAAGGATGACTCTTATCCTTGTCACAGGGTTTACGTATAACCATCTTCCTCCAGATAGATATAATACCTATCTACAGTACGGGGTAGGGTGCTCCGAGGAAGGACGATGCATCTCCTGGCTAATAGAGCCAGAGTGTTGCCCGCATGCCCCGCCGCCTTCGATCAATTTATTATACTCACTTAAGCCCGCTACTTCATTTTATTTTTATTTTTTTTTTTACATCGACTCGCTTCACGTTATTGACCGTGTCTCACCTACTTAGCAGTTTATATTTACCATTTCAGATTCGTTTTTCGTAAAGCCATCCTATCGTGACTGTATACCATGCGTAGAAGATATATACATATACATATATCCGTATAGCCAGAGATGCCTACTTGTACCCATGCCGTATACATGTTAGATACTACTTTTATCTCTAGACTCCTATGCAAAGACTAGTCCATAAATGATTATAATGCGCCGGTAGTTTGATGTTTGAGTAATAGCACATGCCGCGAACTCAACCGACAAGAATGCCCCGTAGGCGAGGCTGATCCGAGACTTTCGATTAGTATTCCGCATCTACCTGAGCATCCACAGTTGCCTATAGGTATCTTATGGTAAACCTTACTTTTCCTCGCGAAGTGCATACACTTGATTCTCGTTACTCTATGTCAGAGATACAACTGGATGCTGGGTAGAAATAGTACCATATACATCTTGCCGTAGCGAAAGAAAGCTGAGAATAGTATTATACCGTATACATATGTGTACGTGCTCAGAGAAGTGAATTATGCCCAACGGAAGCAGAAGCTATCCAACCGGGGAAATCTGTTGTTCGGCAACTAAGAATCAAGACTGTTGCATTGTTGCGATTTCGTAATGTATAGTATAGTGTATGTATATAGAGTAAACGAGTAACAGCCGTAGCCCCCAAGGAATTTTACGAGCCCGTTGCATCAGCTAAGACTCGACTCCAAAAATATGAAAGATTTCATCGTTATCTTTTTGGGCTGCCTGCTAAATTTTCAAGGCAACGTAAGGAAGAAGGTTCGGGTTATGACGATAAATATGAGTAGTGATAAAATTCATTGGCCCCAAGTCGCCGAGTAGCGATCGCCCTGGGGCTCAGTTAGGACCCCACTTATGCTCGCCTACAACCTACAAGGATCTTCTGGCTATGTATCTGTCGTCCTTCGGGTTCGGATAGGTAGATTTACGTTATACTTGAATTTTGTTCCTCTAGGATGTACAAAGCGTTACATAACCTGACGTACTTGTACACGATTTTCGGATGAACGTTTATTTCGAATTTTGTCAATTTTAACAAACGGTAACTCGTATAAAGAAAATATGCAAATTATCGGTCAAACGTAGGGAGGGGGGTATATATATAAATTGTAACGTATTTTTTTCCTCGACTCGATACCGATAGGAAAATCTGAGAACGACAATCCGCGAGAACCAATCTACGTTACCTTCGTCCGTCCACCCTTCGTTCGTGCATCCGCATGCCGTAAGTGTCGCTTATCGTATACGGAAAATGGACAGCAGAGAAACTACAAAGCCTTCGAATGGCTCTATTGTATATATGTACGTATAAGTAGCAGACAGTATTGGCGCAGCAAGGTTGGCAGGAATGGAAAATAGCGAACGAAAAGGGAAAAGGAAATAAAGTAAAGCTGGTATAAAGAACAGTGGATTATTCATTGGATGGATGTGTGTTACTTTTACTGGCGATCGGTCCGTATAAAAAAAAAATCTATTTCGTATAGTTTAGATATACGTTAAACGAATAATGCAGTACAGAATCAAAAGGAATGACCAATAAATAACGAAGTACGACTTTGCTCGTAATGAACCGCGATGGCCTATGGGATATATATCTTTTATACGTAAGAAATGCTACCCAGCACGTAACTTCAATATTGGCTAGACGAAGCGATTTAGTTATCAATCAACGTTTATCCCAATCAGTCGCAAACTACACTCAGCATTGTCGCGCGTTCGCCGCCATTACCGAATTCTCTGTCGACGTCGGATATGCGCATTGGTTTCTTTTTCCGATTTTGCTTTTTTAACCTCTATAACGGTCTATTGGATCAAACGAAATTGTGACAGATAATTTTTGTTGTACTTTCGCGACAAGTCTCAAAAAAATAAAGTCGATAAATACGGTCGCAGGCGAGTCGCAGAAACTTGGAAAGTTTCGAGGATAACCTTTCTCGAGAAAGGTTGACGGAGGAAGAGATAATAAAGAAAAAGAAATAAAAAAATAAAAGAAAACAAGAGAAGAAGAACAGTTGAAATTATAAGTTGAAGCCGCTTAGCGTACGGGGGAAAAGCAGAAATGTCTTGGGCAAGAGGGATGGGGAAATAGTATAGGGAAAGCCAAGTAAGGAAAAGTGGAGGTTTGAAGTGTCAAGAGGAGAAGGAATATAAAAAGTGGAAAAGAGCGAGTAACGGGTTGAGGGGAGAACGGGAGCTCTATTTAAAATGGCACGCTTACTACCCGCGAGGGATGGGATAAGATCCGTTCTTATGGTAAAAGAGAAACGACGTCCCACGAGATAGCGAATAGAATGTAACGCAATAAAATGTATGCGAGATAAAGAGGTATAAGTAACGAAACGGATAGAAGAGAGAGAGAGGGAAAGTCTCAGAGGCAATACCAGAAGTAACGAAAGAAAGAGAAGGAGAGAAATTTCAAAGAGACGAAGAAAGGTGGACACGGTTCAATGGAGATTTCAAGTTTTTCCGTCTCCGAGAGCAGGGCGAATAATTGAGGCTGAAAAGGTGTTGACCCATGGGACAAAACCGGCCTACGAGATGAGAATGGTCAAAATATAAGTGGATCCAGTGTTTTTCGCGACAAAAGGCGGAGTCCCTAATGATCCTGACCCAGATATAATCACCATTTATCCCAGTGAGACAGCCGGGGACCAATAACGTTTATCGTCGTTTTCTTTTTTGCGCGACGCGGTGCGCCACGACGTAGAAAATTCTGACGTCGATCCACGTGATATACATAAATAGGAGAACAGAGGCGTCCTCGGAGCGTCGCGATGCTACGACCTCAATAAAGAATTACAGTACCGCGTGAGACTCGCATAATTTCGTCCCTGGTATGTGTACGGTATATGTATACATATACGATGAGAACAGGGACAAACAACCCCTATAGGAATCCTAATAGAATGAACTCGCCAATGCGAATTTAGGTGGCGCGCAAAAGAGTACTCTTGCGAAAGTAATGGCGCGACTACTTCGCGATAAAAGGAGCTCGTCGACATTATTTCTCAGCCGTCTCGCGAGGACGAGATGGACCATGCTTGGGGGAAAGGGAAAAAGAGACTGTAGTGTGTGTGTGACTGAATAAAAATGAAAGCCGAAGAAAAGAAAAAATATATATGTATATGTAAAGAGAAAGAGGGAAGAGAACCACAGCTCGGATCGTAGGTAACGTTTTTCGAATAATCTCGCGCTCTCGTTGCTCAATCGAGCGAGAAATGCGTATCCTCGGCAACCGGTTCGAGATTGCCGTAATTTCGATGCAAAACCTCGAGCATCCCGTGAAAACAGAGAAGATCCCGAGGGTTCGGCAGTTCTGGATGCTGGGCCCGAATTCAGCGATTCCGTCCAAAGAGTAAGAGGACTACAGTTTTGGTACCCCGTAATTTTTCCCGTCGAATTTCATAAATAAAAAAGTTTTCTCCAGCATCCGACAAGCCGACGAAGTTCCTTGGGGTGGACGGGCCAAGGATCCGAAGACTACTATATTTATAGGCTATGATAGTTTTTCACAGAAGACAACGTATCGTCCTGTCTTCCACTATCTATCTATATACTAATCCGAGAGAAAAAGCTCTCCTCTCCCTTAGTTACCGCTTTACGTGAGATTTATTTTCAATTTCGAATTCGGCTTTTATTTGTGAGATTTCTACCAGGGAGGGTCGCGTCCCCCGTTCCTCTTTCCCTCTCGTGTAGAAGATACCCTCATCCACGTCTCTGCGTTTCTTCTCTGTATTTTACGACGTGATCAATCATATTTGTTTTCCTTAAATGGAAGTGTGATCCGAGACGCGTTCGAAGCTCCGGAAAGACTTTGACACGCGTGAAAATCATTTCAATCGCAGGCGGATTTTCCTGACAATTATGACAGTTGCGCGAACGTGCATCTCTTTATCGAGTACAGTGACGAATAACGTATTCGTAGAAACTGACGAGAAAGATTCCATTGATACCCGGTAGTCTGTCAGGAAGCTTGATATGTCGCATTCTATAGTATATGGTTACTGAGGCAGTAAATAAACCTGTCCCGCCTTAAAACAACAAAAGTGTTTTCTCGAGCCGAGTATCTCTCGAGCAATTTCAGAGGGTAGGTAGTATCACGAAGGGGATGAAAGGAGCAGCCGCAATATTTGTCAGAACCATCCCCTACAGGACAAATTGAAACGACGTGTTACGAGATAGAGTTCTCGAGATGTCCGTTAGATCCCTGCGTTTATACTTGGCGCGCGCGCGGTGTAAACGCTTGGAGTAGTGAATTTCACGAAGGTGACTAAATGGAAATCAGCCCAGACAAAGAAGTCACTCACTTTTCTTACACTTCTATCGTTATCCGGCAAACAGATATCACTATGTGTATTTTTCATACATAAGCAATATCCGACTGATGGAATAATCGCGACGTGTAATAGACTTTTGCGTATCTTGGAGATTGTCTTCTAATAAAATTTTTCTTTGTTAAGATTTCGCGACACCGGGAATCATAGTAGAGATTGCTTTTCGTCGCGTGAAAACTTTTTCGTCACCCTGTATACCCCCGCTGCCAGTTGGTTAGCTTCCAGTAAGACCTAAACAAACGAGCAAGGTATTATAAAAGGCAAAAACGAAGAAATGGAATTTTTGCGAAGAGACCAAATTGAAATTCAAACTGCCAAATAACTCGGATCCCTTGGCCACCCTCAAGGCTGTACATTCTCTCTCTCTCTCTCTCTCTCTCTCTCTCTCTCTCTTTCTTTGTCATTCTATCCCGCAATGATTTTTATACCCACCATTCTCAATCCTAGCGAACTATATCGTGCTGGCTTGAACAGTGCGTGGCGCATTAATCGCCCAAGAGTATCGGCAAAGTTTGAATGAGCAGGCGATTTAGAGTGTTGGATGACTTTAAGGATAATCGCGCTGTACCTACAGAATAACACAATACCGTGGATATTGTTATTCGGTTGGCTCCACTGCGAAGCTGATCCAAGTTAAGCTGTGTTCTATATATGCACGAACTTTCGATCCTAAAGGGTTAATATTCTTGCGCCTATTTTCCAGAATACGGAAACTAAAAGAACTCCGTCATTTTGCTATCTCACTTGTTCGTAACTTTATCTTGAACGTCGTTGAACTTTTCACAGACGTCTTATGTAGGTTTACGTAAACGAAAATTTTGTGCACGGCATGCCTATACTATATTGGATTTTTTTTTCCTACCAAAAATCTCTGACTAATGCCGATCATGTTGATCAGAAACACAATCCTACAGCCTTTAGGAATGATGCGACTTACATATCGGCAGCAAGACTGACCTTAGCGATCTGAGTTAGCGCCCATTCCCTCGGTCCGCTACTTAATAACGACATCATTAATTTTCGCGAGACGCTCATTAATAATGCCTCAGAATTTTATAGCGAGAGCTCGCCACGTTATAAGTGAAGTCTTTGTCTCGAGTTATCTTCCTGTTTTGTAACCTTCGCCACGCCTCATGGCCAGAGATGAGAAACTTTCTCAAAACCCTTTCTCCGAACAACCCTTACACACACACAGACTCTCCGTGTAACATGATACGACGATAGAGCTTAAAAGTTTTGAATTTCTCGATGAAAAATAAATGATCCTCAAACAACAAAGCTGGCATCTTGGTATAAAGCGATCCATACACCAAGTGTATCGATATTAAAATTTAAAAAAAAAAACGATGTCATATCTATCGTGTCAAAATATCTCAAAGAAGTCAGTTCACACTATAAAAATTGAGCTAATCAACAGTTACAGCCGTCAATGATAAAATTTCACCAAAGACCTTGGAACCCTGCTAATAATGAATTTTCCAAAAATTCAACACACCCAATCTAGTCATCAAAACTACTGTGTCCTTTCCATTAGTCTGGGTTTTGAGCTTTTTCATGAGCCAGTGCACGAGAATACCTCGTATGTACGTTCAAGCAAATGCTGTATGTATATCCCCAAAGCGAAGGACTCGCGTACGTATCTCCTTGGTAATACGTACGTAAAGCATATTCCACCACAGTATACATGTACACATACGTGCATCTAAGACACTAACTAAAATTGTAGGCCCAGAACATATATACGCCCTTTCCCTAATTATATGGCATTACATGGCAAAGCTGTGTGCAGGTAGGTCGGGCAAGGAAGCCTCTTCGTGTGTATATTCTCGTGTATTATTCGCGTGTATACAGGTGACTGTAACGCGTGTAGAAATTATACACATGTATACATAAGGTACATACAGGGAATGGAGAAGGGTTGGTATGTTCCATGTGAGTTTGTACTGGGATCGAGTATGTGCTGTAGTAGGGTGAACGAGTATCTATTGTCCTGTAATTGGTGGGTGGCGATGGAGATGGAAGTGGAAGTGGAACTGAAAGAGCCTTCTATACGCAGTACTTTGGCAAATTATTGACATAAGTTAGAGGCGCCGATCGATATCCGCCGGTTCTGCGTAGCCAGGACGTAGTCGAATACCCGTTAAATAATAAATGTTTGAGCAGGAGGAATCGGACTTGGCGTAACAAATTAAGGGAATCCAAAGGAAGCCGGCCGTCACTTGCACTTTTAGATGTAAAAGGAATATAGCCAACCGATGGGTCTGAAAGTTCACCTCTTATAAACTTATTCATTCACTTTCTTGTATAAAAAATGGCATAATAGGATATAACCGCTTCAAAGGATTCCGTTATATCGAATTGCTGCAACTATAAAAACAGTGGTGGAAATGAATATTCTCAAGTAAAAAAAAATATAGTTCACCTATGAAGCATATATCACTTATACATGGTTTTGACCATGCATGGATAGTATATAAATCATATGTGAACTTAAATTATTGACTCGTAAATTATTCACTAGATTTTCTCGAAATTTTCAGTAATACAATTATAATATGATTTATAAAGTATCCATACATGACCAAACCAATGTACGAGATGGGATATGAAGCAAATGAACTCGTATACAGACACAATTTTTTTTTACTTGGTTTCCCAGACTTGGTCGGAGGCTCTGTGGGTCCTTGTCGAATCGCGTTACACTTTCCAGTCACGCAAGCGCATTTCTCGCGTAACGCGAAAAGCACAACAATATATCTAAAAGTGTTTCCGGCGGAGGAAGCACTGATTTTAATTTGTCATTACGAGTTGAAGCGGCGCTCTACGGAAATCAATTATAACTTTGGAGACGGTAACAATAATAATAATAATAACAACGCCGTAGGAATGCATACTCATTCGAATGCATCGAGCAACTAATATTAATTCCATTTCGTACTTGAGCCGACTTGCGACGCTCTAATTATTCATTGATTTAGTCCAAGCACCTGAGGATAAACCGTCGTCTAGGCGATCTCCTGATAGATAACCCAGAGACAAATGTTTTCGTGACAGAATATCCGGCGGGCTTTGCAGTCCTATCTTTTTTTACGAATGTTTCTTACGCTGGGTGCACGAGTTTCGCGATATATTTGTCCGGTTGTCCCAAATGACAAAAACAATTTGTCCGCCGAGAGCTTTGGCCCGCGACACGTTTCGAGTTCGCGGTTTAGGTAGAATCGTGGTATGTATCGTGACGCGACGCCCGGTACCAGGGACTTCCATATATCTTGTCTGTGTATGTATACTGCGTAACTCGTAAGGTACCTCGACTACGTTATACCGCTGCGGAAAGATTGAAGTTTATCGACCGCCCTGTAGGTAACGTCGTCAGTCTTAGAGGATTTGCGAATCGCGCTCGAGGCGATACGAAAAATTGAATTCCCTCGGTGCTTCTTAGCCACTGCTGCTCTACGCTCTTTTATAATCGAACCACTTTAACGTCCGGGACTTCGTAAATCGCGAAAGGCAGGGGTGGCATACTATAAAAATGTATTAATCCATGAAAATTTTTCTCTGTGTATATTTGCCACGTGTACCTTTGGAATGAAAATTAAGCAGTAACTTTCTCCTCGCTTACTTTTACGTTGCCTACCCTTTGCTTTCTTGCTTTGGAGATTCCATGGGTCTTGAGTGAAAATTACGAAAATTCCGTTAATTTTATCGGCAAATGGTAAAATATATATGGGATGTATATCGTTCGAATAAACAAATCAATTTGAAGAAAATATTCGAAAGAAAGCTTTGAGCGAGGGTGACGGTATAATGGAAAATTCAAGGGCAGCAAACGTAGCCACTAAGAAATTCTCATGAGACGAGAGGAAGGTAAAGACGACAAAAAAGTAGACGCAGCTTTGCGCGAAGATAGAAGCCCTGACAGCCGTGACGAGAACACGAGCGGCGTGACGAGACTTACGTCAGATTCCTCGTCGTTACGGAATCGCCACGGAACAATCCTTGTCTTGCAGCGAATCCCGCAGAAGATGTACATTGCAGACAAGTTCTAGGCACGGTCACTACGTGATATTCCGTCGAAGGATATGAGATAGAATAGGACAAGAAAGATTGTACTCGTAGCAAGTAATCGTGAGAAGAAATGGGCAAGGGTCAAAGATGGTTGCGCAGGTAGGCAGCTATACGTACTTTTCATAGATATTCAGATACAAAGGGAAGTCACGATAAACGAACAAGCTACTGATTCAGTTATCAGAAATCTCTGGACCTGATTAAGCATCGTGATTGATCTTCATTTATTATCCTCAATAGACTATACAAGACCGGGTTACTTGGTTCGTAAGACAAGATGTATCAGATAGGTAGGACGCACGACGTAAGGCGAATTTCCAAAGTTTGCCTTTCCCCAAGTACAAATGTACCGTGAAAATGTGTTTTGAAAGCTCTTGGATTTCGGAAATCGGACGATGTCAAGGGACACTACGAGCTTCCAGCAGAATTTGTAAGCTCGTCGCTGCCCACGTTTTTTCGTGTTTGACAAATACCGTTCTAAAGTCATATAGGATAAGGTGGGTACCGAGAGAATCCCTGTCGCTTAAATCAGACTTTACTTACTAGCCGAACACGTACGTATAAAACATGTATGTACGTATGTACAGGCGATTCAAGAAGAATACACGACCCGGTTTAGAGAGCAACGGAACTTTGTCATAATGGAATGTCTGCCACTCCTGAGAAACTCGTTTGAGCAACTTCGCGTCTCTTGGCCAACTTTTGAAAGGATGGTTCACGGCAAGTGGCTGCACGAGGATTAGATCGAGGACTCTCGAAATTCGAAACCTGATGGCTCACTCAACGATAACCGTTGATCTTTGGATTTTATCCAAGATGGAAGGCGCATCTCCGAACTCGTGAACTTTTGACAGCTGTAAATCAACATGTTCCTCGAACCCTGCTTTACTGTAAAGACCAGTTGACATTTTTATACGCGATACGTAAATTTTCAATGTACATTCAAATGTGGGCAATCAGATGAAAATTCACGCGATTAATTACTCCAATTAATAAATTATAAAAATTTATCTCTATACATATAATCAGTATCCTCACATGAAAATTCTATAAGCCTCAACTGTATCTTATGATTAATTAAATCAAATAATTTAGTCTACTCAGCCATAAGCTAAAAGTATCGCCTCCTATTCCAAATTCAACTTCATATTAAAACTTGATATCCGATCTATGATACTTTATGCTTCACGTTAAGTTCAAACGACTTATTCGCAACCGTCGCAACACGGCCCGTGGATAAATACCGTTTCTGTTATAGTAGACAAGTAGAAGAGATCTTTAACCTACATCTCTCTACATATTATACGACACGACTTTAACGACTACTATTAACGACTATTTTTACCATTCTTATACGTCTTACTTCTCAGTCCCAATTCCACTGTTTCCACCGTTGCATTTTGTCTACGTTATTCCCCAGCGACATTCTTGCAATCATTCCCAACGTTACCGAGCTTTGCCAAGCAAAGCTTCAGCACGACTTCCGGGCGATATTCCACGTATGAGCAAAAGCTGCCTACATATATCCCAAGCTACCCAGACATACCTACGAAAGGGTAAAACGGAACTCGAGCTTCCAGTTGACCAGGATGAAGGCTCGGGCTTAAACTCATGAAATTATTCACGCCTGAGAATGCTTCTCTATTCGGATGTAGCCAGGTCCCAGCCTCCGCCAGGATTACGACACCTTGTCCATGAGGAACAGACAAATACGGAATTCGCAATTTCTCCCTTAATTTCGCAGACGGTCAGAATCCCGGAAGAGTCTTCCCCCCCCCCCCTGCGATCAACGTAAATTACGGTAGAGCCCAGCCAACGCCCTCAAGAGTCTTCTACCACCTGATCTTGATTTTCGGAAT
Organism: Calameuta pallipes; assembly: GCA_030142375.1. Lineage (NCBI taxonomy): Eukaryota > Metazoa > Arthropoda > Insecta > Hymenoptera > Cephidae > Calameuta > Calameuta pallipes. The sequence goes on from JARQSW010000349.1 coordinate 1,039,644, forward strand.
CGGTATACAGCAAGTAGCCGTAGTGGCGTCGAAGCCGAGATCAGGGCCAAGAAGCGTGAACAGTTATTGCAAAAAAGTGGCAATGCAATGGTAGTTGGTGAGGGTTCGCCTTGAGTACCGGAGCGAGCTGTGTTTCAGGCTGTAACCTCCAAGAAAGGTTGCGGCGAGGGAAGTAGAGCACTTGTCCTAATTAATTTCACCTAACGACCACACCTGTACTTTAATTATCACGAAACAACGATCCCACCCCCCTCCCCTCGTGCCACCCCACTCTGCTCCAATGGTCCCTCTTAACTTAACGTAGGAGTATTTGTCACTGAAGAGCAACAAAAAGACAAGAGCATCCCCTCCTGTATCTTTGGTCGTTATCTTTAGCTATCCTTTTCTACACTAATATCTAACCTCGTGAATAACCTTCTTCCTCGGTACCTACCAGACCCACGTTATTAAGGGTTCACCCTAATTATCCCTAATTCGCTGGAAAATAACGAAAATCACTTTCCCGTCTTACCAATTCGTCCGCGTCCTGTGATTAGATCCCTTGAAAATCGACGATTAGACCTTGTAATTGGTTTGCGAAAACTTTTGATATTTTAACGTCAGCTGTCATAACACGCCTTATCGCATATTTCGCGTACGTACATAGTACATGTCTTATCGTGTTCGTAAATGTATGCAGTATCTGGTCTGTTATCACAACTACGATAAACACGTGGCATGCGAAAGGTGAAACATATCCGAAAGAACGTGCCGGCATTTATCGGCCGTAAATGGACGATCCGGAATTTCAGGCCAACTCGTCGTGTGTTGCTGGCAAAGGAAACTAATAATTTCGAGGATTACGATCGAGTAGACAGTCGAGCGATGTTTCTGTAGAAGCTTCAGCGAAAAACAAATGAATGTTTTTAGAGCGGACTGGTCGGGGAATTAAAAATACATCTCGGGTTGTGTATTTGTAGCGGGATTGCGATTCATGGGCTCCGGCCGGTTCATCAGCCGTCGATTGTTCGCACGGAAAAGTTAATTGAACTTTGATTTCGACCGGTAACTAAAATCTCCTGCACACGGTCTGAAAATTGTTTTGCATTAGATTGCCGCATTGGTAGTCTCTCGGAGTGAACGCGAACGCCTAGAAAAATTTTTTACTGGTCATATTTTTCGTTACAAACATTAGTAGTAGTTGCACACCGCTCTATATCTATATACACAACCGAAATATAAAACTTGCGGACTCGTTAAGGGTAAAGTCGCGCCTTAATTACACTGGCGGAGGAGCAATTAGCCGTGTGTTAAGGCCGCGCGAACTCGCCGCAAATTTCACAAGACAATGAAGGATTGTTGCACGGTGAGATAAAACTGAGACGCAGGAGGAAATGAGAGGAACTTACGGTCGCCATAGTCTAATCCGGATCTTGTCGTTCTGTATCGCCATTCACTGACAACGTTAAAAGAAAATATTCATAAAAATACGAGCCTGATTTCATAAATCCATCGTGTCATTAATTATCTACCACAAGTCGTCCCGCCATAGTGGGTTTATTAATTGATTGGCAAACTTCGTTTCCCATAAGGTGGCTCGCACGAGTAGGAAGCTACTCGTCTTTTTTTTTTTTTTCATTTTTTTTTTCTTTTTATCTTACAAAGTCTCATTATTCTGCTAGGTACATCGACCAGCTAAAACCGTCGCGCTCAGTATGAATGGATTGACAGTGTGCCGGATGTCAGTCTAAGCAATGCTTAAAACGTGGATTGAAGTGCTTCGGTTCAACCCTAGGTAATACGTGCCTATAGCAATATATGAAATGGGGTTATGTCCTATATCCATAAGCACATATATGGCCTAGTGTCGACGATAGTAAAGATTATAGGCACGTGATGGAACGACACCTACGAAAGTTCTATTGTGAAATTTGTCCTAATCGATTCGTAACGTTTAGCCCAAAGGGACTTTCCCTGGAATTCGGTCTACTGTGGGGACATGCAGGTTTCCCGAAAATTCCGAATTTCTCATCGATCGCATTAATCCATCCATTTGTCAAACTCTGATCTACTTTTTTGGAACGCCTTTGGATTTATGAGATGTGCTTAGGTGCCTCATTCGTATATATGTATGCGTATGTATATACATATATAGTCGAGACAATTTTTTCTCCTCTGTCTGGTTAGGTCTGGAAGTATCCACTGGTACTATTACGTGCGGAAGGTAAAGAGCGTGTTCCGATGAAAAAAAAAAAAGAGAACAGCGTCGACCCAATAAATGAGAAATAGAATTAAATGAAAGTAAAGCTTGGCGAAAATAGAAAAGCTTCTCTTTGGTTAAAATGGATGAAAGTACCAGCGACAGGGACTCTTTAAGATGGCCGAGCACGATCGCAACTCTATTCGCCACTTGGAGCTTCCCTATTCTAGCTACTATCCCTTTGCCTGAAATCCTTTCATCCATTGCGCAATCCTCATTCCAGGACTTCCGTCTGGCCACCTTCTTATCGACGACTCTATTGTTCTAAAAATTCTTCAACTCTCATACTGTTTTTTTTTTCTTGCTCTGCCTCTCCGATACTTCCTTTCTTTGACAGACTTTCTGTGCTCGTGTCTTTTTTTGAGCCAACAATGTTTTTTTGAGAAAAATTTATGATACACGTACATATTCCACATTCTGGCTTGGATTTATACCTATGCATATAAATATGCTAATATTCACATAAATTTAGACTTCGTGCTTCGTGTAAAAAAGAACAAATGATAATAGGTCCCGATTGTAACAGCCAAAGGACAGACTCATTCGCCTAACGACTAAAGCAGCAACGTGTCAATTTTCTCGATTGCCATCTTACTCATTCTTCTTCGCTATTTGGCTTTAGAGTCGGCCATTTTTCGATTGCTCCAGCAGCAAATGGACTTCTATAGAATCTAGAGGAAAAAGTAGCCAGAATCATCGTGCACATTATCGAGAAGTGCTCCAGACGAGTTTTTATATGCAAGAAAGCTGGTTCATCTATCAAACAAAAAGCTCCATTTCTGCAAATAGACATACATGGATCTCCACGTTTTACATCTACAACCTACAGGTGTGCTATTGGCAGACATAAAATTTTGAGCCACACAGTAATTACGAAATGACTCGGTGACGTGTTATTTTCTATGGCAGCACAAGCGGAAAGGGAGGCAGCATTGGCAAATCACCAATAGTGATGGTGCTGCACGCAAACGCAGCTCTTGTTTACCAAACAACCTGTCAAAGCTTTGCCCACCCAATTTTCCATGAGCAGTTAAGCCAACAATGTAGCAGTGCTGCCAATGCTGCAGCAAGAGAGTTAGCGGCGATGCTTGCTTTTCAATTGACTACGGCATAGCCAGTTGCGAGTTGGCTAGTGTCTTCACTAATCAGGTACAGTAAAATTACTGATTGTGAGACGTATAACGCATTGGCGAAAGGGAAAAAGAGAAAATAGTTTAAAAAACAAATGCGAATAACAAAAGTGAATATTTAGCAAATCGACAAAAGAGTCACGTGTAACGAGAAAAACTTTAGCTAGTTAAAAATTTTAATTAAATTTCGAACCATCGACATTCTTATTTAACCTCTTTACGCGTACCGTGTAACCACCTTTGTCGAGTTTTCACTACGGATATGAGACTATATGAAAGGCGATGGGGAGGAGAGGGTGAGTTAGGATTTTACTTGAAAATTGAAACCCCTTAAAGCTCGCACCATCTGAGGTAGCCACGTGCCTATCGAATTCTCGAGGTATATTTTTTTCCCTCTTTCATCCCCCTTCTCTTCGAACTACCACGCATTTCCGTCGTTTTTTTTTTTACTTCTCATGAGCTATTTTGCTATCTATACTGCCAACGAGCACCCTCATCCTACGCGTCCCATCTACCCCATCAACGACACGGCTGCCATTAATTTTGGCTTCTAGCTATTTTGCCCGCGCTTTAACAGTTCGTTACCCCATCCAGCATCGCGCTATACGTATACGCAATTCGCAAAAAGCTGGAGATGAGCCTGCAAAGCACTACTCGCGGAGAAAATTAATTTTCTGGTAACCTTTGTTCCACCTTTTTTTTCACGAGCCAACTATCGAGGATTAAATTTACAAAAACAAGAAATGCTACGTTTGCCAATGTACATAATTAACGTAAAAATGTCGAAACAAATAATTCAAAACTATATGCCACATATATCAATCACAGCATAACAATCTACCAAAGTGAATTCTGCCTAAGAAAATTGTTCGAAAGTGGTTTTTAAATTCGTCGCTCAACCAAGTACCTGAAAAGTTTACAGTGTCGTAAACGCATAGCAAAAGAGAAAAAAAAGTAGAGAAGAGAAACGAGAACAAATGGATGATAAAGGAAGAAGCACGCGTAGCGAAAAAGCATGAAAGTCAAAGGCTGCGCGAAAAACGGAGCAGCATCCAGAGTCCTGCAGCCCCTTCTACAGAAACTGATCTCATCCCTACAGGTAAGCATAGTTGCCCGGAGTCACCCTGGCCATCACTCCCCTCATCTCGCTTTATCTCTTGTTTAGCATCGGATCTCTTGTTCTCGACAAAATTTCTCGCATTGTTCAACCCCCCTTCGGTTCACCCCCTTCCCGACCTATGGTTCAGCCTCGACATTCTATCTTCGTCGACCTGACGCTAAGCCCTTTTCTTGTGTCTTGGTCCTTCGTCGACCTGGAGCCAACATCACCACCACTACTCAGCAGAGCCAGCTCAGCTTCCTCCACGCTCTTTATCAATGGCTTTGACTCGACGAGAAGCATGGGGTTCTTCTATGGTGTCTAGTTCCTACAAAAGTTTCCCGTGGTTTTCTATTATTCCCAGGGCAAGCGGCAACGCTCTTGTTTCCATGAAGCTAATCGAATTTTCACTTTTCATCTCGCTTAAGAACACCGCCTGCACTTACACGGCGAAAGTGCATCCGATGCACCCTGATGCTATAGGGTGCATAGTGCACTGTATTTATAAATACATGCTCCTCGTGTTAATATACGGCATACCTATAGTACAGACGGCTTTGGCTGGTACTATCGAAAGTATACATATATACTTGTACGAAGAAAAAAAATTAATAAAATTAAAAATAAGTATATGCTAGTAAGACATTTTTTAATCTGAGATTGATCTATTACTTGGACCGATCTGATAAAATTTAACGAATTTAAAAATCGTTATATACATACGTGTAGTTGCACTTTAAAAACCGATCACCCGATGGTCAATTATATACGCCCCAAATTAAAGTTTCTATAAAAAATAACGAAGTCATGATAAAGCGGCTTTTTATTTTTAAAAAAGTCAATCGAGATATGCTCGTTTGATTTGTGCGCCATATCTATATCAATTCGTAATTAGCGACGCGAATGTATTCTCAATGAGTATCTTACGCAGTGCATATACGTATACATTAAGATCCAAGTGGAAGAGAGCGTATAGAACCAAGCAGAGAAAAAGAGAAAAAAATCAAATTAGAACAGAACGTGAAGAAATAGATTTTTAATCGAAACACGTGTCAAGAGTACCGAAGCTATTTCGTTAAAGTGGAACGTCAAGGTGAGTCTATATAGTTAGAAAATGTCGCGTATCGGATACCCCAGGCGCTTTCAGCTTTACTTTCGTTCATTTTTTTTTTTATATTTTCCATACAGTCTCAATTTAGGTTAATGCGAGATTGATGTCCTGCAATATTAAAAATGTATCACGTAGGTTGAGGTCCCGAGGAGAGGGCTTTAGAATCACAATTAAGTATATAATTTATTCGAAGCGCTATCTCGCCCCAATTTAATTTTTGTTTCGTGCAAGAAAAACTGGCAAAAGCGAAATTAATGTCGTCTACCGTAAAATCGTACGTCGTTCCATAAGTACAACGTGTGCCGTAAAAGTATACGCATGTTAAATTGCTTACCGCCGGATTCCATCAGTCGTGTGCTGCTTAACGAGCTTATTAATCGATAAGACACTTACCTGAAAGCAAAAAAGTATAATTATTATTTACGATGCAAATATTACAAATGAAACTGTATAGGTAATCAATTAGCAATGAAATATAAATTACGCAATTAAAAAATTAATCGCAATTCAAACTTTAATATATTTTTTTGCAAGCCACGATACCTAACGTTTCTTTATCTTGAGATAAAAAATTCTGTAGATACAAGGGAATAAAGAAAAAGTGTCCAATGTATTATACGCCTACGTAAAAATTTCGCGATTCATTTTTATTTCGCAAATTCAATTTGTCAAACAACACAGACCTCTCCTCCTCGTCTGCTAGCAAATTTATCTCGCTCTTCTCTTTTTCGTCTCGTCAAGAGACACTGTCTTCTTGGACAAATACGAATTCATTCCGACATTAAGCTGTAAGTTTATCTAAAATGTAAAAAAAAAAGAAAAAAAAATCTTTCGTACCTAAAAAACGCGAAGAAAACCAATATAAACGAATTGATTCCCGGGACAGTCTTGATTCCCGTGATCTTTTAGTATTCAAGTACTTTTTGCATACTTTTTCCCAGTAATTCATATCCTCCTACTTTCCACCTTCAATGTACTAAGACACCCCCATACCATATACATATATACAAAATACTACAGAAAAAAAAGCAAAGAAAAATTCCAGCCAACTTGGCAGTGCGATACTCTTTTACCAAGAGTCTAGACACGCAATACCAGCAACCGTACCTAAGTCTAGACCATACAAAGTATAACTAATTAATATAGACTACCGCATGTGGCGAAAAAATATATAACGCATCATAAATTCCTAATAAAGAAATCAAAGAAAACAAAGCGAGAAACAAATCACTCGAGCACCGTTCGAACGTCACGGGAGTATCGGATGAAATTGGGTATTGCCGACACTCAAGCAAGCATTAGAAAAGCTCTGAGGCCTAATCTCTTCGTAAGTCGAATTTCTTTTCCACTTTCAGTGATCGATGGTAGGCCGTTAATGTCCCCGAGTCACGGCTCTCGCGCCGCTATACGGCGAATTGGTTGCTCGGTACGCGGTACAATAAATAACGAACGAAGTCGGTTGCCCGTATTCTAATACGAACATTCGTATTCATTTGGTGCCTCTCGCCGCGAATGGTAGCTATACCTATTCCATTCTACTCGCCCTGAGATATCCGTAGTTATACCTCTACCAACCAAGAGCATTGAGGGTTGCTCGGCAATGTCGTTTCGCCGAGAAACGCCGTGTTGTATAATATATTATAGGCGCTGCGGTGGAAAAGCGTTCTGAAATTGGTGGGAATGTGAGCACGGATTTCTGCCTATAGAACTTTTCTTCGATAACTGGAAAGTATCACGAAACCAGGACGATATGTTCTATGTGGTATACCTACCGGTGTATGATAAATATAGCCATATGCACTGTACAAAAGCATCGCGAATATTGTTCTTGCGTAACGATTAAAAATTTTTATAATTCATTGCTTCCCTTTAATCTTCCGCTTTTGTTATGTTTTGCCGATACGTAATTATACTCGTTTTAATTGATCTCTTCTTCACTTTTTAATTTGCCACAATTTTTACTGTGAAAATAAATATTTTCCTTCCACAGAATCAAAGCTTGTTTGTCACTATACTGTGTGTATTGGATTTGATCCTTGTCGGAGTAACGTGTCCTAGGGACGATCAAAAGCTGTAAAATCTAGATACAAGTGATAGGGGTGCATCATGGGAAATGAAATATTTCAGCGCAAAATCCATTTTCATATATGTATATATACATAACGTAACGAGACAGTTAAATCCACTTTAAACCACCCTCTATTCCTCCGTCAGTCCCTCTATGGCATTTATATATCCGGCAGATTGTATTTTTAAAGGACGAGTATCGACGTTTTGTTAATAGTAATTGGAAAAGCGAGAATCAGGACCGGAGAATGATACGAACGAACAAATTAATGAATTTAAGCAAAACTATTCCTTGATTACTTCTAGCGTGAATTATTTATTCCGTTGTGCAATGCAACACCTTGAAGGCGTCAAGGTTCTCAAAGGATCGTCCATCCGACTCTATTTTAAATATCAGATAAAAACGTTGATTAAAAAATCGGACGGGAGCCGTTTGTCATCTAAAATTCAATCAAGCCACTTTGCCCCATAGCCCATTTCGTAAACGCTTGCCATACTATACAGAGATAGAAATCCTTAGAAGTCAAAATGGAGGTCAAGTCACATAAGAAATATATAACTGATCCATATTCTCAATGCCTGCCTAGAGAACCTATTACACATAAATATTATCTATATATAGGTATATACTTGAATTATAAAGTTGAGACCTGACCGCAAGGAAACTTTTCCGATTCGTGATAAATATATAGGACGTACACTAGTGCCACGAGAGCTTAGGCAAACCTCATTATTATATCCAAGCGTGGATCTTGAGTTAGATAAATTATTCACATAACACGGAATAACGTACGCGCGACTAGTAATTCCGTTTTCTTTTGTTCGTGCGACAGCGGCATTAGACGCAGGAAGTGCGTGCATTGCGCCTGGTGGTTCCAGTTATGTTTTATTACAAACCAACGAGTTTGCCTGTCTAAACGTTACTAAAGAATGAGGAAAGACAAACTCGAAAATGTAGAAAGCAAACAAAAATAATGCAGCAGATACACAGCATACGCAAGCATTACAAGCATATATATATGTATATGCCGAGCTGGTAACGCAGTTGCCGTCTACATGTATCCCAAAAACAAAATCATCCCTTAACCACTATCGACTTCCCTAAAACTTTTCCCTCCCCTAAGGACACGGATCGATCTCTCCTTCCCCACCCACCTAACCGTCCTAGCCCAACTCACGATACGTCAAGTTACTTGCTTCCAATTTCCTCCACGTACCCGTAAGACAGTCTTATCATTCGGTCTTAATGCTTGTCGCAGCCTTTTGCCGAGGACTATTTGGCCCCCGCGACCCAGGCGAAGCTCGAGGCAGTTTCCTTATCTCGAGCGGGAATCGTGTCATTTAAACTATATCGATTCATACGAGAACGATCTAGTCCCGATAGGGTCGCAAGTGGCGCACTCCATGGGAAAGTGCAGACGCCTCTACGATTTTCGATGGAATAACGTTGATGGCCGCTAGGCCGCGCCATGCCTACAAACTGCCTTCGGTTGGCGCCAGAGCTTCTGACTTGTTTTAACAAGGACTCCTCCCTTTTACCTTCTTCCCTTCCATCCTATACCCGTGGCAAAGGCAAAGTGATCCTGCAGCGACCCCTCCATCTACTTTGCTCTCCTTTCCATTTTTACATCCTTCCTTCCTTTTCCTCCCTTCCTTCCTTTCTGAATTACATTCCATTCGCCCACTTCAGTCCCTTAGATTCGTTTCCTATTGCTGCCTACACGACAGCCATACTCCCATCTTCAAATCCAACAACGTCAACTCTCAGCAGGCCACCGCAATTATATTGCTTTCCTGCGATCTTTTATACTTCCCCATTCGCTATAAAGAAAACGCTCGAAGTCTCTTTATTGCCATGAAACACATATAATTAAAGTGTCTAGCATGGTCCTTTATCTGTGTATATGTATCTCTCTTCCTCTCCCTCCCCTCCCCTCTCTCTCTCTCTCTCTCTCGAATTTCCTCTGCTATCTTCATCCAAAAGACCACCACCTACGACGTCGCGACGCCTCACTCGATAAAATGGGGAAATATGACGGGACATGATCTCTACCCGTGTTTCAATACGTTGGAAATCGTAAAAGTGTTAAGGGGCTTCGCCACGGGGTGGATCGGCTTGTTCAATATGGCCACTGAGAGCGAGTTTCACGAGCCGGCATATATAATATATAACTATATGCATTCACCAAAGGATACTTATGATTCCCTTCATCTTCCTTCTTGATTAGATTCTCGATCGATCGCTTTTTACTTATTCAAAATATATCTGATGGACTGTTCAGTATGGATGAAAGAAAGTTCAATACTTGCACCGTACAGCATTTATCTTTTGCAAACGTTGTTTCCGAGGACCCACCTTTCTTTTTCACATTCGCGCTCAAGTATTTTCAGAACGTTCATCGTCGAGAGGGTAACCCGGGTCACGATATATGTACGTATTAAAACGTACGTATATACATAGTATTCTCACATACGTATCCACATGCATATATTCAACGAAAATAAAAAAAAGGAAGTCATGTCTCAAAGAATAATTTTTCGGTGAAAATTTTCATTGCGTATTACGACGCAAGCGCATGTCTCCTAGTAAAATATGCATAGAAGACTTTTATATATCCAGGCGGGCTTCAACGCCGAATAAAAATGATTCCCTTGTTAGGGAGATATGAATAACTCAGCATAGAGCGCGTTTCATGTCATTTTATTACAATTATATTCACAATGAAACTGATGCTTTTCATTTTAACATTACTACGCTATATAGCTGCCGTACATATACGAACATCGTTAACTTCTTGAGCTTCAATTATTACGTACAACGTTATAAACCTTGATGGGGTCTAGTTAAAGGCAATTAAAAAACCAAACAGATGAACGCGAAACATTAAACAGCATATAGAAATAACATGCACGAATTTTCGAAATGGCCACCGGCTAATATTACGTACAAAATACACGATTCCGCACGCAATTATTATGTAACTCCGATGCTATTGTGTCCTACCACGTGAAAGAGTAATTCGCTTACCTTACTCCCGACGTGGGGCCATTGTTTCCGTTTTACATACCAATTCTCTCTCTCTCTCTCTCTCTCTCTCTCTCTCTCTCTCTCTCTTACACACACTCTTCACACTCTCTCGATTCCTCTCTCTTTTTCTATTAACAGTTCCACCCAATTACACTCTATATTCGCGCTAACCAACTCTCGACAATCCCTCGCATTGGAAACTTTACCCACGCAACTATTTATTCATACGAGAGAATAGTATTTGACTTTATTCTACAGTGGTAGCTTGAAATGGTGAAATTTTCCATAAATCAAATGTTTTTATTATGGAAAGTCTCGAAGATTCCATTTAAGGTTGGTTGCAGATTTATCTGCGTATAAGGTGCATATATAGATGTATGACGTGATACTTTACATACCCGATCTGAAAATGAAGCGATTAGCTGTACTTGGAAGGATCGTGTTTCACCGCGTTGTACCTTGTAACGTCGTAAGGTAACGTTAGCGTGTGAAGCTAATGGTTCGTAACGTAACCTATCGACGTGCTGATACCTTAGGAGACTGCAGGGGATTATGGGAAATCAGTATCGAAAGTTTAAACTGTGTTACGACTATGGTATACCCGGTATAATGATTTTCCTACAATTTTCCTTACACCGTCTATAAATTATGCAGTTGTAGGTAGAATGTTAACAAGATATCTGACAAATTAATCTGCACGATGTGTAGACTGATTATACTGTACTAATTAATAATTTATATGGTAATAATATATGAAGTAAATATTATTCAGTGATTCAATGAATTTGAGGTTGATCGCTTGAAAAGAGTATAACTAGAAGTATGAACAATGAGATTGTACTATATTACGGGCATACTTCTAAAATGCGTATGCAAAATCTAACAGTCCAAATCTAACAAAATCTAGAAAAAACCTTAAAAAAGTTTATACAAATGGCGGGCAATTGATACAAACGTGATAATCGAGAGAAAACAAATGCAACATGAATTATGTAAAAAGGCCTGGACTAAGCAACTGCGATGCTCGTGTCGCAGACTCGAAAAAGAGGAAAAGCAGCGAAGCTACAAAAAAAATTGCGATCACCCCTAGCCGAGTCGATCGCAACGTATCACTTGGCAACAGCAACCGACCGAAGTCGGTAGATCCTCTAGAGATCTACAATTACGTTCACAACCTCCGTCACTTCCGTCGCAAGCCGAAGCCAGGGCAAGTTAGACGTAAGGAACCACGCTCGCCTCCGAAGACGAACCCCGTTAACCGTCGATCAGCGCGCAAAGCGTTACCAACAGAGGGTGATTAGAAGTGACCAGGTGACTTTAAGTGCACCCAGATGCCAAGTGGAGTAGCACAAGCGAACCCAGATTGACGTGATCGTTTCGCAAGAGGATGCCGACACCAACCCATGACTCCCCACCGATCAAACCGTCTTGGCATATTTACTACGAAGTTGACAGTGATACCAGAGTGATATTACGAAGACAGTATAGCCCAACGAAAGAAAATAGGAAAAACAGATAAGACGAAGAGAGAAAGAATGAGCAAGTAGTAGATAAGCAAGTGAAGACATACCTCGGAAGAAAGATAAGAAGAATATGTAACAGCGATGAATAGATAACAAGAGAGAGAGAGAGAGAGAGGGAGAGAGATTGAGACAGAGAGAGACTGTAAATAACATGTAGAGAGCGGGAAGGAAGGACGCGGCTTCGAAGAGCTGAATGTAGGAGATCGGCTCTGGCAAGACTGACGGCCTCGTCAATACAAATTCCAACTATTACCCCCTCCCATTCCAGTAATAATCGGCAAGCGCTGCCCTCCTGTGACAAATTTTCCAATTACCACTTATACAGCGCGCGTCAACTGTTCCGTGGAATGGGGATGTAGGCCGGTCGGTAGTTGACAATGGTCTACGCTCTAGGATACCGTTGACGCTCCCTGTACTACTTCCCAGCCATTCGTAATGTATAGTTTTCTTATTTACCCTGTCTATCATTTGCCATGTGTAATGGCTATGTGAATTGTTTGCACTCTGATACATAGTTGATGCTCGTTGTACTATTTGAATCTGTAGTCATAAAATAACTGATTGATCGGAAATGAAGGCTATTTACAAGTCAATAACATGTATCCAACGAGTGATAAGTAATGTAATAAATCTATAACGAGTAATAACAGAAAACCAATTTTGATCGATACTTTGCCTGGCAAAGAATGAACGCTGTGTTATGTAGAAGTAGATTGACTTGCCATGTACATATTTACCTTAGATTTCTAGCAGTTGACTAAATTATACTTCCTACGCACGATGGCCTTGCTTCTTAAAGAAAAAGAGTAGAGAATAAAAAAGGAGGAAAAAACGTAAACATCCCTCGCAGAGTTACACATATCCTCGGAAGTGGATCGGTATTTCTAAAGTCAATATAGAGGAGTCCCTTTCCAGGGAGTTCCTTCCGCATTTGGTCCTGAGGGATAGCTAGTGAATTCAAGACACTTTATTGCCAGGTCGTATCTTTTCCAAACTCCAAAAAAAAACCGAGCTTATAAATCAGTGTATTGGTAAACACATCAAAATTCAGGTTGACAGATCCAAGTCGCGCTAGATCTAAATCTAGATCTCGGTACGATCGTACCGAAAGTCTAGATTTTTTTTTACCACCCATATAAAAATTTCATAACATTCTTTTTCGTTTGTCTTGAAATCAAGAAAACTTGATACCGTATGTGACAAAAATCACGTAACATTTTTTCTTTGTTCCAATAGGACTGCTTGAATTTTGACATCTTGCTGATTCTAGATACTCACAGATTCTTCCTGTACCTTCCTTTTTACTGTTCCGATATATCTCATCTGTTTAATTCACTTCTCCTGATACCTCAGCGACTCCCATCAATCAAAGGGGTCCTCTATATGTATATCTTTTTTCCTCTCCTCTTACTGTCGATATCTTCATAACGCGAGATAGAGGGACTGGTAATCTGCCTGATAAAAAAAAATCCAGGAGCTAATAAAATCCCAGGAGGGGGGATGGAAGTTCCCACACCGTGAGCACCCAGTGTGGTAAAAACTCTAATGAAATTTACATAATAGCCTGGGAATCTCAGAAGCGCCATTCGTCACTTGTTGTCATCCTAACCGCTCCATCTTGTTCATTGTTTGTTCGATCTGCTTGCAGGCTTCGGCTACTTTATTGAAATAGAACCATCCAATATATTTCAGGTGCAGATAATTCAATTTCTGTTTGTTCAATCTACATGTATGTACCTATAGATATATGTATACCTATTAAACAGCAAATTCAAATCGTGTCCTGACCCACGAATAATCGAAGTATAGTAATCACAGAAGCATAATTGCCATATCTTATCAAAGTGTAAAATTGCTTTCGTAGAATTATGATAAGTAAAAAAAAGTTCAAATAACAATTTCATGCTACAATCGTAGATACCGCAATCGGATTCGCTTCAGAGCAATTGCGTAGTCGCGTATGCATGTACCAAGTTGCGCGCGCGATTTAAACGGAATCGCAAATCGTTCGTTGCAAATAAAAATGTAGATTCGTTCTTCGCCTCGTGTCACGGGTTCTATTTTCGCCTCGAGCCACAAAAGAGTCGACGAGCTTTCACTTGCCGGTAAATCTGAAAAGCTTTCCATACCGCGGATACCACGTCATATAGGTATATAGATATACAAAGTTCATTTTGAAAATTTGCTTAACAAATTTTTCAAAATTTTTTGTTTCCGTCGATACGTCAATCGCGGAAAATCGCAGTACGACGAGCGTAACTGCCGCATACGCGATACGCCTGACGCGCAGGGCTAATGGCACTTCATTCATTAAAATCGGCTTTAAAGATTAGTATTGTGTAACCGGAATCAGTTACGCGGCTTGATGGTCGGGATCGCATTAGTCGCTGCTAGCTATTCCCTATACGTCATTGCCAATACGTGTTCATATAATATTATCCTAAAAATTGTATCATCCTATATACAAAGTAATATATTTACATTAATTATAAGAACAAAAATAGCATATTCCTTACTGATATTTACCATGGAACTATATTTAAAATAATTAATCATTAATCCTTACAATCCCTTATGTGTATTTCTATATTAAAGAAAAAATATTACGAAAAATTATCCACATTCTATCATGTCCGTCAATCATCATTTTTTCAAGATAAACTTGCAGCTGGAAGTTTATGGGTGAGCAAGGATCCAGCCAACTTACCATATTTACCAATGCGAATGTTTAAGAAGCCGTCAAACGGCTAATTCGCATTGCCAGTGAATAGGGAAATTGGCAAGCAATAAAAGTTTCCCAACAGCCAGCTGTGACGAGAGCCTGGAAGCGCGACTCTTTGCAGGGGTTCATTTAAAGTGGAAGCTTTGAACTGTCCTCAATGTGAAAGCGAGGGGGCTTGTTACGGAAGAGAAGAAATGCAAAAAGAATTCAGCCAATCGAGATGAGTTCCCATGTACCTACCTACGTTCACCCGATATATATATATATATATAGTTTACGTATATATTCTATACAGATATAAAGGACACCTTTAGCAGTATAGCTACACTATGTAATTCCACAAGGAAGTCTTACCAACCCTCTCGCGCCATTGGAAACGAAGGAGCTAATAAATTCATAATTCAATATTGACTTGGGGATTGTCTACGTCCTTACTTCCGTAGTTCGTGCCTTGGGTTTGCCTAGCTTTTAAACAATTAGCTGTGAAAACAATTATTATGTCGTGCGGGGAAAACCTCTTCGCCTTTGCCACCCAGTGGGTTTTCTTACTACCCGACGCCCCTTACGACCTCCTAGAAGCTACCTACCCCGTAAGAGCGCAATGCATCTCTAGTTTCCTCCTTAAACCTAACGTCAATATTTGCCCCTGAAGATTATAGCAATGCAGGGAATTTCAGCGGAAAGCCTTTCGATAAGCGCATCCCACACACCATAGAGACTATCTATCCGATCGATTTTATTGGACGAGCCCATTCAACCCTCGTGGCCAATTGCGCGAGACAAATCTTTTTCGATCTCTCCCAAAGGATTTACTGGGATTAAATTGAAAAATGCGTTAAAAATTTTCGTTACATAGAATATCATATCTCCTCGCATACTGAAAGATCAACGCTTTATTCTGTGCGTTGACAATAAGGGATTTTATGCAAAAAAAGGATTAGCCCCAACATACTATACGCGATTGCTGCGTATTCTCGATATGCGAATAACTGCTGGGTACATTACTGAAAAACATATTGCAGGTTAATCCTTTTCGAGAGGGTAAAGTAGCAAGATACAAAAAATCTCTATTCCACGTATAACCTCCATAGTGTATATTTGAATAAAATAGTGAATTTCTATAATATACATATATATATTTTCCTAGATATATAAAAAGACAGTGAAAACCTCATATTTACAGAAGAAAGTAGACTTGAATGTCTTTTCCTAAAGTTTTTCAAGAGCATCCATCGAACAGTCGAAGTTTGACTTACGTCGATCGAGCAAACAGCCGCACGTTCTTTGCAGTTAAGAAAAATTTAAAGTTGCGCAATCTCACTTCTTTCATATGTAAATACGTAAAATCCATAACACACAAGGCCCCCCCACCCAATATGTAATTATATAATAGTAAAAGTACCCAGGTACAATTTGCACGTCGTCAGAACGATAAACTGTGCAATGCGTTTTAATAATATTCAGGAAATGCTTGGAACGTTTAAAAATAACGTGTTTCCGGTACTGATTCGCGTTCCCAGTTTCGATTAGCGCGCAACGCTCTGGCATGCGGCATAAATTATTTTCATGGCGTGCGTGTTTGATTTAAAATTATTGCCCGAGTTTGTGCGGGATTACGGGAACACGACATATTACTCTCCCACGGAGCCATGCAGCCTGAACGCGTATACCGTGTTAAGCCAGGTAATTGTTTAACTTTAATATGTAACATCAATATACCGGGTAACTCCATTCTATTTCGCTTTACCTAGCCTGGGGAAAGCACACAAAAATATTGTTGACAGCAATCCCTTTGCTGTTCCTGTAGCTTCTTCTTGTGGGTAGATCCTCCCATCTATTCTGTATATGTAAGCAGATGAAGCGTCCTGTTTCAACACCCCCAAAATCCAAGCTCCAGCACCTCCCTTGCTGGATACATACTACGGAACACTTGGCACGATGCTGGACCAACGCAATAGACAGTCAGTTAACGAGGGTAGCAAACAAACTAATAATTAATAAACATCTGCGAATTTAACTGTGTAATCGAGCTGCTCGATTATACCAATAGAATTGTCATCAGCCAAATAATCGTGTATGAATATGGTAACGATAATGTTACGACTGCATTATACTAATGCCTTGCTATAATTTAGGACTATGGACGTGATAACGTTGTTTGAGGTTCAAATAGTTTTATTTGTGTACCTACTTTTTTTTGTTATCAAAATGCTTCGTATCTGTTTCTCGGACAATTGAATCTCCTGACGCATCCGATTACGTTGGTGATCAATCATTGGATCATGAGATCTATTTAGATCGGTATACCTATAGAGGTATCTCTCCTGGAGCGAGACTCTTTGTTGGGCTTTTTCCTCGCGCGATAATAACCGCGTCGCCATTTCATCCCTCGTAAAAGCATGTCCACCCCCTGCCACTTGGAAGGGATAACGTCGAGGAGGTAGAATTCAGAGGGTGGTTCTGTCCTCTCCTCATTAATCACACCTGAGTAATGAATTTTATCTGCAAATAATTAGTATCGACATTCCGCGACGATACATCAACCCTCAACCAAGGGGTGGATACTCTTTTACGTCGTTATATCAGCTCACCTTCCGATAAGGGATGAATATCACAAAACTGAGGGTGTTTGCGTTAACTCGTGACTGGAATGTCAATTCGGTCTACACATGTTGTATATGTGTGTGAATATATGTATACATATATATTGTGAAAAAAATATTTCTTAAGCTCAAGCTTTTCGTCCAATCTATATATCTGTGTATGCATATACGTTGTACACAGTGGTACGTAAGCGTGATTCTTTTATCAAGAGCGGTCTTATGTTTAATTCGATAAGAAAAGCCACTATTCTCTAAACCGTGCCAGGGATACTAATTTTCATGCGTACCAACTCAGCACACGATCCACTAATTACGCGATTCAGGTATCCACTAAGAAGTTGAAACATTAAGATCCTTAAGGACAGCCGTTTCATGAGCGTCTTGTGTGTTCTCCACCAATGTGCTATGAATGATGTATGAGCGGCCGTCTTTGAACATCGTGGTGTGCATCTTGGGCATGAATCGTTCCCAAGTTCCTGGCCTAAATAACCAGTTGACATTGTAAGACCTCGTCGAGTATCAGTAAAGGAATCGATGCATGGGAAGATTCCTGATCAAGCTATTCCAAAGGTAGACTAGAGATTTATTCATATGCACGAGAACGTAGTACATACACTTCTATAGATTATTGACACATTCGCATGCATGCACCTGCGAAAAGTACGTGAAGAGCAGACTTGACATTTTGGAAAATCGGTCAAAAAGAATTTCTTTCCAACGTGTTGAAAATTGAGACATTTGGTGCCAAATCAAAATTTTTATAGTACTTGGAAGGAAGGACAAGACCAGAGAAAATGTTTCCGGTTGGTGAGTTTGAATGTGAGCATGCAATACCTTACTCCATGTAAAATCCCAGTATACTCTCTATTCCAAGCTGAGACTCTGCACCCGCTATCACCCCTCATAACCGTCGCTGCATCCCAAAGTGCAGTAGGCAAAGTTGTAAGTAGCGCTTTCGCCCGTTTGATTGCATTAGCTTATTCAACCAAGTTTGGACGCAGCAGCCTCTATCCAACATTCTCCCAACGCAAGAATACCTAGTTACTGCTACACTAAATACGCACTGAATGTAACCCAAGTCTAGTGTATCTGCATATATATCTATTTATTTGCATAATATAGATACTAAATAGTAATATGTACACTAAATATATATTTAAATAGCAGAAACGTAGTTAAGTACCCACTTATTAAAGAGGGATCACACGCATCTTGAATCACTATTTGAGTCTGTCACTATTAAGTCCGTCTGAATAGCACATAGCCGGTTAGACATAATATACACATGTATACAGAAATAGAGAGGGGAGACTTCAATTATGGCTTAATTATGCGAATGAACGATCATCAAAAGCCGCAGCGACATTAGACAGAGTTTCCTAACTGGTTTCTGATAAAGCACGCCTGGATTCTCTCACAAGTTTGTGGACTGTCTGGTACTGCACTGAAATCGGTAACGGCTGTCGGTAGTATAGACTATGCAATTTGAAACGAAACAAAGCGCACGCTTGTCCATTTTGCATGGATGGACGATTAGGTAGGTATCTATGTTATCTGCGATACTAAGATGCGAAACGGAGAAAAAGAAAGTCTATTGCCGCGGTGCGATCAAAAGGCTCTTTTGTGGGGTTGAAATGAGAAGTCGAGCGTAGGAGTGCGATTCCCAGGGGTGAATTGCGTGGCTGCTGGTGGATGGGCAGATAACGTTGCCATAGACTCTGAGTGTATTACGAAGTGGAGAGAGGCTACAGCGTGAGGTGAAATGGTTTACCGGAGGACGTAAAAGAAACAAAAATGCTTCGTGATTCTTCTAGGCAGAAAAGTCACTGTCACTATCTATGTATACCTGCGTTCTACAGAAGATAATGCCGTAAAGAGGATTGCAGATGGCGTCATTGGGACTTTCTTATCCCTCTGTTCGACACGTTCGCCTTTTGTTTTACGGCAGTTTCTTCTTGCTACCCAGACACAGACATGCCTTGAATTTTCTCTACTCGCTTCACATGCATATAGGTATCTACTTGCTTTCCACCCAATTACACGTCCGGTATGCTTTTATCAATTTACGATCTCTTGATCAGCGTTATGACGTACAAGCTGCCAAGGCCTTTTATACAGAGGATCAAGGCTAAATTAAACTTTCATATAAGAGTTATGTTACTTGAAATCTGATATTTCTAATTTGAAGATTGAATGAAACCCAAAACCTGAATTGTTTTAACGGGTTTCAATATATTCATTGGTATACATAGCTGTATACACAGGAGTATTTTACCACCTAAAAGGGTGGTTCTGGTATAGAAATCAAATGGCTAAACTTCACTTGTTGCAATAGTCCTGAATAACCCTGTATACATGTGTGTAATGGGGGGTGGGGTGGGGTGGAAGATTGCTAAGAGAGAAAGAGAGAAAAAGATTTTTCTCTATGTAGCAAAGGATCTTTGATAACCAAGGATTAGGAAAGGGAGACATCCAAGTTAATTAAATCACACCCTTAGCCAGGTCCCAACCCTCAGGTATCTTTGTCTCCTAGCACCGGTTCGCTGGTTTTATTTCGCTAAATACCGAGAGCTCACGTCCAGGATAGGGCAAATAAAAGACGTCGGCAAGTAATGGCGCTCTCTCAAAGGGGCCGGAACCTCGACAGCGCCTCTGATCTTTCCCACTGTAAGAAAAGGGTGGGAAGCGACTGTAATTGAAATTATCTAATATAAAACTCAATCCTTCTTGATTGGTTACATTGTACTCTCTTACCCTTGAAACATCGAATTTACGTTCGGCATTACTTGCGCTCTACTTCAGACAAGTGCAAAAATTCTGGCATTACGTAATCAGTTACGTAAAAAAAAACTCGTTATGGTACCTAATATAAATATCTCATATGATAGCCGTTAAGTTTCCATATATCGAATTGTTAGTATTGGAATTTCGATTCGCTTAAAACATAACCTATAAGTCAATGAGAAGGCTGATCTCCTTATCCATTTGAAAGGAGATAATAATAAAGAATTCCTCGCCAAAAACCAATATAGCTATAATGGTTATACCCACTAGGTCAAATCTGAAATGTGAAGAATCGAAATGTTAGAAGAAGAAAAAAGCAGTAGCTTCAATCCCCCTGGAAAAATTGCATAGTTGGGCGCAGTTGTATCTCGAGCAACATTACCGGCTAGCCATCCGTTATGATAAAACTCCGTAAGTAGGTAAGTTTTTTCTCCCCAGCGAAAGCTCAGACTTCTACGGCATCGGGTAGTCGTACTACTCTAGCTCGGAGTAAGGTAGTCTAGTAGCAGCCCCCTTTTTCATTGGTTGGCAATAATATTGGCTTCTGCCAGAGCCGAATATTGAAGATAGGGTACGAGCGACTGAGGGAGTGCGTATCTCCCTGACAGAAAAGTTTGCATATTTATTTCAGAATAAATCTATATTGCTAGGAAAATTTTATTTTGATAACCGCACGTCTACGTAAATATAGGAACCCGTTCGAGTCTACCTTAAAAAATCCATACCCATAATATATATAAAAGACATAGGGTGTCTAGATGGAAAATTCAATTGGACTATAAAAAAAAAGAATGTCTGAATTTCTACTAGAATTCTACACACGTGATACTATAGTTGCTAAAGCAACGTATGTGCTAGAGTGTGCGAATAAATGGTTCGCTTATACGTGGCAAACGAGATACTTGTTCCTTATCATTTGCTATGTTGTATACTTATCAATTGTAAGTATAACGTGGGCAAATGACGACATAAGATGTAAGAAATATGGGAATCCCAAGCAGGCACCCTCTGGATTTTATAAGACCTACCGATGGCTCGGCTGTCGTAATGAGAAAGGCTTATGGCTTGATAAACTCATCCGAGCTATTTTATATATCGAAGAATTCTCGCCTTTCAGATTTTTATGAACTTCCGTTTAATTTATGTCAACTTGAAACATCGATAAACGTAACGAGTCCTGCTGTCGTTACTACAGTCTTGCGATGAAGGTACTGCTGCGTATTTATAATAATACGTATATCCTTGGTTATTATTAGAGTACATCATCGTCATTACTGTACAGCATATAAAAACCTTTTTTTATTAATCTGCCACAACGATGGTAATTCAAAGTCTGAAAAGGAAAATAATTTTGCCGTAATAAAGATTCAGTCGAGTTTCTCTTGTTATTAAAGAAACGCCCTGAAGCTTTAAAGTATACTTTACGTACAGACAGAAAGCTTTCATTGAAAAAGCACAAAGTCGTGTCACACTGAGTATTTGTGGTATCTTTTTAACGATGACTTTACGTCGAAGAAAGTCGTTTTAACCGAATGAAAATCAATGGCCAAACCGATGGAAACCTTTTACGAAAAGAAAAGACGTAAAAGAAAAAATACGCGTGTATTCCTGAAGGAGAAAATATTTACTTGGCTCTGAAACAGAATAATCGTCCTGTCTGGATAAACTATATACGAGACTCCTTGGCATTTATTCGAATCCCTAAGAACAGTTCCTGAAATAAGATAGGCCATATTTTCTTTTTTTTTCCATATTTCTCTACAGTTTATCTTCGCCTTTATTCATTATTTTCTTTTCGCAAGAGTCAATTATAGACGAGTGCAATGTTTTCAGTGATAAGTACCCAGTGTATGGATGTCGACCATGCGGCCATGTCTCTCTGTTACCTACTGCGTTTTCTTGCAACAGGAATCGAATGCCACTTCGTATATCCTTGCGATAATATAGATGCAAACAAATTCATCGGATAACATGGTCCTAATGGAGCGATAAAGGCAACAGCGAGCCTCATAAAACGTAACACTATATTTGTTTACCGGACGTCCCGTATCGTTTACGAGACATTTTAGGCGTTGAAGGTGCTAGAATTGTCAGCGGGATGCGAACAGCGGGAAGCTGTTCTGTCCGCATTTTGTACAAAGTTACTGGAGAGAAATTTCGTAGGACAGTCACGGGGGTTTGATAATTTGAAAAAAAAAGAGAAATAAATAAATAACGATGTACACATAGGGAGGCATATAAAACAATGAATGTATCTGTACATTCGCTTGTCAGAAGCAATCAGCGTCATCGAGTGGAATCATCGAATGAATCATTGAAAAGTATGTCACGTAGCCAGTTCGTATAGGCACTTGGCTAGCCAAACCACGTAGTTCAATTATCCACTGTTCTAATTTCCTAAATTCAATGTTGTATAGGCTGATTTACGTTATTCTCGAAAATTGACAAATCACGATTGACAATATCTTGAACTACAGCATTTGTCAAGTAGAGAAGAGATAAAAAATAAAAAAGACAATATTATAAACAAATTAACATTTTCAAATCTCCAATATACTATAAGAAGTATATACGAATATCCTACTTGTTAAATTTCATTACTTGTCATTTGAAAATCATGAATTCAATATTTTATACGACTGAAATGTAGTATCGCATATATGTAGGTATACCGTAAAGAAATAAATTAATTAATTAACCCTACAGACATGTTAATAAGCCCAGGAGAAATCCTGCTCACTGAGCCTACTGAATATCCCGGATGAGGATTGAACGGTGAGGAGCAAGTCGTGCAGAGCGTTAGGATAATCAATCCACTACCTATACCCAATACTGTTTCTCCGTCGGTTATGCAACAGCCTCTTCCCTCGATTTCGCCAGTTCGCAGGAGAGAACTTCCCCTGCGGATAATCAACATTATTATATCTATCGATTCCCATATCAATCCCTGGCCATCGGAACGTGAACGCGGGTGTACAGACGGTTTGGCACAGGTTTATATCTATATACATAGATAAGTGTGTGTGTATATGTATATATAAAACCATATAGGGTTCACATGGATCCCACGTGCGTGCAAAACAAGCAGCATCGTTCTAATATATTCTCATTAGCCGGTGTTTTAATTAGAGCGCTCATTAATGCCTGCCACGGTTCTCCCCATCTCTTCTCTTCACTCTCTCTCTCTTTCACTCTCTCACTCTCTCTTTGCTCTCCTCTCCTTTCTTTTTCATCCACTTCCCTCCTTACGCTCCTCTCATGACTGCCTACGCCTGGCGATCAGAATTAATATCTCCATATGTACACATATACCTATATACATGTACCCATATGTTACTTAACCATGAGTTTTCACTAGGTACTTCTTTATTCTTCACTGGGTCTCGCAGACGAGTCGGTAATTAATTTCGTTTTTATTCATTAGAATCGTTTCGTGTTTCCTCCAATCTCCGTACATCACTCTGATATATTCTTGCGATTGATATGCTTTAAAGAGATTTAAGGTTAACATATTTTCGTTTGAAAATAGAAAATCGTTCTGGTACCTCATGTACTGAATTTAAAATGTAGTTTTACTGACCAGCCGACCGCGAACTTCGACCAACCACACAGAGTGCGGAGTATATGTATAGCAGTGTACATAGCTAAGGGTTCGTTGAGCCTTACAGAAGGCAAAGGACGGCCTGAGGGTATAAGAAATACAACGTATTACGCGAGCGCAGCGGAAGGCTCCCTTGATTCTTCATTTCGTCGGGATCAGAAAGATTCACCGAGAAAATAAAGCACGGGGTATTTTATAGAGTAGGTATAGAATTTTAGTGATTTTATCCATAAACTAAAAAAATTCAGTCGAAAGAACGCGGGAAGGATGAAAGGGTCAAAGGGAAACATATATGTATAATGCTCATACATGGGCGCGTGTGTTTATGTGCACGTAGAGTTATACGTATAGAAGGAAGAGCTTTGTATATACATATAACTATATTAGTATTGGAAGGCCTGACGTGACACTAGAACCCTCCGGCATACATTACATCGTTCGCCCAAGCGAATCACAGTCTTCGTTCGTTCAGCATCCCGGACGCGCTTTCTTTGAATCTTTTTTTTAAGCAATATTTTATGCAAATCCGATTCCTGCTCCCAGTCCACCGTCCCTTATTCTCACCCTCATGCTACCCTCAAGGAAGCGACTCTTAGAGGTAGGCCAGAGCGTGCCAGGAAGTAATCGACAGTTCCCCTTCCTATTTCGTGGGGGGGGGGGGGGGGGGTATAGGATATATGTAGTATATAGCTACCATAGATATACTTAAGGGAGGATGAGTCCCGTGACCTAGAAAGGATCATCTCGAAGCACCTTCGACACCATGCAAAAGGGAACGTGGAGTCCCTCTTCCCGACTCTCTGGACCCACTAGAATCACCAAAAGGCTTTCCAGCTCCGGAAGATGTAACCCCCCTTAATGATAGAGGAAGTGAAGCAGTCTATCGAAAACGACAGTTTCTCGAGGGTTGTTCGCTACCCTTCTTGGGTGGTAAATCAGGCAAGGTTGACAGTCGCATTCAGTGGGTGGGGCGGGTGGGTACAGGGGGGAGGGGTCACCTGCTGTCCTTGTAGGGTATCGTGAGAGTTAAATCACGGGTTCCCCCTCTCACCCTCTTGCCATGATGCACCCTGCATACTCACCCCCTACGTACCCACACCCTCAGCCATCGAGTGAGGAATAGTACGGGGGCTGCTTTTGATTTAGCGGAATATGCTCCTGGCACTGACGACTCGCTTCCATTACCCATTAGGTCCTCCTCTCCCAGTAGCTGGGTACCATCTCGCTTTACTCCCTTTGCCACCCTTAGCCCCTGTACCCCTTATAGATAGATATACACACGTGGACGTTCACGTAAACGCATGGCGCCATCTCCGACACTTCTGCTACGGACCGAAACCCCTAATTAATGGTCGCATTTATTTCCGTACCGTAGATGGCACGAAAAATATCGTTCATTTGAATATAAATTAACTATTATTCTCGGGGAGTGGTTTCGCTTCCTCTTTCCATTATTTTTTTTTTTTTTTTGTAATATTTATTCATTCCTTGTCACAATCATTGTTCTGTTCGTCCAAGCTTAAAGGACCGTCATACTGTCATGCTCAGATATATACGTGTGAATTGAGTTCTCTACTGAAAGGGTAACAGTTTAAGGGTGCGATGAGATCGTGTAGGAATTTCGAGAAGGGTTTGTCTTGGTGGCGAACGGGTCTAAAGTTCGTAGCTGGCATGAGCCGCAGATAACGGGGAAATAAGGAGAATTTCTTGGGATAACAAACAGCGAGAAGTGATGAGAGCCGGGGGGTGGGTAAGGACGGTTGAGGGTTGAAAAGGCGTGGCGCGGTGAAGTGGAGGGTTACAGGCACGGCAATTCCCATTCAAATTAATGCAAACGGCCTCCGCTTCTGGCCGAAAGGAGATTCCGCCCGCATTTTTTCGCTGGCAATGATGAAAATTTGCGTACCCAGTGTCTCTCTTCGTTCTGAAGACGTCGGTCCGTGTTTCAAACAACCCCAAAATACTCATCTCTACCAGCTTCACCGTTGATGCTGTCAGATTTTTGCATAACGCTCGAAGCATATATCTACGCATCCCTCTCTTTTCGATAAACCTGCTATACATATACCAATTTCAAAAAAAAACCTAAAACATTTCAGAGGCACTTAGCTGTATCATATCATGGTAGATACATTATTATAAAACATCATCGTAAATTCTCAAGTAAAATAATCGCGTAATTCGCAATGGAGCACTAGACTTTCGTTTTATTAAAAATTCTACATCGCTACACTCGATATTTTGCATCCTCCCCCTACTGTGTCCTCTTGGCACTGATATATACATATATAACAGCCAGCCTTACAATTTTTATTTTTTTTTTTATTAATATGATGCGCATATCGAAATACCGTAAAGTCTCGAATAATAACATAGAGGGTGGCGGGTCTGTTTGTTAGTGACTGAAGAGTTGGTACAACAGAGTGAGCTCGTGTAAATTTTTTTGCTTATTTTCATTTTTTTCTAAATTTTATCGATATACTACCTCTGTTTGTGCATCGTACCTTTATTCCATTTATTCATTCCAGAGGATCCTGTTAATCAACCACTGACTCCACAGATGGCGTAGAGTGCTTAAAATTTACTGATCCACATTGAATATTTTTAACAGAAATCTACAAATATACAGAACGTAGATAAGTATATAGTTTCTATTCAAGCCCTTAATAAGAATCAGCGAGTGTCTTTCAGTATTCGCGAACTGTTACATTCAATGGAAATATCCGAAAAGTAAACTTAATTTCTTCAGACGTTTCCTAGCAGAGTCATATCTCGTACTTAGCCAGTTGAAAGCCCGATGTTTCGCACAGCCCGAAACATTCAACCCCTAAGCCGTTTCGTTTCTTGAAGCTCATCAAGGATTTACTCGGCTTCGTTCTGCAGCCAATTTGCGAATGGATTTCGTTAATAAAACAAACGATCGTACATGGGTTCGCGGTCTCTCCCTGTCAGTCTAGTGAATCCTTCTGTCTGTTGGAGCGTCTCTATACCCGTATCGCTTTCCGCCTCGCATTTCATTGTCACGTTACTAGTTTACTCATTTATTTAACCATTTGCAAATATATATATTGGTATGTGAATACCGGAATACCATACAAATATAACGCATATTGAGAACCTTGCCAATAATTTGGCAACGTTCCTATGGATCGTCCGTATCGATTTCACATATCGGCCAATGTAGCAGCTGACGCGGGATAGACACAGTAGAAAAAAAAAACCTAAGCGCGATGGCGAAATGAATAATATTTTCAAACGTAGGTCAGTTTCCACGGGTTCTAAAATTTACGTGACAACTGCGCTAAATGTATAAACGCATATGAAAATATTTAACCGACTTGCAGCAGCAATGATTTTTGCCAGATTTCTCAACTCCATTTTTCATATCTTTCCTATTTTCTATTTTCATCGGCATTCTACTGGTATCGGATAAAATCGCTTTCAAGAAACTATCCTCCTCTTCCTTTCCTCTCTCTCTCCCTCTCACTTCTCCCCAAACGTCCCCTTAACCTCTTCCGTAGCAGCATGACGAAAATGAAAACGTTTCACCACGAGCTGAGTAAGCTACCTACCTACCACCCTCCCCGATACTTGGAGAACGTGCAGAAGGTGGTAGCCTGGCGAAGGAAAGTGGAATCACATGGCAGACAAATATGGAGTAGAAGTATTCGAGACAGGAAGCAGTGTGTATATAAGGAAGGAAATAAAAATAAGAAATATCACATAGATCATATATCTATAGCCATCATCCGTTTTCTTGTCAAACAAGAAAAAGTTTGTATATCATAAACTCTCTTGGTCCTTCTCATACTCGTCACTCATTATCTGATAATAATTACGTCATTACAATTCCTGATATTCATTACACGAATTGAAATAATTATGTGGAAGTTGAGTAAATTAGGAAAAGTTGTTACGGGGATGAAAGTTCAATTGCATCAATTTTCGAAATGTTTTAACGAGTCTCGTTACACGTTTAACGGACCGGTTGGCTCGATCTGTCCTTTCCGACGAAGTACTTATTTTAATTTGCTTTACAACGCGACAATTCCTGAACGAATCTCGGAAAGAGTAAAAATTAAAGGTTTTCTCGTGAAAGGCGGTAGAGGATGGGGTTCGGTAATACAGACTTTGGGGTTTGGTAAGGATATAATAGTATGGCGGTGGTTAACTAGAGACGGCTGGTAGCTATGGGATACTGCATTAATATAATGACAAACCCACCAGTGACTGTCTGAGTAAGCGGCTAACTTCTGTCGCTTGTGAATTAAAGGGGAAATTTTTAATCGGACTAATTGTGAAACAATGTATGCACACTGTATGGACTCTAGGCGTATACCATACTTATAATGCAAACAGAAAACCAGCATAATGATATAAATTATATCGGGTAAACATTTATTTAGACTGTCGTTAAACCTCTCTTAGAATTATAATTAATCAAAAAATATAATTGTACAGGATATACAATGTGTATGATTGACATAAAATTTACAATATCGATAGGTAATTACGTAAGAATGAATTACGCGATCAATTAGTATAATACATGCATGTATATTTTTTTTCAAATTAGACGTCAAATTATAGAAGAGGATATTCCATTGAGACATAAAAATTACTATTTAAGTAAGGACACACGAATCGTCAATATCGATTGGAGGCTTGGAAAACACGTAATTTTCGAAAATTCTTCTGAAAACTTTGTAAGAGTTCACGTCCTCAGTTATTCATATGCCAGTATACGAAAGATGCAGGAAATCTCGGTAAATACATATATTCACATTTCGCACTGTGAAAAGAGACTTTCAGCGTAACGTAGAATTATTCAGTTTTGCCAGCCGATGCGCTCTCGCGTATCTGCTATTACTATACGTACACGCTGAGTAAATTCCCGTAGAGACGAACGAGACGAAACTCGATGCTACAATTGAGGGTAACGTTTGCTCGCTGAGACAAACACGCAACTATGCGCGTCGATGCTAAATGCATTCGAACGTGGACGTTTTTCATTTCCGTATCGCAACGATTTGATTTATCGATACGCGTTTCCTCTTGCGAATTTCGCCGGGCAACGTGGAATCGGATTTATTTGTCTTCTGCTCGTTAGCACATTCGAGCATATTTCTCGGTTGGGAATCATACGATTTGCAAGCCAAAAATTCCGTATCGATGATTTCGGTTGGTGGTGAAAAAAAAAACATCAGTCTGATAAAGAAAAGAGCAAAATAAACGTTAAGAGTCGCGAGAGCATAAATAATAAAGGGTAGAGAGAGGAAAGAAAAAAAAATCAAACATGGGACGAATACCAACCGCATTCACAATAGCCCCCTGCTAATTTCCCTAATTTCTCTAATAAATTTCTGGCGGTGCAAAAATTTTCTGGCGGATTATAAAGGAATTAACTTTGTACAGCGGCTTGGGCCGCGTGTCGCGTGTGCACGCGCGGCCATCCACACATGTGCAAATTTACAATAAAAGACTATAGGAGGATCTTGCGGTTACATTTTGGTAGTTACACCGGTAGTAGATGTGACGCCGTTGTCCCATTTTTCGGCATTACGCGAATAAAATAACATGGGATACAGAAAAGGAAACAATAGTTTTTCACTAGTTTTCCAGGCGGGACTTTTTTATAAATTACATTTGTAATTATGCATTCCTACTACCCTCCCAACCTGCCCCCTGACCATCCAGTTACTCGTCCCAACTAAACCTCACAGTCTGTACATATTTCAGTGGCTAGGCTACAGTCGCTATCACGGTAGTCATAGTTCCGACGTAGGCAATTTTTTCTCGTTTCCGCTTTACCTCGACTATTTTCGCAACATTTCTCCCGGATAATGGTCGCCGGGTTCTTTGGCCACTGGCACGTACATAGGTACGTGTCCCAGCACGTATAAAGGATTGCGCGTTAAATGCTCCTGTGTACCACAGAAGGATACACCAAGATTCCTTCCCGGCGACAAAAGACTAAGGATGCTGAGATTGTTCTCGTTGTTTTCTAAATCCTGGGGAACCAAGACTACGGAGTGCTCCCGGAGGAGCTTGCGAAAAGGCAAACGAGAGTAGAAAAGCTGGCTGACCTAGTTTGCCCCCATAGTACAAGAGGAGGAGCATAGAAGGGTAGTAGTACGTATAGAGAGATACAAGGATATACTATACCAAGGATGGATAGGTATACTAAAGTTAGTGCATGGGTGGCGGGAAAAAAAAAAGAATTTGAATTTCTCAACGGTACCCCTTCGGCATAGTAATAGCAATACATGCCCACCGAGACAATAAAGGAGAACAGCCAGAGAGCAGCGCGAGGCTAGAAGAGAAAAGGGATTAACCGCAGTCTAATTAACGAAGGCTTTCACTTGACTTTCCTCAAGAAGCTTCCCGGAATTAATTTCCTTTCGGCTGGCTACAAGTTTCCCGGTAGCTACCCATCCGCTTCCTGACCCCCTGGAACAAACCGAACTTTCGCCATTGGGTTTAGCCTGCTATTTGCCAGCTATAATGTTGCCGATAAGAAACGTCATTTCACCTGAACAATAAGCATGTCATTATCTTGCGCACGAAGCAGACCAACCGCAAATACCGACTAGCAGACTGCTTTCCGTTATCCTTCCTGCCTGCCTGCCTGCTTTCCGGTTTCCTTAACAGTTTGGTTGTTTGTTGCATGCTTCCTGGGTATGCCGACGTTTCGTTTCACGTCGAAACCTCAGAATATTCCCTGCCCGATAATACTCTATTGAAAATAGTGTTCTGTTAAGGGGCGCTTCGCGAAATTCTCTCCAGCCGCAGCATCGCATACGTATTCTGCTGCAGTCAGTGTATATATATCTAGGTACTTCGAATTCGAATCACGCCGGTTTAATCGCGCCTCTACCGGGCAGCTATTATAAACGAGTATCGGTACGTACTTACTAGCATTTACAGGGTACGTCCGTATATCTATATTGGCTATAGTGAGAGCACAGGTAGGTAGCTGCGTCGATTTCTTTCCGTTACGGAAGACGCCATCAATTCTCTACCAGCGTACCAATTAATCCGATCTTTCTTAAAAATAGAATGAGATATTATCCAGTAACCCGTGAAGGATGCTCGTAAATAGTATCTTGACTGAGATTTCGTACCGCGATCATGCGCGGTGTACATCCAGAAGAATCGAGAAGAGATCATCGGCAAAGTGCCTTGGGTAGACACCCGTGGCTTTATTTATGAGATCGTAGAAAATTTCAAGGGAAAAAAAAATTTAAACGTCCCATAATTCTCCGTGATTTAAAAATACCCAAGAGTTACGTAAGTAAAAATTGCCAAAGCATCCCCCGGTCGTACGTCGCAATGGCAACGGGTCTTAAAGTGCACTGGACGGAGATGACAGTTTTGTTTTCTATTCGCCACGTAAAGAATCAGCACAAAGACAAAGAGTGAGTAGGAGGAAATGAGGTTGAACAAACAAATTTTTTTTAAATATTAATTTACCATCCAACAAACACAAAAAATATCATATACCAGATATACTACAAAGTTATGCTTATGAACAAGACAAATTTAAACCAAAGGCTAGCAGAGATTTTTCGGCTCGCTTCATTCTATTTCCGGGCAAGTTCGTTGATGCACAGTTCGTAAGAGATGTGACGGTAAGAGTGTTAAAGAGTATCTGGCACCATAAGGGTGAGTCAGCATGTACTGGACATGGTCAAAGGTGATGTTACTTCAGTTCCTGGATACAAAGCGAGGTACAATGAAAGCTAGGATGGTAGGTTAAGCAGCGCGTAGCAGTAGGGCGTATACGTACAGTAGGGGTAGCAATGACGCAAGCTATAGGACGACCCGAGGGTGGTATCAAACTGGTAGCACGACACAGGGGTTGTGTATAGTGGTCAAAGGCTGTCATTGCGAGCAAGTGTTACCACCTGTCATAGCCAGGTACCCCTTCTACCTACTACTACATAATCCGTACGCAACACCCGTTCAAATATCAGGCCCAATTTCGTCCTGTTACCAATTAACCCTCCGTTCAAGACCCGTTAAACGGTTAAACGTGTTGCGCATACGACTTCCCTAGTTCTATACCCGTAGCTCTGAATTCCCTAGATTCTATCAGGAAGTAAATAAAAAAAATATCACTAGCAGAAAATACAGGAAACTACTTCCTATACTGGTCACGTGTTACGACCAAGGGGTAGTTTCCGTAATAAAATTTCGAAGAAAGTTTACAGTTAAAATTTACCCCGATACAATAATTTTCGCATACATCCCCACCCACCCACCCTCTTCCCTCTACCGCCATTGACCGTTTATTGTGCTTGTCGGCCAATACGGTTATAACTGTAATTAAGTTCTCATCCGTTCAGCAATTGCATATTCGTGCGGGAATATCATGCACGAGGGTTAATAGCGTTTACCGTTTTACTACCGGCGTACTCACCCTCTCCGTCGTTCGCCTAACTATTCCACCCCGTGTCACATCGACATACCGTAGCCGAATGTTCGCCCCATATAAACCTGTAGGTAATACCTACTAGCTCTCCCAACCCCCCAAACTCCCTCTACACCCTTTACCGTCAATGCAACACGCACGTATTTAACTGTTTATGACTTACCGTACCACTCGCGTTTATACTTGGCTACGCGTTGGTTGGTACCCCGCAACTACCCCATAGGCTAGCCGCGCGTATAACACAAACCCTGTCCTCGACATAACTCCAGGCCTGATGCGAATGGCGTAGCGTGGCTGAGACGGTATAGAGGTGGTTTGTGCGTCCAAAGGCTCTCACGGTATTTTCAATATCCGGAGACGGCTCTGGCGTTTCCGTTCACCCCCCGACTATATACCATCCTACGTCTTCACGTCTTGGCCCTTATGGTAGCTAAAGGCGCTCCATTGTGTTTCTTGCGTATATATATATACATATATATATCCTCCCCTAGGTAGAAATTAGGTGGGTGTTTGATGGAGACTCGAAAAGAAAAATCCTGGACAATGAGTGTTAAATGTAGCAGAGATTATTAGGTTAATTAATGCATCTAAAAGGTGATGTTCGGATAAGGTATACAGGATTAATACTTGGTGATAATAAATAGTAAAAATATTAATGCTATGCGAATCTGTTGTGCTGAGATTTCTTTCATATGACGCTTTGACGTTGGATGAATTTTGACAAGTAGCTTATAAAGTCATTAAGGGTATTTAGTACCAAGTGATTTTAACACACAATGGATTGAAGTACGCTTTTACTGGTATATACTGGCCAATCTCACAAAGGGCTTCAGGCATGGGGTGTACCTAACTAGAAGGGTAGGATTTCCGCGTTCAACTGTTTAGTTCATAATGCCAACCCTTTGCGCGTCCAAATGCTCGCATAGCTTATGGAGTCGATTTCGTTAGTAAGCATATAGCTGTCAGGCGTATTATGACATCGGCAAACCCATCAAACGATGAACGCTTCAAAGCACCATTAAGCTGAGACTAGCCAATGGAAAAGCGTGGCGAATTCGGACAAAGGCGGCTTTCGGTTTATGGTATATTAGAATACTAAAAAATCTGGATTGTATCGAACATCCAGAGAAAATTGCTGGAATTAACTTTATACACCACAGCGATACATTCGCGCATTGTAATGGACCTTTTAGCGAGGATCTAATTGAAAGATATTTTTGCACTATTTCCCAGTGTATTTCTGGTCCGCCATAAGGAACCTCTTTGGGAGTCTTTGATAAACAATAAATAGTGTCCCTACTGGATGCACTTTTTTCAAACATATTTTAGTGCATAGAAGGGAAAAAAATCTGCGATCATTTTACCATCGAAATTCTTTTTTTTTTTGAACTAGTTCAAAATAGCAGCTGCTATTGCGATTTCAACGAGTCGGTTGGGAATCGCTTTCATGCGTATGCCACTATGTATATACGTCCATAAAGGGATATTGCAGATATACAGTACCCTAGCATGATTGTAACAACAGGATGGACACGTCCATGGCAATTTTACGTATCTGAAATTTCTGCAGCCGAATTCGAACAGCAACAGGAACAGTAGTGGGAATAACGTTCTGGCGTAAAATGCACGGATCACCCGTAACGTTTCCAGAGGATAAATTCGAGTTAGCGAGCACTACGAGCCCTGCGTAATTAGTAATTGTAATAGGTGATTTCCCGAGCAGAGTACGGTGCGGCTGATTACTTACCATTAATATTGCATTTGCGAATTAATTAACGACAAAGCCTACTGTCGCCCAGTATTGTAATGCGACTACAACCGACAATCCGTCCAATCTCGTTGATTCTGTCCACTCCCTCTTATTACCATTGTCCTTTCCCAAATCAATTGTGCAATAGAGTCAACGATCAACCGAATATTCAAATACCTCTCAATCTATTTGCTGGTACATTTTTACTAAACATTTTTTGGAAATACTCTGCATCTGTACATTCGGCAATATTGCTTGTTGTATATCCGAGCTCAATGATTACCAATGGATCTAAATTAAAAATTGATTTAAGAAAATAACTTAATCACAACTCAATACCTACTATTCATCCGGCGACATTATCAATGGAGCAACTGGGTCGCCACCCTTGACCGATGAAGCTAAATTCAATCATGACTCGATCCACGACCCTTCCTACTTAGCTTACGCAGCTTCCCTTCTGTAGTATACAGGGTGTTTCTATGAGTTTGTAAATCCTAACGTAAAATCCAATAGCAATGAAATCGAATTCAGTATGTTTTTTCCATCATGGGTGTATCCTCCCTTGGTTTTTCAGAGACGCGTAACGCGTTCAACGTGATATCAGGAAACATTGGAAAATGTCTAGTTCATCCAGGAAATGGACTTTCCGGGAATGAAAGACACGAATCAAGAATTTTTTTTAAATAGATATTTACCCGCAGGATATCCTAAAACGTCAGTCCTCCATATTTTGCTTTGAGGGATATCACTGTGGCATCCCGCAACAACGCAATCGGATTAGAGATCGCGTTTTCGATGTGGCTGATTGGTCTCATTATTTACGGATAAATTAAAAGGACCATAGCCGCAAGCCCTAATTGCACGCGTGGGTCGAGTGAACTCACTTTGTCACTCTGCCCTGACAAAAATAATTGCGTAGCTTCGCTAGCGGCACGAGGTACAGTTTTGCATGCAAAATAACGTCCGTGCGCCGCGGTGCATTTTCGTGACGTCGAGCAGCGCGAAATTTTTCAGTGACGAAGTATTCGCTTCAAAAACAGTCTCGCGTTCAGTTTTAGCGCGTCTGTTATAGCCGGGCTGGACAGGCGGGTTAGGTTAGGACAGCGGATTGTACGGTTGGCTCCAATTTTCCATTTTTTTTTTTTTTTTAATAATTTTCTCTCATTTTTTTCGCTTCATTTTTTACTAAAACGTACACTCAGATAATTTATCGCTCGACGATTAGACATATTTAAAGGCACTCGGCGTAAGATGGCGCAGAAACGAATTATTCTTCTCTTTATATTTTTCTGCGCTTACTTTCCGGCGAATTTATATCCTACGGAATTACTTATTATTACAAGGACCTGATTAACGTCCGCTGATAAGGGACGGTTAAGAACAAGCTTAAATCACACGGCCAAGCGCGTAATATTCACACTTGGAAACGAGTGCCCGTTAAGATAACCCGAAACCAAGTCTGGACGTTCAAATATACCTAAAAGCATCCCACGCGGTATCTTTATTCCTCGTGCAATACGTACACACCCCCCTGGCTACACGGTGTCTAAAAAATTCCTGAGGATGAACTCACCGGTAAGAAAGTTGAACTTTTCGTAACATAGAAAATTTTTAAAAACCGCAATACCAGAGTAAAGCAGAATCAAAACGCCCAGGGGCACTTTATACATTTTAAATTTTCTCGCCACTCTTCGACACGCACGTTCCGTGTATAATTGTTCATTTATAAACTCCATCGGACCACCCGATGGATAGCAACGTGTCCGCGGTCCAATATTCCCTGCACCAAGAAAGAACATTACCAAGGGAAGACACGACTCCGCAATTACAAGATGCTGTCCTCTTATCGAGTATTTACGTATTGATTCCGTTATCGACTGGCTTTCCTTCGGACTCGACGAGTCCTGTCTTCAACCGAGTAACGACCTGCGCCAGCCACTCTCTTGCCTGAGAGAGTACCAGAGCACATGCTGAAAGAGAGGTGAGAAAATATATTTGCCAGTCCACGTGTACTGGTTAAGCGTGACTCAGAGGATTGTGCAGGAATGTCCATATGTATTAGCAAACGACTCTGTCCTAATTATATGACCAATCGATAACCTAAGCTAATATTTCCTAGTTTAATCACTACCATCTCATTAAATCCCGTTTATCTCGTCGAGGAAAAGAAGTTTGCTCCAGTAAACGAATAACCGGAAAAGTAGATGGTGTTTATCTAGGAAAATATTTACGAGCATTTAGTCACGGGTTAAAAAGCATATAAAAATGTAAAAGTCGGGAAACTGGGGCAAGCGATAAAAAGGAAATAAATAAAAGGGAAATAAATGTTGAATGACAATGCAGACGCACTTGACGTTCGCGTCCGACACACCATGTAAAATGTCACGTATAATATAGGTATAGAGGGCTTTTTTTTATTATTTTTTTTTAACTAGCACCGTGAACGCCTCGAGAGCTCCTGAATAAATGAACCTATGTCGCTTTCACGCCAAACACCATCAAGCACTGAATTAACGAGGCAGGTACGTACATTGCATCAACCAGCTGGAAGAATCTCCATTACGAATAGTTTAAATGTGGAGGCTGTTTTACTACCATACTGCGCCATGTGTCTTATGTATGCAGGTTTATTCTATGGTATGAATAAGGCCTCCTCTGGCTGCTATTCACCTAAGGTCATGTACCCAACGGCAATCTGGGATAGTTCGTCCACCACCAATATCCGGTATAAAGGAGCTAATCGCCTCAGGTAATTACTTACGGTAAGAGGCGTATAACCAGAATCTTGTGCAAGAGAAGCGGCTACTCACCTGGAATTATATAAAATAAGTATAAATATAATTGGTAAAAATATGTATATATATTTTTTTTCAAAATAACATTTTTTTCCTAACATTCTTTCATGCGTTACAGAAATATTTCATATGTGAATTTCAACATAAATTATATCAAGAATCCCCATGAATATTGAAGAATCCATGGTCACTTTTATCAGATATACTGACGTATCAAGGATTCTCGATTGACAAGGGACATAAAAGGAATCCTGGGATTTTTTGTATGTTATGAATCTTGAAAGATTCGAAACACAATAACACCGCGGTATACAGGAGAAAAACAGGGAGATGCAGACTTCCTTCATAAATCTCCGAAAGGCTGATCGATCCGACTGTTTGTCTATGACTAAGTCTTTGCCATTTCCCTGTTTTTCTCTTTTCCTTGAGAATTCTTCTTTCTTTTTTTTTTATTCTCATCCTCGCTTCGACAGGGACGCCCACTAGGACAAACCTTGACAGAGAGACATCGCCGACGAGAGATATAGTTTCCTCGCGGAAGGCATTGGACATTCGCGAGAAGAAATTTACCAGGAGTAGGCAGATGAAGAAGGTAGTGAAATATACCGGAAATACGAAAAAAAGAAAAGCAGGGAGGTAGATATATAAGAAGAGGTACATAAGAAAATTATGAGAAAGGGAAAGTCGTACGGTGGTCTTTTTATTTTTCTCCGCGTCGAAATCACTTATTTTTCTGTCCTAACGCGACAGTAAAATCGGCGAAGATGAGAGAAATAAAGAGGGAGATGATTGCTTTTCGTTTCCGCCGGGACAAACCGGCACCGTCAAATAAAGAAGCTTTCTATTTCATAACAGTTTGAAGAAGCTCTCCCCTCTTCCCCTCTCGAGGCCGTGAGAGGAACTTAGCCCTTATACCTGGTACTCGATGAGGAAGAGGGGGTTGGTAAGCTCTCGCGTTTCTATTGCCCTCAATTCTAGCAACCCATCCATATCGGAAATCGCCATAATGTACATTCGCAACAAGCGACCACAGGAGTAACAACATTCATCCTTCTTTTATGATCTACTACGTTCCAATGGTTTATGAAAAGAACTACCCAAAAAGAAAATATCATTTAATGCCACGTTACAGTGATACATGCCCTCTAATACGTATACTGTATATCTAAAATAAAAATTATCAAGAGTAGAACAATGCCTGTGTAAAAAAAATTGATAAGCATGAATATTAAAGAAAAATGGTAATCGGCACTTGTTTAGCCATATTTTTTTTCGCCATTTAGTTTCCATTTTGCGTACCCGCATCGTACAATATTCCTATGAATAATGGATGCACGTAGAGAAATTCGACTACGCATTCACGATCACACGATATAGTATATTTGCGTTGGTACGCCAGAGACACTTCCACGTTATCTACTGGGTAGCTATATAGTACGTAGCACTGCCTTCACAGATTGGCTCCGCCAATCAAAAGCATTCCGATTCATGCTTCGCACCCGAGGCTCGATTGCAAATAATCTCTCTAATGCGTAGAGAACACTGATCCAGGATACGTGGGCATTTACATGAGAGATCACGTATAGGTAGGTCCCCGTGCGCATGTACACACAAAACTATGAAACCGTGTCAGTATGTCCAGTCGATACGTAACAAACATATAGTGTAACTATCGAAAAACGATAATCTACTTCAACCGTTCGAGAACTACTTGAATAATCAGAGCGTGCTGAGATTCCGTATTATATTTCCTTTTCATACAAATTTTACAGAATTTCTATAGTAGCGGCAAGGCCAGTTTAGTCCGTTTCTTATAGAATGCTTCGGAACGAGGTTACACGCTCGGAATTGTCAAAGGGTCAAGAAAATATCGGCAGACGGTGTAAAGGGAGAGAAGTGGATGAAGTGGAAGTGGAGGAGAGGTCGGCCGGCCAGACTGTGAAAAGAAGGAATATCGTCGATCGTAGAACGCTGCGAGATACGAAAGCGTACCTACCTATTAAGGGGAAACTGCACGCGAGCGTTCGTGGTAGAGACTACAATGTACTGGAGTAATTTGGGGTCAGGGATATGTCACGAGGCCGAGGTACGGCTAGAATTGAAAAAGAGAATGGCAAAGTGAAAAAAAAATGTTGGGAACACAAAAAAAGATCGCACGGGTTACATACGTGGAACGGCGAGGTTTTGATGGGGTGTAGATACAAACATGGGTGGATCACAGAGTAACCAGTATTGAAAGCAGCGGTTTGTGTCATCTGAACAGGCTCAGCGGTGTACGCATTGAAGTAGATGAGGGGCCCTCCGGGAGGGGTGGGAGGTGGGTGGTTGAATCTGAGTATGCTCGTTGGGACCAGTTCACACTATTTTAATAAACCCCCCTTTGATCGAGGCATGGCGCTCCAATAATCAAGCATGATTGGCCCGCTAGGTGCAAACCGCGTGGCTCGCCAATAAATGGTCCTATCGGTACACTGTTATCGCGTGGTTTGGCACGATCTGTCGCAGCGACAGAACTGTCCACGCTCGTGATTGAATCGCAAATTTCTAACCCGCCTTGAGCCCTTTGATGCCATTCCGCAGCCGCTGCACTCGGCAATGGGCATTGAGCTTGACAGAGGGTTGAGAGAAAATGGGGATGACGTCAAAGACTTAGTGGCGACATCTACGATTTATCTCAAGTTTACAATTCGTATAATACTTTTAGACTCGCGTGTTTTGCGGTATACAGGACTTTACGTATAAAAGGCTACACATAAAACTGCCCTGTATACGATCCGCGTGATAAGTTTAGAAGATCTTATGAGTTTGGCTTATATTATGTTCCAAGGGGGATTGCAGATGATGATGCGAGAGGGTGGTAAAATCGAAAGGGAATGTATGTGAGGAGAAATACTGCCTCAGGGGGTAACAAGAAAATTTTCGTCTTAGGCCAAAGGAATATACAGAGACACGTCTAGGATAACACATCGCATATCGATCACGTAGCCAAGGGCTGCCAGAGGGACGACTGGTCCTTCTAGGGGTAGGACAGCGGCTCGAGTGGTAGCCTGAACCTAACCTAACACAGGCCAATCCCTTAGCATTTCCTCGTGATGCGACTACGTGCCTAGAA
Source organism: Calameuta pallipes (assembly GCA_030142375.1). Classification (NCBI taxonomy): domain Eukaryota; kingdom Metazoa; phylum Arthropoda; class Insecta; order Hymenoptera; family Cephidae; genus Calameuta; species Calameuta pallipes. The sequence continues at coordinate 1,079,645 of JARQSW010000349.1, forward strand.
AAACAGAAGACATTGGGAAATCATTTTTTTTTTCTTATCTTCGCGTTTTGGACGACGCCCAGAGACGCGAGGGGCGTCGGGACGTTTTCGTTATTATCGAAACACCCTTAATACACTCTCGTTGTGACGATTCGACTCGATGCGCTTGAACAATTGTTGCTTTGTTTTTTCGGTTATTTTTAACGGAATGACTTTTTACTCCCTTTTGCAACCCCCCCCCCCCCTTGCTACAATACTAACACTGATAAATACAATGACTGATAGAAACCAACCTCCTTTCTAAAAAGTGCCCAAGAGAAATGAGAGCCACGGTAAATTTAACCCAGTTGCAGAACTGTTACTTTTGTAGGGAATTGCTGGATTGTCCACCCAACCCCATCTTGAGGCTCTCATCCCTCTTATCGGCGTGGAAAACATATTTTTCACTTTTTTCATCTTCACCCTCGCTCCTACGTATAACCAACGACTGAGTCAACATCCCCTTTCGGATCTCTCATTGTGAACGAAGTTTCTATTGTGAACTCGACACCTCCTGCTTCCCAGTTGACAATCCCAGGATCCATGCTGGTTGTCCGTTGTTCCTCTGTATTCGACTTTGCCGTATAACACCCTTTCAAACGACATCGTTGACGACAATGACGAGGAGGAGTTGTGCGTTCTCTTACCAATGACGGCCCCTTTCGTCTCCTACCGCTGAAATTTTCCGTCAGCTAATGTTATTGCTTTCTCCGATGGGAGGATAATGCGGATAAGGAAAATCTAAGCACATCGAAGAGGACAGAAGAGGACCGGATCTGAGGTAGAAAGAAAAGACAAAAGGATAATGCCTACAGCATCCTTTTAGGTAGTCCCCATTCTGCCAAAGTAAGTTACCGAAGCAACAAGAAGTCGTGACACTCGAGGACGGGCGACGCTTATCCATTTAAATCTTCAATCCGGTGACACTTGCAATCATCGACTTTGCGACCGCATTAATTTGACATCGGCACGTCCTATACCAGTCGGGATAACACGAGTAGGAGAACATTTAAATTTCATAATCCAGATATCTGACTATTTATTTGCTTAATCAATATACCTATTGAATGCAATGCCGGCTGCGTTACTTGACGCGACTTAATGTCCCAGAAATTGCAAATCCCGCCGAGACACGATTCACGAGAGCAACTAGTAATTCCTGTTTCCGTCACCCGTCGCTCCCTTGGAAATCCACGAACGGCAACCGTGTGCATTTGATGCGTAAACTTTGAGCAAATGGAGTTAGCACGATGGGGTTTCATTGCGTTTGATCCGACGCTGCGTAACGACACGAAGGTCGTTTAAGGCCACCCCTAAAATTTAAACCCCTCACTCTCTAACGGAACCGCGTGTTTCGGAGCGAGACTACCCTTGTCGAGTACCACACCCCCAACCACGTCACACACTGAGAGGCGAAACCATTGACGCACCAAATTGGCAAAGTTCGTACCTTGTCAATAGCAGAATAGGAAATGAAATATTCTTTGATGATTTCTACATATTAATACAGATCGCACGATATATACCTATGCCTCGGTCTATATAGCCCGTTTGAAATTTCATCCCTTCCCGTTTATCCAGCCATAATACAGACGCATGAAATTCTAAAACATATACATTTTTCAGGCTCACCTCGACGCCTGCAAAATATACCGGCGCCACGAGGCGTCCATTCTGGACATTTATAAGATGCGAATCAGATGCCCCTGCTGAAGGGTTCGGAAGTTTCAAGAGGCGTACGAGCCATTTCGAGTGTAGATAGAGTTGGACTCATATGCGCCTTTGCCCTTGGCTCAAACTCTTCCTCCTTGACCCTCACGAAATTATGGTAACTCTCACTCGTCCGTGGAACGTACGGCCGTCATCTTTGACCCGAAGGGACTGATCCCTCTTGGATCCTCAGGGAGCAACCCGCGACTCTCAAATGGATCCCCAACACTATCCCACCTATACGCACAGGATCAACGTTTTATCTCATCCTCTTATTCCCATCCATACCCCCCCCCCCACCCTTACTCACTCATTCGTCATCCCTCATAACTTTCCTTTTTATTTCACTGGACGTATTTCCGAATAAGACTGTCACGACCATTCAAAGATCACGGGGTGTGGTGGGATCGTTTCGCGATTTATTTCCTTGAAATTCTATCCTCGACCTCGTTGTTACTATAAGGGTGACGCTCTTCGTACCTTTTGCGAATCTTTTATTAAATTCCAAAAATCCATAATACGTATTACAACCAGAGCACCCTCGGTATAGATTCCGGAATTTTCATATATGCCTTTCTTTTTATGATTTTTACAATAAATTTCGTTACTGCGGTCACATATATTTTGATTACCTTCCATTTTAATGTATATGTATTTAACCTCTCCACATATGTAGTACATGTAGGTAAATGGTTCTCCGTATCGCTTTGACAGTTTACCTACCCTAACTGCACAAGGGCAAATAACTTTTTTTCGGGGTCGTGGAAATAAAGTAGAAAAATTCCAACGTGGCTTATAGTTAACATAGACGGAGATATGCTCGCATCATTTTCTTGCCACTATCCAATTTCTGGATCGCTCTAAGACATTCTCGTTATCTTCACGCATCATTTAGCTTACACCGCGTTAACACCAGAGCCATTTGATGTCCCGATAAGATGACATCGAGGAAAGTGTTACCTAGGAAAGTCAGAAATTACTTGGGCGACCCTTTCAACCACCTGTGTCTCCTTAACAAGGGTAGACATAAATTAAGTAGATATGCTTATCCAAAGTACACTGATGAAATTTAGGCCCATTTCCAATTCAGTATGCATAAAGGATATGAAGCAAATTAATAATACATAATTGAATTTCTAATTTATCACAGTAAGGGTTGAATTGTGGTGGAAATTATTTTTATCAAGTACAATTCAATCACTCGATACAATGACGATAAGAATGACGATAAGAATCGAGGAAAATTTTATTCCCAGAAGGGGACTGTTATCCACACCGTTTTTTCAAAGGGTTACTGTGAGAACAAATTACATTCGAGTTCTTGGTGTGGCATACTTCTTTCGCTCTTTTTTTTCTTGTTTTTTTTTCTTTACGTTAGGTAGGGAATATCAAGACGAGAGTCGTTGGGCTCGAAAGTCATCGCGGTTGCCGTGCTTATCTTTTTACGTTTAGCCGGCATCTTCTTCAGAAAGACAATCAGTGCTGGGCTAACCGAAAGGTGCGAGCCCGATGATTTGCTCGTAATTTTCTGATTACACGTTTCCGTATGTTGGTGAAATTACACTGGAGCTTCTCTACCAGCGCGAGGTAATGCACGAGTTATCATTAAACCATCTTTCCATGCAACGAACAGATATTGTACGAAATAGGCGCGCGTACTATTATAGACCCTTAAAAAGCATAAGACTCAGAAGTAATTTCACTGCAATTCCTTAACTCACGATGGTAGTTATGCACGTAGATTTTCGCGTGAGAATAAAGTTCCGGAATTCAATTTAGTATAATTTTCAATAAATTGCATCTACGATAACACCGAACAGTATTTATGCTTAAATAAATCATTTTGTTTTACGTAACTAATGAAATGTTACACTTTTCACCCATCTGTTAATAAAATAATTTTGTATTAAAGCGAAAGAAAACGAACAAAGCTAATACTGATCGTAAAAAATTACTTTGCTCTAGTAAGAAAAGCCGCGTTATCGTTAATACGTAATCAGTGACCATTTCCGTTTTTGGAAAAGGCTCGGGTTTCTATTTTACCAGACTAAAGCCGCTTAGATAATCGTTTGAATAATTAGTCGACTTCCTAGCTGAACGTGACCCAATTTACTGACCTCCATCTTTCTTCTCTTCCCACTGTATTCACGTCTTCCTACTTCCACCACTGCACAACCCCGAAGTGCATCCCAGAGGATTATTATTATTAATGCTAGATGGAATTTCCAACATATATATATATATATATATATATATATATATATATATACCTCGTAGCTTATAACTACTCGATATCCAGGATAAGGAGCGAACCACGATCCAGTGTAATTACAACCTACAACTTCGTGCAACTGACATGTTCAATGTGTAGACTAAGGGCGATTACTAGACGAGTGCCAGTGACCGAGTAATTGTTAGTTCTCAAGCATGTGCTGCTTTGAGGCATCATGCGAGTGCGTGCTAATGTACTGGAACAGCACTTATATGAAATGATTTAGAAACCAAGTATGTAAAAGCCTCGTAATTCCATTACTCGAATTGTATTATTCAAATAACAGATAATGATTCTTAGATATGTTCGGAATCCATACATGCTGTATATGTACATATATAGTGTACAGCATGAGATATCGAGTAGCGATTGACCGAGACACATAAGAATTTTCGATTTGGAAATTAGATTCTCCTCACGAAGGTAAATTCGATCGTGCATGCGTAGCGTGATGGCTGCTTTTAATTGCTGTCTGATATTTCGCGATTTAATGCTGAGTTTTGCATAAAAAAAAGAAACGGACGTGCGTGTGGAAAAATTCGCGGTGTGTCCTTTCCGGTGGGAAATAAGAATATCGTGGATGCATATGGGATGGGCTAATATCCACATACAGAAAAGAAAAGGTTGAGTAATAAGATGGGAGATATATATGTATATACATATGTATGTATTGGGAATAGGAGGAGAACGTGGATCGCGTTTGATATCAGTATGCAAGACGAGCCACCACCCGATCATAATTAGCATTTAATTAATTCGACTAATGTGCGAAACACGTTTATATTTACGAGGAGGCAGTCGGCTGGGTCTTGTCCTCTTGCTGCCTGACTGCCTGTCCAGCTGCCCGTCTCACCGCTCGATACGTCCCAAGCCACACCGACCATTGCCGATTCCTTCTTTGATGGATTTACGATGCTTTACCGAAAAACCGACAATATCCAGAGGGCGCATCATGAGAGCCTTCTTTTCGTTCTGAGCGACAAATACGACGATATCGATATTTTTAACTCAAGAAAGTCTTTGAGAATTTTGTTCTTTCCGCGGATATCGACTGGTCCACGTGATTATACGAAAACTACCTTACGCTTTTGTGCTGAATAAAAGAAAAAGAACAATTACATCTATTCTGTATCACAGATTCTGGCCAATCAATCGTTGATAAAATTTTATGAGGCACGTTGGAACGTTGTGCAATATTGTTAAAAGTAATTCTCGATCTTTAATAGCGACTGAAAATAAACAAGAAATTTTTTTAAAAAACTGGAAAACTCGGCGGATAGAAGATGCCGGTTAACAGAATCCGTGCTAGCGGCGCGTGTGAATGAACTAGGCAGGTAAGCCGTAGCAGGGAATGGTTCTTGGCAAAAGTAGCGCGTGTAGTTTCTTTTGCAAAGAAGAAGCAAGGAAGAGATAGATAGAGAGAGAGAGAAGCATACATAGATAACAAGAGTAAAAGAAAGAGAGAGAGATAAAGAGAGAGAGAGAGAGAGAGAGAGAGAGAGAGAGAGAGAGAGAGAGCCCTCCGTGGTATAGGTATGGGGTGTATCTCGGTGCGTGTTGAGTGGTCTCGCCTTGCCTCGCCTTGGCGTCCCTTCCTCACTCTCTATAAGGACGCAGGAAACCTGTTTATCCTTACGTCTCGCGATGGGATGCTGCGATCTGCCGACCGACGCAGCCTCCAACGTACCTCTCCGAAATACTGGCTCTCAACCTAAGTCTTCGCACTCTGTAGAATTTTGCATCCACCGTACGTATACTTGATGCTGCCGAGAAACTTTGCAGCTTAATGTTTACGTGGCAAATATTTAGCCAGTAGACGGAGCTCATCTCGTGGCTGCGTGGGTATTAGAAACTTTAGAAAATTACCCGAGCTCTAGGAGTGAGAGGAAGGAAGATGCAAAAAATATAAATAATAAGAAGAACAAATTATATACTTTTGTTCTTCTTAACCCGGCTATCCTTGTAAATGGGCAATAAATTACAATTATCAAACGACAAATATCGTTGCAAACAAAAAATGTGAATTCTTTTGAAGTAGCAATTTAATTATTTAATCTTTCTAATAACCTCGCCTATGGACGCGTGAATCTCTCGAGAGGTTATGGCATTTACGACACCGTTCGTCCTAAGGCACGAGCCTCAGGAATGATCTGGGTAACTAAAACGAAGTCGGGTTTCTTATACGGTAGAGTAAGTAAGATCTGATCCTGGTACCTCAGGCGTGACTCCATCATCCACAAGGGGAATATCGAAAAGCATTGCGAATTTATTCAGCTAGACGATCGCGGCTGACGCTCTCGTCAAGTAGAAGAAGTTAAAAGAACGAAGTGGTAGCGGATGAAGAGACGGAGGAAGAAAGAAGAAGAATAAAGGATAAAGAAGCCGCGTCGCCGTAGTTGTTGGGAACGGATTCCAGCGCGTCCGCGATCGGGTTGTTTAGAAGCCGGTTGTTCTCCCAGGCTATCGAAGATGGGAAGATACCATATAGAAACGGTAAACGGTAAAACATAAAATGGTAAGACCTTCCATGGCCGCCATGGCTATGGCACGTCGCTATGGTACGTCGTCTATGGGCAACAACCTGTTCCACCTGACCATCCTTGTGGCATATGGGGATTCTACTATACCCCAGGGCTCCGTGCTTTAAAGTCTCTGGAAATTCTCCTAGGCGAAACTATATACGAGTCTGATGATACATCAGTCACCATTATAGAGCAATGGAAGAAACAGAAATGAGAAATGGAGCAGAAAGAGAACGACCGTACATACCTGTTGGACCCTACGCAGCCTGTGGAGTCCTATTAAGGAACAGGATCGTCTCACATTCATTCAGTATTGTGGGAATGGCTTAATGATTTATAAATTTTCAGGAAATACGTCATGATACTTAAAATAAATATACCAGCTCTCCTAACAGGTGTTTCCCTACTACACACTGCAATCAGTATGTACTGAGAATCTTAAACTTTTTTTTTTAACTTTCATATTGCATGGCTCACGTAAGTACAGCCATTATCAGCAACTCCGTCTCGATCGGCGCAACGATCATCGGATTCCACGTACGTCGATCCGGTTCGTTAAATGGCCCTCGGATAACCGGAGTCTAGCTGCACTTCGGGCTATGGAAGCTGCACGCGTAATAGATACGCAGTATCTAGTATGTGTATATATATATAGGTATAGCGATGAAATTTCTGAAAGAATTCGCATTCACCGATTCGCTTGAATTGTTCAAGGAAGTGGGCCACCGTGAGCTTTATTTTCTCTTCTTATCTTCTTTTCATTCTTGATTCTCTTTATCGCTTTACCGTTCCGGCTCTGTCGGAGCACGGAACGGAACTTCTGTTAAATTAATTTCCTACGATTTACATATGTCGAGCACTATCGTTAGGGCAACAATGGATTCTACCACTTGGCTAGAAATGCATTTCTGTTTTATCAGGTTGGCAGTCCCATGGAACATTTTGTAATGAATTTCACAAAATTAGAGTAGAGTAATTACAGCAAATGTAATTTAAAAATGATTAGGTCTTTTTTTTTCTTTTAATCTTTTCAATTTTCTTTTTCTTATCCAATTTTCTTTTTTACTTATCGATCTAACTACTTATTTTTTACTTTATATTCTAAATGCATTCTTCAAGCAACTTTGGACGACTAATTCCAGTGCATCGGGAGAACACCCCCTGACTGAATGCAGGTTGCACAGTCGAACCGTACATTGCAGGGGGCCACTTTATTATAAGCGACATCGCGTGCACTTTTGCATCCAGTCCACTAAGTAATTCATTCGCCCAGAGAACGAAAAAAGTAGAGTTCCACAAAAGTTCCACTCCGATTGGAAAAGAATTCAGAAATGTCTCCAGCGAGTGGCAACTGTATCGGTATAAAAAAAAATTGCTATAAAATATTTTTTTTTTAAGTAATGACTTTCATAATTTCCAGAATATTTTCCTAAAATTTACTAAAATTAACAGGAGCAATCTCTAAATCATAAAAATACACTGTCGCCGTCTCAATTTTTCATTTCACAGCACTGGGTCTCTGAAATTGGTTTGAATCGACCGATTTCCAATTGGTCCAGATCTACCTATAGAATTGATAGAGCTACAGTTGAATGGAACGAATGGAGTATATACATATATATCGAGGGTCCGAATAACAATAGGTAGCTGCTTGGAAAAATAAACGAACTGGTTTTCCCTTTCTCTTCTCTTACACCCTGAACTTCTCCCTCTCTATGCCATCTCTCTTGAAATATTTCTCACTCACTTCCTCCCACACATTCCGTGCCACTCTCTCCTCTCTCTCTTTTTCACTCCACTAGGTGCTTCATTCGCCTTCGAGTGCACCGAGTGTGTCCCTACTTAGTCCGCAATACGTCCGTCCAGTGAGGCAACGCAATACGAAGACACCCTATAACATAATCAGTCCAGGATGTATTTATCGGAGCATCCAAGCACAATGCCCATTGTCCACTCTCGTGTTTTACACACCTAAGTCTCGCGAGCGTTAATACCCTTGCAAATCAGAGTCCACAAAGAGTATAAGCAATAAGAGAGACAAATAAATCGATTTATGCAGAAAGTATAACTACAGTTCATAAATAAGAAACCTACGACGATAAGTATACACTGCACATTGCTGCAGTTTAGAGTAGAAATGATTCTGAGAGATCATTTTGAAAATGGCCTTAGGGTATATCAAGGAATTCACCAAGTATGGAAAATATATTCTATTGGTTTCTGGAATTCGTAGATATCGGAATTTCCATGCCTATCGCGAATCGCGCAATATGAACTCCGACCGGAAGGGGTCACTGGCTCTTGGTAGAAAAATAAAATCGCTGAGATTACCTTTTCTACGTAGATATTCCAACTGGCTGAGTGGTGCGACTGACCTCTCGCCATATATTAGAATCGGAGGAGGTCAGGAGACTTTTTGAGAAGTGGGTACACATTTTACACTGTTCTTCTCTTTCGTCACCGGAAAGGAGTCCATTTCGAGCCGATCGTATATACCAGCTCGGACCTCGGGGAAGTAAACAGACTGTTCTAAATCTAAACTTAAATTTCTTCCCTCGTACAAAGTAGAACACATTTTCACTAAGTCGCAAAAAATTCGCTGTAATCGATTGTGGTATAATGATTTTAAAAATTGAGACACGAGGGAGAACCTCTAAAGAAATTTTGACCGTTCCATGAATTCGTAGGAACTCACTGCACCGGTTATACCGACTCATTATTCGGCAAAGCAAAGCGAAGGAATTTTCGAATAAACACGGGTAAGCGAATTGAACATGATCATAAATTCAAGGCCATATATGTATATGTGCATATATTGAAAAGCTAACATTGAGTCCATGCGCAATATTGCTAATTTAAACTCCTCCCGCGCAATATCATAATTCCAATAGTAAGAGCACTGGTCCATTACTATTTCCAACCTAAAAATACTAACAAGCCCATATAATAATTATGATGGTGATTGAAAAAAAAAAATAATAATAAAGACCTGTATTCTTGGTATATTTCTAAGCAGATATGACAAAAGTTCCATATAGTGTAACATGTAAGAAGAATGTATCGCCTTTTTTTTTTTAAATAAATCAAGGTGGTCCATGTCCGTTCGTTTCATATCCGGTTGACATTTACATCGAGTCATACGAAACGCCCGTGTAATACCGGGAGAAGAATCGTGACGTTCCATTTCCCGTGGATTCTTCAATTCCGCCCTCGCTCCCGTCTCTTCGACTGAACTAAACAGCCCATTCAAGACCTCCGAGAAACATTCAAGGCTGGAGACTGCATCGTGCACCGCAGTGCAAAGAGGATTTTCGATTTCTATCGTCGACCCGAATACATCGATTCCTCCTGTATAGCAGCCATACCAACTTACATACGTATAATGCATAGATATGTTTTTCGATTTGAGAAAACCAAGGAGCAGCCACGATCCGCATTGAAATTGTCGAAAAAGATCCTTCTGCTACATTTCCAAGGAAGAAAACAAGAAATTTTTCTGGTAACCCAGAACTGCGTGTATACCTGCGAATTATGGACCACCGCGTATATAAAGATCTGGACAATAGTTTTTCACCTGACGGTGTTGCGTATCTATAGTTATATGTAGCTATGGTATATATGTATATATATATATATTCTTAAGCCATATATAGATATAGAAATACCTATGTAGTATACAGCGAGGCGTGCGAGCAGGCTGCTGTTGCTGCTGCTGCTGCTGCTGCGAGGAAGAGCAGGCATGTTTGCCGACAACAAATAAACGAAAATAAAGTGGCCGAGTAGCTACTCCAGAGCCCGGCAGAGGGATCGGCTTCAATTTATACAACTCAGGGTTTGGACTTAATCTGGGAGACAGATTTACACCCACGGACGGGGTTAGGAGAAAAAGATACAACACTGTTTACCCAGGACCCAATCGAGCCTTACTTTTTCTCGGGTTTACTAAACGAATCGAATGAGATACCAAATGAAAACTAATTACTTTCTCTGCGTCTGAACGTTCAGAATACCGGAACTTCCTCGATAGTCCGGTTTTACGGGATGTCGATTAGTAGCCACGATCCCGGTACTTTATATACCTGGAAATCGATGAATGAAGGGACTCGCGTGGAAACGAGTCCCGAAGGTACCCGTTACTCGGGATCCTATAGATCGAAATCGGCATTGCGATTGCCCATTACGCCAACCTAATGCCCATGTAAGTCCTCGATGTCCTTTTGTCAAGAATACCGGTACTCCATCTCCACGGATACCAGTTGGGCCTTACGTGCATTACTTATGCCCAAGGAGGTCAGACCCCTTTTTGATTTCGTTCTCTTGATTTCCCGTCTCGCTGCTCCTCCTGGGACGTCTCTTCCTCGTTTTATATACCGCGGGATATAATGTCTACGGGATATATGCTCTACGTACTCCTAACGCTCAGGTGACTTCTATGGCGTATGGGAAGCGGACAGATGGTTATCTCCACGTTTATTTATCCGAGAGCCACGGGGAAGTTGCATATTAATAAAAGTTTCAACAAATTAGTTTAGTTCGCTCGAGTTTAGTTTCTCGCTCACTTCGTAGTGTAACTTGTTGGTGTTGCCAGGCACGCAGACTGCAATTTCGCTTCGTTGCACCGTAGTGTCACTCCTGTAGGTTCGAGCTGGGATTAGGAGTTGAAATTGCGGTTGCCTCCCTACGAACCTACAGAAATCTTGGACATCGACTCCGCGACAAAAGTCAGGCTTATCGCGTGTTCTTGAAAAATATTTTACCGTATCCTCTGCTCGGTAATATATTTTTTATTATTTAAAAAATTCATTAAAAACAATTTGTAAACTTTGCAGAATTCATCCTCCGAATTACATCTACCTGCAAGCTTAAAACGTAGGTACTAATCTGATAGGGACGATCTGATTCCGCGGGACGTATCTCCAGCGTAAATTTATCCAAACCCTTTGGTACCAAATCGAGCGAAGAAGTTTCTTCGCGCGGCACACAGATAGGACGCGTGGTAATAAGTGGTATGTACAATATATACTATATACAGGAAGAGACCAAAGAGCCATTCCGTCATCGTATCTTCATCGCACCTTCACGCGTCTTTGCGATGTTTCATCCAAGGTGTGATGGATGCGCTACAAATGTGTTCATACGTCTTAACTCGCGTCCAAGGTTTCTTGGGATCTTACGAGCTGACCAGAGGAAAAGAGAATAGCGCCTGGATTGTGTTCCCACTTCCTCGCCCGGAGAACTTGTAGCCATATATCAAACCGAGTTCTGTCTTCTGTGCTCCCGCTACTGACTCTGCCGACACAAACTCCCTAACTTACGTACTTACGTACTCACCAAGCCCAGTATAATCTTCCATATGAATACGAATGCAGCGCATCAACCGAGAATACTCAACATTTTCTACCTGGTAGCTTCTCTATGCAAATTTCTTAAAAGAGCCAAATTTCTCTCACGAGTAACTTGGGTCATTTGGAGACCGGTCAGATCATTCGCGTAATCATTTCTAAGTGAAAATAACGATAAATTTTGAAAAATACCCGGAAGAAGATTGCTTATCAAATTTAGTAATAGGTACGTGACGTCAGAGTCGATGGCCCGGACAAATTTAACCAAAATAACGCTGTTGTTGAAAGCAAACTGGGACACCTCGCATAAAGTCGAGAATAAGCTCGAGTCATTTGTACCACAGGATGACAGGGTACACATGCTGGCTCTGGCTGCATCCGACCTAAAGCAAGAAGCGAAGTACATTTTCCCAAACTGCGGTCCACAGCGAAAACCACTTTACTCCCCAGACCCACCCACCCAAGTGGAACTCCTTCATCCTCATGACCCCTTGAAACGATCCCACGAGCCGTTCGCGAGTTGAACTCGCGAAGCGCGAGCGGCAAAACCCACTGCTGGGATAATGTGATTAATGGCGCTAAATGTCCTTACCTTTCTACGTGAATTCACGAGAGGAAGAAATGCCTCTATCTCTGCCGCCATTCAGCTTGGACCCATCATTTTGGCGATAGGAACGAACGACGTGATTTCTCGAATCAGACAGAGGTCAATTCGACGAAAAAGCTCTGAACTAGACCGACATCCCTGTCCGGGATGTCTCATATAGACAGTATGAGATAAGGTTAGGTATACTTCTACGACTTAATATAAAATAGCATTTATGGATATACTTTACGAAGTACGCGGTAAAACTAGTTGTAGCAGCGTCCTGAGGGTTGCAACTAGGAAATCCACTGGTGACAGGAAGAAATGTAAGTGGCTGCGGAACGAAGAAAGGAAGGGAGAAAGTAGCAGCTTGGAAACGGTGGATAATGCTAATGCCCAAGGATTGCTCCCTCGAGAGCCAGCAAACGTTGCCTTGCTTACCTTTACCCGCTTCCTTGATTTTCCTATCCCTGCTTTTCATATTTCACTACGTAAACTAGACCTGATACTAACGAGGGTTCTACCTACTCGTAGCTACCGCCGCGTACCTCGTCGAGCCGTGTAATTTCAATGCGCGTAAACTGAAGAACCCTGAGCTACCTAACGAACATATGTATACAGTATGTAGAAAAAACCCAAAAAGATGCATCGTGAATTCAATCTGTCTATAGTTGACCTCGTTATCTAACGCGTACAGTCTAACAAAAATATCATTGGAGTACATTAAATTAAAACAAATTTTCAAAACCAAGACCGGTTATCATTTTCTTTGTAAATTCTAAAATACCGCACCGATGTTTATTCCATGTACCGTCAATACCTTGACATAAGTATGCACCATGTGTGTTATGCGTCACGAAGCATATATACACGTATGTATAGACGACACTATCCGAACACCGTCTGTCCCATGTTTTGGCAAATAGAATATTTTCTGTTCTGTGACGTAAGTTCCAGGAACGCAGGAACGGGAGGCTGGTACCACTCTGGGGTGAGGAACAAGAGTAAATACGTGTATGCGAACGTAGCAAGATGAGAAAGTCGACGGGGGTTGTTATACGTCTTTCCTCCTACCAAGGGAATATCTACTTTACGTACCCACCTATATATAGTGGTCGTGTAAAATAATAACACAAAGTATTACACCATCCTTGCAAACAGGCTCGCCCGGCAGATGTAGTCGCCGCATTAATTCTTCCTTCCTGCGGGCGCGTTTGCACTGCGGGACAGAATTATTCGTCGCTGAGAAGATACCGAGGGCCAGAGTATCGCGGAGAGGAACGACTGGTATATTTACATTGGTACCGTTCGCAAATGTAGTCATTTATTCTTGGATCGAAAGTAAGTGGATAATATACGTGGGACTATAAGGCAAGTTAAGAAATGCTATACGTATATATCCCTATCTCTACCATATCTATATATAGGTACTATTAGCTACGGGTGAGACGGGAATGAAAATTTGTCTCAAAATCTATCGAATATCATGTCAGCGACTTGGAGTTTCTACGAGTGAAAAAAAAAAACGAAGAAGATATCAAAGCGGAAAGTGTCCGTAAGAAAGCCATCCGTCATAACTGCGAAGCACTCGCGACTTCCGTTTTTCTACGGTTACGGAGGGATAACGCTTCTCCGCAGCATCCGAAAAGGTCCTGGATACGTACGGGATTCTCTCCCTGCAGAATCCTCGCAGCTCCTGCAGCTGCTCCTCTCGAGTAAAGGCAAGGCAAAGTTCGCGCAAGATGCTTCCGCAATAAGAATACCCTCCGCCATCTTCTCCAACCCTCTGTATCTCTCATCCCCTAAAGCTTCGAATCTTACTCCCTCCCCCCTCCACCTCTCCCCCCTCACCCCTGACCGTATAGAACACCGAGAAGAATAGTTTTGAAACATTGTCGCCGGCTTCGTCCTGCCGCACCCTCGTACACTTTCCTTTTGTCTCCGGCGCCACTTCTCAACTGAATATGCCGGGATTAACTTTTTCTCCCGAACAGCTGAAAATATCTTGAGCTCACGTTGGAAACGCCGTGGATTCGCCTACTGGGGATGGTAGAGTCGACGTGAGCCAACTTTACAATGCTTTATCATAACGACGTCAGATTTCACGATTTTCAAATAAAATCTCAACAATTTTTACGCACGCTCGGCAAGATTATATCAAAGGATTTTTATAGATCCATACATGTAATTCCTAAGGACAATAGACAGCATCGTCCAAAAAAAAAAATATTCCACAGGTATAATTACCTGATAGAGTATCCTGACCCGACGCCATCTACAATCCCTAAAATAAACTGCAGTTTAACAATTGAATATATTCCCAGACATTTGTCGCCACATCAAGCCAGTCTTATTGTCGCGACCCTAAAGCCATTATAAGGGTGCACACGTCGTCGGTTTTGCAGAGATGACGAAGTGTTGCAAATAGAAAGTAGAAACTAAGATAGTAAGTGGTATGTAAGAGTAATAGAAGAAAGTACGGCTGCTAGTAGTAGATGGCTATAGAATCGAGGGGAATGAAGAAGAGCCACACGAGTCCAGGAGGGTGGAAAGCGAACGAGATAAGGGCGGGTTCAGTATAACTATAGTATATAGGGGTTGCTGGTACTGGAGGTGCGCTAGTGATTGCAGCGAGAACCGGAAGAGAAGAAGGGGGTGACTAATAGCCAGAGGTCCACCTCGCCCACTGACCACCGCTATGTTCTCAGTTTCTTTCCACATTTCTTACTTTACCTTTTACCTTTAGCCCACCCTGTTTTCACCCCTTGGGCAACGTGTACGCCAGCCCCCCCCCCGTCCTCCTCCCCCACTCTTTCTACAAGGTGCTTTTCTTCTTACCCGCTTTCCGCATCGAGAGCCGGAAATTGCAGAGCAGTGTCTCTGCCGGATTCGTCTATTACAATTTCATCCACTTCTCAATCTATCAACGTATGCTATATTCACGAAACGTAACATCGTTACTGTATAAGAGTTATGTCGTATCGACTATAGAAATATCGATATTCGTCGAATGTAGTTTAATTAGACACGCTCGCATAATAAGTCAATAATTAAGGCGTGTGTTTAGTCGTGATATTTCACGTAGGCAGGAACCATCTTCGTTCTCGCCGAGCTTAAGATTAATAGTCGAGATTAAGAAGAGATAAAAAAATTTCGGGATTAATTTGACGGAGTATAAATATCGAGAAGTCGAAGGGCGTAGGTATATGTACATGCTCGAGCAACCGATTCTTTGCTCCTCCATTTTCTGTAACTTACTTTTTTTTCTGTCAACGTAACAATATACGACGTCAGGTGTACCTATCTGCCAACCCATACCAACCTGTACCAGCCTATACCAACCTATACCAAACTGACCATCCATGGCCCTGTTACCATATACGCAACTTCAATCCAAGAAGGATAAATACCCATAAGTGTGCGAGTGTACCTCGACACCGACTATCTCCTGGCGCAGCATCCACAGCGACTCACAGACGTAACATACACAGCAAATGCAACTAAGTGAATTAAGAGTGACGTGAGGACCAGGTCGTACTGTTCTCGGGGCCAGGCTCTTGTAAATGCTTTAATGAATTAGTAAGAGGACGACTCAAAGCTGGAAATAAGCGAGCCAAATCGTGATCCATTGAGGAAGTAATGTCTACGGTTGGATAAGATACATTTATACATCCGGGGACAATACATAATCATCGTAATCATTCGTGGCATTACGCTACTTGATTGTAGATTTTATAAATGCGTTTCAGTACCTAGGTGGATATTAAAATATATGACTAGTTCACAGAAATGAGGCAAGTTACGGTGTTGTATAATGTTTTTCCCTTGGGTGTTTATGACTTTGAAAATTTTATTTTTTGAATTTCCCTTTTTTTCTTTCTCTATCTTACCTTAATGGTAACGTTATATCACATTTTCTCTCCGCTCAAGTCTGTTACAGTCTCTTACCGAGCGGCCCAAATGGGAATGAATGTTAGTAATTATACGAGGAACGCTCGCCTTTAATTAAGGGCGCGAATTCAAGGACGGCGTTCCGCGATGATCAGCCTTAAAAATACAGACACCGTGCGGAATAAACGCCAAGGAGATGAAGCGACGATACGAAAGAACACAGGATATTCTCCAATTTTTTGTCCCTTTTTAGTTTATTTTTTTTTCTCTCTCTCTCCTTTTATCCTGACTACCAACCTGACCCGTCCATTCTGGCAAATTAAATCCGTCGGGTCTCTTCCGTGGCTTTCTATCGCGTCCGAGGATTTCCATTGCGTCTTTCATTAAACGGACCGCGAGATCTCGTAATTGTAAAAGGGTTAAACTAATTTATTTTCTTTGCTGCTCCTGTCCTCGTCACCCATCGACATCGCTGCTGTAACCACCTTACGATACAAGTACCTATATAATGAAAACGGTATTGGTATAGGCACTATGCACAATAGTATCATACCGTACAAGTATTCATAGCCTTATCAGTTTTCCGCGTCTATAACATATACTCAAATATATGTATACGCACAGGATATAGAGGATCGATTTATGGTGCCATTAACTGTCTACCCACCATCGTCAAAATTGTATTGCGTAATTCATAAAATGAAGACACGAGCAATCTCGCGGTGCATAAACAAACCCTGCTTACAAACTACGTGCTCGAGTATATTTTCCATACTAATTAAATAAAGATAATTTTCAAAGTAGAGTCGCGCAAAGTCCTTTGAGATTGAAATACCGAAATATTGTCATACCTATGGATATACATAGGACTAAATTTGTAGAATTTATATATACGGTGTACGATAAGGAATGCTATTCCTGTCTCTCGTTAAAGAGAATTAACGAGACACGCGACACTTAGTAGACGTGAAGTCCCAAATGTAATATGTATTATGATACGTCCGGTTCAGACGATGTGACGTGACCAGGACATATCCTGAAGGGCCTCACGATGTAACCATCTTATCTGTAAATGTCCTGCAGAAATCTCCAATAATGCCCTGGCAAAAATGCATAATGGAAGGACAGCCCGTGCGGCAAGGTTGCCCTCGGCGTTCCTTAACCTTACGAGACTCGGACACGCCACGTGGCCAAGAAGAAAAGGGCTCGGCTTGCTAACTCGACTGGATCACGATACGTAGCAGTGCTGCCAATAAGGCACGTACTGAAAGTTCTAGGCACGACGCGGCGCAGGACGTCCAACGGCGTCGGGAGCTCGACGCACCAATTTCTCTCGCGTGTGCGCGAAACCACTTGTACGCTTGTACCACGACAGGACACCGTCACAGGATACCTGCACGAAATTCAGCCCCTCTGAATTTACGGGATTCCCTCGACAGAACGAAGCGTATTTACGGGACGCATGAGAGAAACCTTATCCCTTGACGTAAGACGGCGGCGTCGGCGATCACAGTGGTCTTCTCGTGATGGCACTGAGGTAGATGGTACGAAAATAAGTACAAATTCGAGGAACAATAAAAAGAAGAAAAAAAACAATCAAATATACTTGACGGACACGTGGAATCAGTGACGAAGATTTGAATGCAGATGAAAATAATTATTAATTAATAATATTAATTAAAAATGCCTAAGTACCAGAAAACAGCTTCTGTATACCTATGCATTGTCGTATCCATAGTATTTACCTCGATTGGATTTTACATCAGCTACTGAGGACATTTTCTAAGTAGAGCCAACGTCCTGGCGGCGCATTCCTTTAGATCCTCGATGATTCTTCAGGGAAGGCGTCCTAATGTTCCTTTTAAACAAGGAGGGAGGCGCTCGTCTGCTTGGTAACCTCCCGGCCGGCGGCCTTCCTGTATTCCTGCCTGCCTGCCTACCTACCTACACTTATACCTATATCTATACCTACAACCACCGCGTCTCGATTCCTCTTTTGCAGGCGACCTCTTCTTAGTCCTCCTTACTCCTCCTTAATCCTCCTCTCCTTGAGACTTTATGGTTGCCGATACGCGATATACTGGCCGCTACTTATCTTTTACGTAGGCAGCGCGCATCGCCTATCTACTCCTACAGGGAACCGCTCAAGTTTGTTTATTGTAATCCGTATAGGTTATACCGAGAGATACACATACGGTGTACAAAAAGAAAATTAACGTATCAGCTCTTTGTCGGATTTTAATAAATATTCGTACCAACGAATCTAGCTCTACCAACTTTTTAATTTAAAAAAAGTAAATGGTATTCGATATCGGAGAGCTCGTAATCCTATGGGATTTTGCAATTTCGACATTTTTATATAAGGACAAACGACTATCGAGCCACGTGGAAAAGACGTATGCCAGTGGTACGCGAGGACTGCGAGAGCGTGCTAAAAGCTCGTAGATCACTTAACCTGTGGTACATCTAATGCCAAAGAGATACAAGGTGCTACGTTGTAACATACGGGGTGTCCTATGTGTTCTAAATCTCAATTGCTACATGTGTATAAGAATACTGGAGACACCTCTCCGGTTTAAATCAAAGTGTAAATATTTGTTATACTGGATGAATGTTCGCTTTATAAAACAATTATTTATTGATAAATCTTGATAAGGACACGGGACACTTTACTCTCAAGTAAAAATAGATAGATACATGAAAGAATCAATAAAATTATTTTTATGGGTAATCGATGTAATTAGAAGCTTAATAAAAAGAATTAATGTTGTATAAATTACATGCGGTATTTTTTTCCATAATCTTCAATGAAATTGCCCGTAACGTTCTTCACCTGTCGTTTTTCTCCATTCATGACTTTTTATACTGTGCACCATAACGTTAATGTAAATTTACCAGGAGTCTAGCCAATAACGTACCGGCGTAAAAGTTCATCTCAATGAACTTGTTACGTATAAGTTGCTCGTTGAGGCGGCAGAGTAATTTTCCTACTTGAGCGTAAAACCAGAACAGCGTGCAAATAAGGATTAGCCAATTCGTCTTCCATGATGCGTTATAAAGGATGCAGTATAAGCCTAGGGCTTATTAACTTGACGACCTTATAGGGAAACAGAAATCCTTTAGTTTCGGATTGATAATGTAATAGCATAAAATTATTCTCGTGTAGCGAATCAGAATTTTCTACGAATACTTCGAACCGACGTAGGAGATCCTTAATGAGTAAATTTAAAAATAAGATAAAAAGTGCGTATACGCACTACACATGTACCATATGGCTCGAATGTTTGGCATGTAAGGAAATAAAATATCTATGTAAATGCAAGTGGAAATTTACAAAAATTATCTTTTGCATATATGTATACTATATATACATATATACGAAATATGATTATCACATTGGTTCATCAATATCCTAGAATAAGTTATCGTTAATGTGATATTAATCTAATGTGAACTTTACAGTAAGATATTTTTAAGTTTCGTTTAAGAATTTTCTAAAGCGTGTTTCCGCAGCCCATTACTTCGGTAAAGTATATAATAAAATATTTATCTAAAACGGCAGAGTCTATTTTGGTAACTAAGGTAGAACGAAAACAAAACGGAATCAACGAGCGGATCTAATTCGTGATAACCATAAAGAAATACAATGGTAGATTTATCGTAACTATGAGATCGTTAGTGAGTTCCTTCATTAAAGAATATACCCGGTAAGGAACAGTAAATCGTTTTTCCAAGGTTCTGATAGCGAAGGCGGCAACGGAGTTTTAGGGTACCAAAAGTGGGGTAAAAGTGGACATTTTGGAGAATTTACAAGGAACTTCATAGCTGCTGCGAAGGCGTAGCGCCCTTGTATGGCTACGTCCACAGGGTTTTGATATCCCCATAGCACGCTACATCGAGCTACTAACCGCCCTCATTTATAATAAATTCTAAGTCTCGGTTAAGCGTACAGCCGCCCTTTCGAGCCATTGGACTGAGCTACTCTCACCACGTCGTAACAATTCGGAACACGAGGTTGGGGGAGTTTGGAGGGAGGAGTGATGGGAAGGTTATACCTTTAATTAGCGGCTCGCCTGAACTTTTTGGCGGATAGATAAGAATATATTTACTACATTCGCTCATTCGCTCGCAAGTAACTAAGCGAGGCTAACCACTGCTCTTTGCTTCGCTCTTGGTCGTATCTTATCCCATACCACAGCTCGGGACGTTGCGAAGAAGATACGGTCAGTCTCCCTACAACTACGGATGGATTTGAGTAAGTTGAAAGAACAAGAAATTTCGTATAAACAAAACAAAAAATCGAGACATGGAACTATTAAAAATCTTTTCACTCGAATGAAAAATTAATTAAAATTAATTGAACCAAGATTTATTAACGAATTTAGATAAATAATTGTAGGAAGAATTAATCTTAAATATTAAAAAAAAAAAATTCGCGTAAGAAAAACTAAGACTTTATATCAGTCGATCGAGGGTTCTGTAGCACGAAATATATAAAATATGTTAAATATGCCCACCAAGCGTCTAGCTGTTATCTATAATGTTCCTAATTGATAACACGTCCAGCATTAGTTTTACTCAAGCCAATTTGGGTAGCAGAGATGAGCAGATTAACCGCGAGGCGCAAGAAAATTGCCGTGTGCTCTCACAGCTAAAAATTTACGACTGGCAAACATGAAAGTCTTTTTTTTCTTCTTTCCCATCGCCGCTCGAGTTTCTCACGTAAGAAGAGGGCGCGCACGCTCTGAAATTAATTTGAAATACGAGGACCGATTTTTCTCAATTGAAACAAAGGACCGTACCGGATCGATCTATAGCGATGCTAACGTCGGGCAATCGGCAGCTTGCATGTCTGCCGGCTTCAATAATCTCCGCGTGATTCGATAACAAGGATAAATGGAAAGAGATTGGTATACCAGAACGTTATTAGCGTCTGCACGGAGTGCCACTCGTATCCACTCGGTAAGGAGGAACAGGATTTTGAGAAGGAAGAAAAAAAAAAGAGTAGCAGGGACCAAAAAAGAAATACAAATAGTCAATATGCAAGGATCCAAGGAGTCGCGTCTTCAGCATATCCTCGCACTGATATTCGTCCAAGCATCAGTCCCAATTTCTGTAACTTCAGCCGGATCATCCTCTTCCGAAAGCCGTAGCAAACGCTTGAATTCAAAACGATAATTGCCGTCTTTATAAGCCGCGATTGAAGCTAAAGCCGCAAGCGGCAATAAATTCTTCCGCTCCTGGTAACGCTTACCCGCTACTCTATACATGTATAAGTATATATATATATATATATACACGGATAATATTCTGATATCCGCTTCATGGGTTCGCGATAACTACTGCCCGCTACCACTACTCCCAACCGATACCCGTCGGACTCCATCAACACTTCATTCGCGATTCCCTCAAGTGTGCATCACGTATGGATACCGCAGGAGACAAGACTTCTTGTATCATCTTATATACGACCGGGTTGAGTCCTCTTAACCAGGCGCTTGGGGAGCAGGTTAAGTAGTCGCTGCAAAAACTTATCGATTTTATGTCTCAATACGTGAGAGCCAAGTGAAGAGAGGCTGTCTCTTGGCGCGGAAAGAGCAAATCCAGCCGTACCTCCTGACCAGGTAAGAGGAAAAGGAAGAGAGAAAAAGAGATAGCGAATGAGAAGCTTAGAGGACGGAGCGTAACGACGCTGAGAATAAACAATAAAACGTCTTGCGAGAATTCACACTTTTTTATACTGATAAACAGCGTGCAACAGAACTAATTGATAATTAGATTGCAGATTGCTACCAAGCACGGTAATATAGCTATCCAAGTATTCGCCAAGATTTTAAAACTGGATAAAAGTATTTATCATATAGTTACTTGGTCATTGAAAAATAAATTGTCCACGTTTTCTTTTTGCACAGACGAACAGCTAAAAGAGTCTTTGGAGTTCTAACCTGTATGCTGGGTTACTAACTCTTGTCCCGGACGATACAGTCTTCGACATGATGTTCGAGTAATAACCATTAATTTGTATGATCGGTTTACAAGCCACCGCACACCGTTCATGCGCTAGCGAGCAATTCAGGCAACCGAACGACCAATCGGGTAAGGGGTGGGCATCTTGCCGATTTCTTAAGTCTCCCTTGGCACATGAGGAAAGCTACAGAAACCCATGGGCAGGTAACTGAAGTCGGCTGTTACGAAATGATTGGTTGTAAGTCTGAGCAGTAGGCATACAGAATGAACACGCGCTTCGTTTCGAGGCGATTTAATGGCTTAATTAGAGAATTGAATCGAGCGTGGATTGCGATGGCAAGAAGAGGGAGTTGAGGAAATTAATCTTTACGAATTTAGAGTAACGAATGAAATTCGAAATTGGTATTTTGAATATAGTTTCAGTTTTGTGAAATCCATCGAATTTTTATGGAAAAACGTCGGAATACCTGGCCAGTGTAGTTAGCTGATGGTAAATGAATTAAAAACAAAATTTAAAAAAATTGAAAAAATAACGTAACGCAACAATCGCGTATACAGAAAACGATCCCCTGTCTCTCACTCTCTCTCACTCTCTAACTGTGTAAAGCCAGAAATTTCCTCGTAAATTGACACGAGGCACAAAGTGGTGCTCTCGTATATACCAATCTACGAGTGGACCACAATCCACGAGTTCTGAAACATTCGCGAGATTGGCTGCTCGAATGGATTAACGATTTCGATGGTCCTATATGTATATAGAGAGGCGGGTACAGTTTTATTTTCTATCAAATCCTAGGTAAAAGAGAACTTCTGCAATTTCAAATATCTCTCATACCTCTTTACCACGTGCAATTACACCTGTTACACGTTTTAGGTACGATTTAAAGGTACACCTGTACTTGTTCTTAGGAAGACTAGATCTAAAGGGATAAAGAAAAAATGATTAAAAATTCAGTACAACACAACGGATGATACAAAAAATTTTTTTAATTTATTTACAAGTCTTATTAATATTGTCTCCCTTCTCTATTTAATTTATCCTACCTGTCCTATGGCTATGCATCTCGTAACAACCTTTGGTAAACTGTCGAGTAGCAAGATATATCCCTGGTACACTGGTCCATTCCCATAAAGGGGTCATTGCTAGGTCTTGTCTGGGTCCGACACCTTCATTACAGTGTTCCTTGAGTATATTACGAAAAGCCGCCGGCGTCGCGACATGTAGCGTCTACTGGGACGACTAGCCGTTACTTCGCGTCCTGCTAAGGGAACACTGTGCTCCAAGGTATCTATAGAACCACGTTATACAGGAGACTTGGGATAAGTCGCATCGGAGTGATAAACGACTCGGGCGTTATTAATTGCGTCCTCCATTAACTGATGAGTCCTTCCTTGTTTTGTTCCTGGAGGTGCTTTTCTCCCGGTTCACAAGCATAATTCCTGGCAGGGACGATCACTACTATCCAACCGCTAGGTCGGATACCCTGTTGCGAGACTCAGTAAGAAGTTAAAGAATTTTTACTATTGGACATCAGGGATCCTAGCAAACGATCCTCAGGGTCTCGTGGAGCCATTGGCTTTGCAAATGACGCTGTGACTTTTATATCCCTGTAAATAAATCAACAAGGCATTTGAGGACTCGTCAAGTTACCGTAAGTACGATGATCACCGGCGTGCTCATATGGAATCCTTCTTTCTTCTCTAGTCCTGTGGGAATCCGCAGTATCCGCTTTCGCGGTTGACAATACTCTTCTTGGGTATTGTCTAACGTTTCCGCTCGGAGATGAGAAAGTTTTTATTTCCCGCGAACCTCCCCCTACGAGGTTCAAACTTCTTCAGTGTCGAGAAAGGAAGCAGAAGATCTAAGGCAGAAGGTGCTACCGAGGTAGTACCTAAAAAGGAAGGGATAAAAAAGCGAAAAACGGGCTTAAGAAATATAAAAAATTCAGTACTAATATTAATTGAAGTATAAAGGAATCTTTTAAGTTGGGATTACGTCGTCTTGTTACATTGTTCGAGTTTACTATACGCGTATATATCGTTAATAGCGAATGATTCCCTGGTGCTAAAAAGCGAAATGATCAAACGGATCTAAAGAGACATTTGGTACGGATGGTCTTTTGATTTCTGGATAAAAGGAACTGCGGCAGAAGATCGTCCAAGTCGTAGGAAAACAAAGAGGAATCATAACAATGGTAATCTCTGCGGTTGACGTACACAATTGCCTACGTCAAAACATCTTGGAAAATAACCAATTCGTGGAACGTTCATTGCAACGCGACCTGCGTTCTCGCACCTCATTGTTCGCAACGTTAATTGCTCTTTTACTTTTAATTAGCTAGCCCATATATACGTATAATTTTACAGCGTTGTTTAACATTCGTACCATTAATTGAATATTTTGCTGTTTCAGGCATTTCGAATTTATATAACGACCATATGGACAATTGCTGAGAGACATGTTAATTGAACATGCGCGCGCAACTTCGCTATATTGATGAATCATTTAGGACATTATTACTTCGAATACTTTCTACACTTCTAACGAAGAAAACATTTTTCTCAGGTACTCGAATCACATCCAAGAGATCTACAAAACTTTAGAATCTACATCCAGACAGTTTATATCTCAATCCCATTCAAACTCTGTCATGCAATGTCATACTTTAAGTAGACTTTAGATATCGCAATAATTTCTCTAACTTCGTAACGTAAATTCTTCCTACATTTTTTTTTTATTTATGGACTGACTGCACTCGTATCTACCATCCTGATAAGACGTACTAATATAGTTTCTTTAAAAAATTAATTTTTTCTTTCCCATTAGACTTTGCCTTCGGGGATTTTCAGTGATGAAGCATAAATTATTTTGCCAGGAAATAATTTCCTAGGATGAGAAATAGCAGCATTAAGTAATAAGCATGGACAGGTAGGTAGGCAAGTAAAAACGTAGACGAGATATCCAGTGTAAAGGCTGGATAGGGAAAGAGAATAGACATAAAGCAAAATGAAATAAAGAGTAGCAAGAAAGTACCAAGAAGGCAAGATTGAAGTCAGCCGCTAGAACCAAGGAGAGTCTATTCAAGAGTAGCAGGAGATGGAGTGTGAAACATTGGTCCATCCTTTCTACCGTCTTCTGGAAGCTACGGATCGGAACCTATCGTTTAAAGCTAGGGTAGATTATATGTATAACGGGTGTCTCTTCTCGATATTGGTAAGAGTTTAGTGACACGTAAAACAGTATGGCGAATAGATATAAGTAGTAGGAACTTATGTCTAAAGGGGTACCGTGAATCGTGAAAGGGTAGGAAAAAATGTGGAAACATGTACGACAGATAAGGAAAAAAATGTTTTGCTGCCAGGATATAATTATTAAATTTATCGGAAAAAATGACAAGATACATAAAACTCGCCCAGCCGCGTTAAATTCGTTAATGGACCAATCCCATCCTAACGAATCTTTCTTTATGGTAGCTGATCTTCCAAGATGCCATATAGTCTAACTGGTATATATCTAGTATGTGACTCCCATTAGCTATCGGTACGTAGTACCTATACTAGTAGGATAGATACCTAGAATGAACGTACATCCAGGATATAGAGAACACATACGTAAGGTACATATGTATCTAAATGCCCATAGATCTACAGCAGATATCCTTGGATCGGAGGATAACGATACTTGGTGTCTGAAAAAAATTCGTAACTCGTCAGTATATGACTTCCTCGCGGATAAGACGTTTCTTCAAGATTAGACCTCAGATCTTGGATGGTGGCTAATTGGTATACAAGACGCGCGACAAGCTATTCCCACAGGAATGAAAGTACTCAGGGGTCCCGGATCATCCAAGGGATGGAGAATGAGAAACCTGATTGAATACTGATTGATTTCGCGGCATTAGCTCCAGGGCACTCTTTGCAACACTCCTAATTCGTATCTGTCTTTCCATCACATAAATCAGGTCAATCACCTTTTCCAATATTACTCATAATCACATGTCCCTTTCTTCCGTGGCGCTCGATAGCTCCAAACGGTTATCAATAATTTAAATCAATACACGGCACAGGTATAGGATTCGAAGAAATCGAAGGTAACCCAAAGAAGGATAAACGAACTCGGCAGTGTATCGAGAATCGACGATAACTCAATAATGAGTTATTTATCGGTAATTCGGTGGTTGTTCCAATATCGCCAGGTGAGTGGACAAGGGGTTGTGCCGAACGTAAGAAACGGAGAAATGGTCCGAGGCCGCCATTAATTTGGCAGCCGTTGTTCGACTCGCCCACTGCTGGACTTTCGTCTCTCCCTGGGTCTTAGCCTACGTCCAAATTCTTCGAGTAACAGTGGAACTGCGCCCAACGTAATATAAGTCTCCTACCAACCTACCAACCTACCAAAACCTACCGGCAACCACCTCCCCCCCCCCCCTTCACCTCGGCAAGAACCTTCCACCTTCCTTTTCTCGTTCCTCCCGTCACCCTACTCCGACCACTCTTTCTCTTTGCCATTCCCATTCCCGACTCTTTATTGCTTCTATCAACGTACCCCTGCTTGATTTATACATCTATATGTTCTGTTCTGTTCTGTTCGGATATCCAGACGGCAGTATATGTCTACGGCGGCGATGCAGCACGGCATCGCATATAACCATGGTACCCCGGACCTTACCAAGACGTGGTGGATATAATATCGTTATGTCCTAGCTGAGCCAGGATCGTAAGTCCTGCTCACCTAACCAGCACATTTTTCGAGTAGTATCACTTCCGGAATGACCGATACTCCTGGATAGGTTACCGATCGAATTTACTATAAACGTCTTCCGCTAAATCTCAGTTTATGGAAAGTCCCTTCGTTCAACTGACCCCATCCGAAGTCCTCTCTCGATATATGTATATCTATATCTTAAGCAAATAGCGCAAGCTCGCGCCTTCCTTTCCAGGATTTATCGCTACTTCGCACGCTAATTCGCGGCCTCGTAATTCGCACGTGAACCGCTCGCGTCTTGGAAACGGCACACGCTGAGTGCAAATATGACCGGTTAAATACATGCTGAAGAGCGATAAGTGCATTTAGCTACCACGTTTGACATATACGATGCTACCAGTAGTACCTCTCGAGTGCTTCGCTGTAACGTATGTACGTCACTGGTATAATGTGCGCGTGTACCGACCTACGTAACCGGCTGCTACACGCAAAGAACTTTCCTTAACAGCTGTTCAGGATTTAACGACTCGAATTAAAAGTACAGAGCTTTTCAAGATACATTCGACTTTTCTTACCTAATTTTCGCTCAACTTATACACGGACCGAAATTTAGACTATTTTTTTAATTGACTTTTGTTGTTGAAAAAAAATCCTGAATTTATCCCTTTATCGATTACAGTTGAAACTATCTGCATGTTATAGTGGTACCTAGAAATATATATAGTCCTTTTAATCGTTCGGAGTATATGAATCTCTAACTTTGAAAATGCTGTATGATATGTTTAATAGCAGAATCACTGGTCCAGTCCCAGCTTCTCGGTTATTAATGGCACCATCCTCGGACGGTCACCACCCAGCGCAAGAAACAGCGATGGGACTGATACTATTTCATGCTTTATTTATTTACACGCAGACCCCAATGCACCGATCGCACGATAGAACGTCTCCTGCGATTTATGAAGTGTTGCGCAAAAGAATTCTGAAGCCGCGTATTCCGCTTATAACGTACTGCCGGGAATCTCTTCGTATAATGTTCCCTGGATCTATCGACACTCGCCAACGAGAATCCAGGCGTTGCTGTACAGTCGGGATAGAATCTGTTGGCTGTACCGTGAACTAGTAATAAGATACGCTGAACTTGTCGACTTCAATTTTTGGAGCTTTAGGGTAAACAGAAAACAACACGAAATCCTAAGTACAGTTAAACACGATAAAGAAGTTTTCTGCGGGTTTAACAAACTTTTGTGTACGTACTCTAGATCGGAGAACGAAGATTTCCGTACTTACCTGAAACAGAGAAAAAGTAAAACTTTAGACATACTACACCTGGTATACCATGTGCGCATATTTTTCATATAAGAATTATTTGGGAAATATTTCACAAGTAAAAATTTTTATGCCGTAAGTATATAGTGATGTATCTATACGTTCACATATGAATTAAGGCAGTCACTGGTTATGTTCCTACGATCATTTATCTTGATCCACTTTTTGCTACACAAAAACAGAGCGTGACCTACCTCACTATGTTACGAACCATGGCAGAACCAGATGAATGTTATCTCAAGCTAGATATAGTAGTGGATCTCATGGCTCTCCACAGGAATTCTGAAACTTGGGAGGATCTTGCGGTTTTGGCGGGAGGTTCCTGGACAAAATTGTATAGACTTTGGGATGCTGCGCATAACGGTACATTAGGGGAAGGATTATAGGACGCACGAAGAATTTTGAATAGGGAACCTTGTTTATAGATATTTTGAAAATGTTGCCTGATTTTAGAAATTTTTACATTAATTTTACTACAATCAAAGTATACTATTTTCGAGGTGCTGTTACCTGGATATGCTCAAGGATATGAGTATGTGATATCGTATTACTCATAAAACGTAGAAACACCGTGACTATAACGACGGCCATTTAACATTCTTATCTATCGATTTAAATGACATTCTTTACATTCTGTCATTCGGTACGAAAGTGCGAGCTATGAAATCGATGTTCGATAAAAGTAACGAATTGTAAAATAAAATTGAAAAAATATAGTGTAATACACAAGCAAATCGAACGAGCGCAATAATATGTGAAAAAGAAAAGAACAGCGAGAGCAAAATAATTTGCACGTTGAGTGTAATGTGAATATGTATTTTTTTTTTTGGAAAGTCAAATTTTGCCTCGTCAGCGTAACCTATCGGTTTTCAAATAATTTCGGTTGGTCGGTTGCAGGTTTGCTGGTACAGCAGGTAATCCAGAGAATGTAACTTGCGATCCACGAGATCCGATTTCAAATTATTGATTATCGACGAAGGGTCGTACGGTATCTATATCTAACTGACACGGAGCAACGTTGGTTTTCTTCCGTTCGCGTAAGACGAAAGATAAAGACGGGGAAAGAAAAACGTGAAAGAAAAATTCGTGTCTATACCAAAGCCCCAGGAAAGATGGGGTAGTCGGCTAATAGCTCACTGCGAGGAAAGAGAATGCTGAGACGGTAGATTTTTTAGAGCTACTTCCCTCAACGTTTTAAACTGAGAATCAAATCCGTGATGGCTACATCACGTCGAGTCTTTCCGATCGTAGGTAGCGTTAAGAAATGGCCGATTCTTTTCCGATAAAAATCGGTGCCAACGTCACCGTTATAAGGACTGAGAGCACTGAAGCTCCACTCGTGCAGCTACAGAGATTGATCCGCAAGATACTATTACAAGAAAAAAGATAAATCCCAAGAATTTTCTTTACTGATTTTGCACCAGTAGAAAATTAGAGATCCTCGCGCATTGACAATGTCGACAGGAACCCAGTCGGATCCACTTCCGGTTCAAGGAACAAACCAGGTTTCCGGACAGAGTTTAACGAACCTGCAAGTTTCGAAATTCCAAGAAGCTTCGAAGTACTCGATCGTAAAATCTCTAGATGCACAGAAGTATTCTCAAATAATTTCACAAAATACAGTAGTCCCTCCTGTCGAGTAAAAAAAAATTAAGACCACCCTTTAAGTTTCATGGAACAGATTCCATTCTCGTCAAGAAGGAATTACGAACGGGTGCGTTAAAAAATCTTCGTAATGTAAATAAAAATAATCGATATCTTATCAGCCAGCGAAAAATATCGATCAATCATTTCTTGGGTGAACTCGAATCGTTATCTTGGCGTAACTTGGGTCGGGTACTGGTTGCAATCACTGAACAGATCAGCGACCTGCCAGTTGACTATATATGTATGTATAGTTGCATCTTATGTCACCAGCGACTTATATACACACACACACACATATATATATATATATATATATATATATAAGTATAGAACGATACGAACCTCTTAAAGGGGAAGCGTAAAGAAAGAAAGAAAAGACTCACAGGTACGAACCCTGCTGTACGGAATGCCAATAATATCTTTATGGCAGGATTCTGCCTGGCAGGCATCGATCGATCGCATAGATGCAAACGGGCCGAAGGATATACATATATGCAGAGACAGTGAGGTAGCCAAGGTGTTCTTTAACGAGCATTGAAATACAATGTTTTTTATGACGCTCCTCTATACGGAGCTAAAAGACTCAAATAGATGAATATATGAAAGAAACAAATAATAGATACATGTTCTCATGTGAATGCATTACAGCGAGAGGAATAGTACAGTACATAGGGTAGAAGATAAAAAAAAGAATTTTCATATATAAACAAAAAATTGACGTAATTCTGTGAAACTGTAAATTTCTGAATGCCAAAAGTTGGTGCGATTGTTTTTTTTTTTCTTTTCGTATTAAGAAACACTGCAGCCAAGGGTTTAGCTGTAAAGGGTATAGATGTATGGAAACCAATGGGACAGCAAGGGGCTCCTAAATGCTCAGGACACCGGGTAGATATCACGGTACAGTGCGCGAACCAAGGGTATAAAATGCAGCGGCAACAACGTAACAACGTAACGCAACGAGTTCCACGGGCGCCCCGAGTACCCCATAAAAATGAGCACTATCCCGTATGGGAGCATTTCGACCGGTAATATAATTCTTCGTAGAACCTAGAGACGCTCTTCGCTATCTTACCAATTCAGATCTTGTCCAACAAGCTGACTACGATTTTACATTGAACAGGGAAGAAAAAGTTGAGAAATTTTTCTTTTTATTAATATCAATAATAGCCAACGTGAAATAGAATATGGATAAGGCAGGTATCGGAAAACAGATTAAAATTGATCCTTTATCAATCTTAATAATCCAGAGTCACCATAATGATCTGATCGTAGTGGCTACCGGACACGGGTTGTAAAACCCATAAGCATGAGGGGATTGGTGGAAAGTTCTATAAAACAAATTCGAGTAGGGAAACCAGGAGGTGAAATCTGAATGTAGAGAATCAAAGTGAGGAGGGTAAAAGAGGGTGGGAGTATCCCTTGCATCCCTGGTACGTGGTCGTGTAATTATGTCGTGATTTATAATGATGGCGCGGGGTCGCCGCTGCACGATTCATCTACTAAATTGAACGCCCGATCCTTGTCCCACGGAGTCCGTCATAGGACCGCAGCCTTGGCTTTTGTCTCGCTTATGCGAAACGGCAAAATCAGCAGCGACCAAATGGATAGTTGACAATGACGATTAAATAAAATGTAAACGAGGGCGTGGCCTGATTCCTCTGTGTGTTACTATATGAATTTACATAGGTGAACATATAGGTAAAATAAAGTTCGAGAAAAGCATGGTAACCCTTGTAGATAAGAACCTAACAAATGGTCACGATGGCAATTTTCCTTGTCAAGAAATTTGCATTCTCGTTTCGGTGACCAATCAATGTGATACTACGGGGGTCATGCCCTGCACAGATACGTTCTAAAAATATCATAAGATTGGTACCAATGGAAATGCAAACGAGAAGATTTTAGAGATCCACCGAGCATCCGTACCATCCTCTATTCTTAAGACTGGATTAGAGGGGCTGACTTTGCTTGGAAACTGGATCCAGGATGGATGATAATGGAGGACTAAAGATGACGCTTTTCTCATTCCCTCTTTTAGCTAGGCTAGTAGGGAAGCTAGGGGGTAGTAGCTATATATATGTATACACTTAGTATAGAAGATAGCGCAACGTGTTCTACCGTATATAATATAGGAGACTGGGTAGATATCTTCATGGGATAGTCCAAATAAAAACGAGGTCCTTTATCAAGAGTCACGCGCCCTACACGTAATAGCCGCTAACCGTTGATTAAGGATTGGCTTGATCTACGAGCATTCGGGGGAACCACCACGTGGTACACTGTTCTCTTATGCTTTGGCCCTTTCTATCCCTCGCGGTCAGAAAAGCACCCTTCAAGTATGCAAGGTCAAATTTTTCGGAGCTCTACGCGGATTCATGGGCTATGATATTGGCAATAACCGTCGCGGTATGTCAGCCAGTGAATGTATATTGCTGTTGGGTTGGTACCGCGTCGCGCGTAGCAACACAGAGAGAATGGTGGATGAATCATTGAATCCTTTGATTTATCACAGAGACGTTACTCAAGTCTTTCATCGGATCAATGTGAATTTCCTACTTTCCAAGGTATCATCGTAGAGTCCTGAGCTGATTACGAAACGGATGCTGCGTCGGTATCCTAATCGCTTTGTAAGATGTTTCCTCCAATAATTAAACACCGCAATACTATAGTTCCTAATCAGAAATAGGGTTTGCTACTTTGATTTGTGGACCAGACACGACCGAGTCGCGAAATTGACTAAACTAGACTAGACTAAGCCAGAGTAGACCGAACTCGTCTCTACGATAGAGATGCATTAGAGAGAGTTTCATCCAACGGCACTCACAGTGTAAGCAGACTGCGAGCTGTTCAGTTGACTGCGTTGATTACGCCCGGAGAGACCAAAAGTGATATTTACTATTGCCTAGTAACGTTTCTATCATTTCTATATACTCTTCGCCACATCCTATTTCTGATCATTGACGCTGGATGTCAATGTACGACCTTTTTAGTACTTTGATTTTATTATATGATTCTTTTATTTTTATCTCATACAGTATAAGCCCAATAGTCTAGGTTGCTAGAGTAGATCTTATATATCGGCTGTTATTACTTGAAATCAAAAATACTAGTTCGTAATAAAATTACTGCAGGTCATCACGCACCATTCTCCAAATGGTCTTACACTCCGTAAAAAAAAAAAAAAAAAAAAGATATTGAGACCTTGTTCAGAGCTTGCTGCAGCCATTGAGAGGCACTCTATTGTGTCCTCTGGAATAGACCCTGTACTATGAGGAAGCACTGTATATCATAGATTAAGATTGGTTTCAGCCTCTTCTCGATCTCTGCTCTGATCCTAATTCGAACAGTTACCACACAAATGGCTTGGAATGAGCAAAACATCGGGTTGAACCAGGCTGGTCCCTAACTCCCATTTCTTCTAAGATAAGACAACGGCGAATGCTATCGCCTTATAGAATTTGCTATTCGCCATTAGACCAGCAAAGCCATTCGGCGGTTAACTGCTCGTGAAGACGTCAAGGCTTGCTACGCAATGGCATTAACGGGGACCAGCGATTTATTGTCCTCTTAATTTTCTCTCGACCGAAACTGAAAGAGAGAAATCTACCAGCGATTGGTTTCCTTACCAGGGAGTGTTATATAAGGTGTTTCCGGAATGAAGGAAAAATTCTACTATATATAACCATACAGTGCTATTTTTATCAGACCCGGATATAGAAAATATCTTTTTTTTCATGTATTATTAGAGTCTACTGTGGTACAGAGAGATGGTAGTTTTTATAGGTTTCAGTTATTTTCATCGATACGTCGCACGATACCGATTTAGACAAACGTAATTGAGCGAGGGCAGGGAACAATTAAATTCCAATTTAATAAAGGCTTCGGAATTTCCAGAGTTTCATTTCACAGCTGCGGAATGCCGGCAACGCGTATAGAGCGTTTTACTTCGCAGACAAATCAATCGCTGCTGCAAAGGGATACCTATCAGCAATGAATAGTTTCCAGGATTTCACGTATAGAAACTGCTTTGAACTCGGTTCAACCTAAACGTCCAGGGATCTACTCTCAATTTGACGAATACTCTTCTACTGCCACGTCAGTTCCTCTGCCATCGTACCCATTAGGAAATACTTGTATTATTGCCACCTGGCGTCGATGGGAATGCACCTTTATGAATTGCCAGTAATCAAGGAAAATTAAATAATTCAAAATTCGCGCCATTGGCCTGATCCAATTTCCTGGATAAACGAAGACTTGTATGTTTCCAGGCACAATACGAGAGCCTAGCACAACCGACATCTGCCACTTATTTGTGAGTCCAATGTTTTGTCGGAGCTGTCCGATATTTTCTAATACCGTTGCACGAACGACGCGAAACCGATGCGGTTCTTCATCCATTTGTGCATCACGGAAGTGCAGCTGCACTGGACGGCTTCTGGTCGCTGCCAGGTTTAAGACCGACTTCGATATAATCGGACATTTTTAAAATTCGAAACCACCACTTGGCATTAATTCTTTTTAATGCTTCATCCTACAAAATTTACTCGTCTCTTTACAGCACCTTCTTTTTTTTTTATTTCATTCAACTTGTCATTAACATTCAAAAAATAATTTCCATGCGATCATCCCCCATGTAATAATTATAAAAATATGTATTTTAGTTTTTTTTTTTGAGTTATTCTATTTCTAGTAACAAGTACTGCAGTGTCATCATAAAATCTACTGCACCTATAACACATTGTAAGATGAGGTCAGAAGGTCACTTCAACCTGTAAGTCCAACCTTGTGGGTAGCAGCGAACATAAAGGAACGATTCCGAAGCAATTCGGTAAGTACACGTCGATTTATGTTCCGGGAATCGCCGATATCTCACATCCGTTTTCCTCGTTGGTTCCTGTTATGAGAATCCTCGTGTGCAGGAGTCGAGGTGCTGGCCAAGATCCTTGCGCATTATTCTACGAGATCCTAACATGTTCCTCTCCTCATATATTACACCATCTACTATAGGTGTCTCCTCGATGCTCTATCTTATGACGTAATTTGGGTTAGTGCATCGAACGAGAATAGCAGAAGACGAGAGTGTGGAGAAGAACATTTGCAGGGGTTTAACGCTAGTCCCCTTGAGCGAACCACCCGAGGGAGACATTAAGAAAACTTCCCTTTTTTTTATTTTTCTTTATAAAAACCTTTAAAAAAAGAAAGAACTCAAGAAGACCTCAGTAATCGGGTTAAATCCCGTTACGGCTAACTCTGCCAGCATAAGTCAGCCAAGGTGGACCCAGAAGACCTGAAGACTCTAAGTAAAGGGTAAAATCGTGAACCAATCCAACCTTCTACCAGGATCGCGAAGATAACTGGAAGAGAAATGAACTCTAACCCGAATAGGAAGATTAGTAGTGATAAGACGAGCAACCCCTTAAACACCTGTCCCTTATTATTTCTACCGTGCGTAAAGTAACTACTATAGGGTAGGTCATCTACTCATCTATAAAGAAAATGTACTCGATAGGTTCGATCAGGGCAATTTCATCGATTCAGAAATTGCAACTGCAATTGCAGTCAGCTTCTGCGGACGGTTCCGATGTTTTTCAAAGAACGATTCCTCATTTGGCTTATCTCTGATTCTGACTGAGACAAATGCCAGCGATTCGCTCGATCGTTTGTAACCCCCATTCCCCTTTCTCTTAGGCTTCTACCACATCCCCTCGCTCCCTTTTCCTTTAGCTCTCTCTCCCTCTCTCTCTGCCTTGCACCACTGAACTCTACACTCCACCGTGATCACCCCCCCCCTCTCTCTCTCTCTCTCTTTCCTCCTTTCTGCATCTCTAGCACACCTACCCACCAATCACCCATCGAGTCTTTTGCCGGCAACTACGTGTTCGTTTATCCAACTAAAACCTATGTCTATGATAGAACACATGAGGGTGAGTGAAGACCCTAACTTCAGTAGGGATGGGAACGCTCGTTTACCCCTATTGGAATTGGACCTTGATACGCAATCTTTTTGAACATTGTTCTCGCGGGGATGAAGCCTACAAAGATAATGCGTCCTACCCAAAGAGTTTTTCACGCTTCGGTTTCTCGGATCAGCGCTTTTTTCCCTAGAGGGATGAAACAGCGTTACTTAAATACAGGTTGATGAAATTCGACGACCAAATGCAATAGGGTTTTGGAATTAGGAAAATTCGTGTACCGATTTTTCTCTTTAGTTTTATTTCGTGCCTTGATATGTATTTTTATAGGATGCTCCTTAGTAGTAGATTACGAGGGACGAAGAATTTTGGATAATATTCCGAACATTCTCATCTAGCCTGTCCCTCGAAATGGTCTAGAAACCACATTTCAAGCGGCCGCTTAATACATATATAATTTTAGGGATATAACTTTGCGGAAACATTCCGTGTGCAAAACCGTCTAATCTTAATTTAAGTTTTATTGCGGTCAGCGCCGCTGTTTCTCTACTCGATATGCGTATGTAAAATTTTACGATTCTCCAAGGGTTAATCCACAAGTATCTTCTCTGTCCCTCCGTCGAGACTTAATATCAAGGATTTCAAGCGAGGCTAGAATTGGAAAAGGTTATTTCGTAAATGTTCAATATTCTCCCTACAGTAAAAAAGGCGGCCGGGATTTTTTGAACAGGCACTCGAAAACTTGTGCGAGTTTTAAGTATTTTTGAATCAGAAAAAAGCTCCAAAAAAAGAAGAAAATAAAATACAGGAAAGAGCACAGGCGCGCAAAAAACAGCCATATAAATTTTTATAGGGACCGAAAGTGCTCCATTCTCTAAAAGGATCGGACTATATACAAAGATAAATTTATTTAATTCTTAGCCCTTCGACCACTTACCCTTAACAGTTACCCGTTCACTACCTTCCGAAGAAACATAACCGTGCGTTTGGTTCGTTCGAAATTTCGAAAAGTGCTCAATGAAAAGTGAGATTTTCTCTCCCCTGAAAACCCTTAAAAAAATTACGCTTCCATAAAAAAAATTTGTTTACTAAAAACATTCCAGTTATGTATTATAAAATTAATTAGTAATCAGTAGTGAAATAGCGATTTTTTTATCACGTGTTTACTAAATCTCTAATAAACAATTGAAAGACCAAATTCGTTTCGGAATCGTAGTAAAATAGAATGTCCGATACATTGAAACTTCAGAATGAGTGAGGTCGAGCACCTTATCCCAAGTCCAAGATAAATGAGAGACGGTCATTGGCTGCCCTTGGAATTTCTTTCCTCGGTCACATCGCTCTCCGTTGCGGCGTCGGCGTCGGCGTCTGCATCCGTGCTATATGACTCGTGTAACTGCAAACGCTCCAGGCGCTTCTATGCTCGACTAACGTTGCACTTACCGAGGTTTACGTTCCATCGCTTCTCGCAAGATATCAACATTTAACGATCGCACCAAGGAAATAAGGAACATTTACGTAGCTGGTGGAATTGAAGATGCTTGAAAGCAATTGCCAGGAATCTTTCCCTATTGCATATCCATAGTCAGCAATATGCAGTCTGTACACACTAGATACTATAATAAGTGCATCTCGCCCCATGCGCACGTACCACCTATGGCGCAAGTACTACATATATTTATAATAGGGCTATCGACCAATCATATATACATATCTATACTAAAGCGAGTATAGGAAAAAAAAATGCAAATAGGAATAAAATTGCGTGATCATTCGCAATAATTTGAGAACTCGTCCAAAAAAAAAAGAAAGAAAAATGAAAAGAAGGAAACAGAAGCGATCCCGCCTATTAGCCTAATCACTTTTTTCAGCCGCCCGGCGAATCCCGAATGCGCGTGCGAAACGACCGACGTTTCTCGCGTGAATGGCGAATCGAAAGTAAGTATATAACAAGACCGGGACTGGTTCTCGGGGTGAGCTTCTGGTTATCTCTTTTTCAAGAAAGAAACGGCGCCTTTCTATATCGCCTTCTCGAGATCCTACATCAGTCTCACGCGATTTACTAAGAAATTCATTGGCTAATGTAATTAAATTCCGGCGCGTATACTCGGCCACGCGATCTCTCCCGGAATACGCGGTCGACATATTTTACTGGGGCCCTTTATGACAACGAGCCCTTGAAATATTCGTCGCTTTCATGCGCAGTCCCAGGGCCTCCACGACGCTTGAAAGATAAACGACAAAGATGGAAGAGTTTTTGGTGGAAAATAATTGGGTGCCGCTAAGCTCGCTTCAACGGGGACACGTTTAATTTAGTTCTAGCCTTAATTCGGTGCCCCGTAGTTAGGTACTCCTCGACTCTTTATCTTTGCATTACATTAGCGTACGAAACACCTCGGAGACCCACGGGGTCCATGGACGAGGTCGGAATTTTAAATAAACAGAGCCGCGAGAGAGAAAGACAGTATCCCGCGCAAGCAGCCAAGCAGCATAATTTTCATAACTTAAATACACGAATATAGGTAAAAAGAAAGAAAGAGTCAAAGAATAAAAGAAAAATTGCATACTTGAATAAATATGAATTTTTCTTCTAATATTCTATCTGGGATAAATTAAAGCACGAAATACCATATGAAACATATCCAGCATGACCCCGGAAATCTGGTAGCACTGTACAAGCATGTACCCATACCTGGGTAACTTTCGGCCCTGGAAACACGCTCATAATTAATGCATAATTGGCATTATTAATTATTTTCGGCAGAGGAACGTCGGTATGCCCATGGCCAATTATTCGAGCTACCACAGGTCGTACCTACCCTGCCTACCACCCTGTAGTACGTAGAAAACGGACTGTAGATGCTTGCATTTCCCGTGGTATCCAAAACGTTTGTTTATTATTTTTAACATCATTAAACAAACCTCGTCGAAAAATACCTACGAGAGAGCGAGACTGTTTGCAAGGTATACCTGCGGCAAGGGTTGGTATTGCGCAGATATAGACTTACACATGGAGTAGATATCTACACGTAACGAATACAGCTCCAAGTTCTCCTCGAAGCTTTTAGTTTTGTTTATCAGTCCTAAAGCGAGCCATCAGATTATATCCATATTGTTTCTTTATGCTTTTTCCTCCCTTCTTCATCCTCTTCGTTAATTTCACCTTCGTTTCTGCAAATATCACAAGGAGTATTAACGACGTACCTTGCGCGAATATCTCAAGATTTAATTCGAGTTGGCTGCAGGCTGTTTACACGCACGGCCCATCATGTATTCACGCCTCGCGATGTGCAGTGCCGTATTCCAGCTCGGCCACCCACGCACTTCTTTCGATTCAGCTTTGCTTGTCCTAAGAAAGGACGAGGTAATTACAAGCTCTGGAGACGGGTCTGCCACGTTCTAAGAAAGTCCCCAGGAATACCTTCGGGATTTAGTATCTGCTCGAGGGATACTTGCGAAGGTCTTCGAAACACTCGCCACCAGTGAACCAGTAGCAGTATGAAAATACGTAAAATAAATCGAACGATAGTAGGAGTAAGTTCATCCCTTGTTAAATTTATTGAAAGAAATTTCAAAATTTCTTCACACCCATATTTACATATATTATACACGGTTATTGGAAGCTATTGTACCACCCACATGTTTAAGCTTAATCGAAATAAGAATCCAGATTGTATTCACTGTATTTACTTAAATATTTTCAGAACCAATCGATTGGGCGAAATTTTAATAGCGTGAGATTCGTGCATGCGACCTCTGAATGTGTAATTTGTACTGGATTAGACTTTTTTTAAATTTAGGGATAAAACATTACTCGTGACACAAAGGAGCTAATTAATGACGAAGTAGGGTGAAATATTTAGGGTTTCTCTTTGAAAATTTTTGAATTTTTGCAATTGGGATTTGGAAGTAATGACTCGTGGAAAAACGACGGTCTATGGTCTTTCTTAAATTTTTCGGGAGAGCTTTTCAAGGCGAAATACAAATAGAAGGAACGATATTGAGCTATATATGTAAATATATGTATAAATAATATACATACATACAATTATGTATATAAATACAGCGCTACAGGATGTACGAAACAGGTCGAAGGGTGTAGGTTATTTGTATTATTGATTTCTGGTAAAAATGTCATTAGGCTCGAATAGCAGCACAGAGGGAGCCGAAAGTCGTAGGGTTGAGACTCCTTGTTAGGGAAGCGAGAGACCAGTCAATTAATTACCCTGCCTTGTACTTTTATCTCCAGGGATTTCGTCTGTTCCTTTATTTCGCAGGATTACGAAGCAACGTAGCCGAAACACTATCCAAAATCACGTAGTATAATCAATCTGCTGTAGATAACTAAAAAATTTCGCAAAACAGGCTAAATCAAAAATTGCGATAAATTCGGTCAAGCAGTCTTGTATATTCATCGAGAGTACAGCCTTTAACCTATCTTTGCGCCTCTTAACCTGCTACTCGTTTATCCGTCGAATCTAACCCGCCGCGCACAGCCATTTCCAAGGGACAGCTAAAGGGTCAAGTTTAGAACGTTTTAAAGTTCATCCCAACAGATCAATCTAAATGATTCCCCTACGTAGGAGAGAAGCCAGAGGGGATGGTTGAAAACGTTACTCTACCAACAGCATTGAGGTTGAACCAGGTTTCCGGCACTAGACTCCCAGCAGCGGTTTAAGGTTTGAGGGTAGTTGGTGCGAGGTTGGACCAAGCCGCAGAGGTGCGTGCGAGGCCACTGAATCTTTGATAGCTGAAGCGAGTTAGTTCGCCCTCTGTTCGCGTACTTCCCACGAGGACGAAATGCCCGCTAACGATTAACGACCAACCGCAAGGTAACGCCAGGATAGTAACAAGCAATGCAAGCGTAGGTAGGCGCCTACCCAGACAGATAGATATAGACAGGTGCCTATTCCGATAGCTGCACTAGACAACCCAACCTAACCCATGGACGAAGCATCATAACCTTTATACGGCAGATAACTCAGATCAGGTTTAGATTATAGAGCTAAATCTTATCTAGTACATGGAACACTATGCAATATCAGTACAAGGGTTGCTCGATGACGCAATGCCAGACAGCATACTATACCCCTCTGAAGTAGCAGCCAAGCCCACAAAAGGGAAAGATAACGAGAGCGAGTCGTAGAAACGTAACTTCTCGAGTCAGGTGTAAACAGTGCAACTTGGTATAGGATCTTATCTAGGTAGGCAAACAGAGTCTAGTTACGAAAGGGTGGCTCTTTCTCTCATTCAGTTTGAAAACTACCTAGCTGGAAAAATAGAGGCATTTCGAATCCTTGTAAAGGATGGACTCGTCCTCTTCCTTGCGTTTGCTGTACCAGGAATGTACTAGTATGGTAAATTGGCTAGACTCTATACAGTACATTGTATTTTCCGTATAACGAATATCCGGGTCATCCCTTCGGGCTGAAGGTAAGTGGCCCTGGTTCTAGTGCCTCTTGTACCTAATGAAAGCGACTCCAAAGCTAGTGGACCTTTCAGAATGAGGAAGTCCAAAAGATACAGCGACTAGAATTGTCATTGGGTATACAGTCTATACAACATAGTCGCGGCATTTAAGTCGAGTGGAGAGTGTTCGTCGATTAAGCAACGTAGTTTAATGTCTATGCAAAGTAAATTGCTCTGTAGGGAGGAAATAAGAATGAAAAAAATGTGGACGGTACGGTGTAAAGGACGTGGAGAAGTGGTGAGAGAGGAGGGCGTTGAGGGAGGGAGAAAAGAATACAAAAAATAGAAAGCAACGAGGGCAAGAGTAAATTGGAGAATGGGGTGAAAGGACGATACCGAGAAACCGGAAAGGAGGTGGAGACGACCTAGAGAGGATACAATTAAATGAAGAGGACACCACCCACCAATAGCTCCCAGGATAAATTCCTTTAGCGAGTGATTAAATTTTAATCCACTTCTAATTAGATTTTTCTTCTTTTCTTTTTTTCGCTTCTTCTTCTTGTTCTTCTTCTTCGTCTTCTTCTTCTTCTTCTTCAACTCCTCCACGACTCTTTGGCGAACGACGTCGGAGCAAACGAGACAGTTCCGAGGAGAGGTACGCGTCGACCTGCAGACCGCCTTGCTAAATGGATTTATTTTAATCGAAACTTTTTAATGAGGATCAGTTGTCCGATATTCTAATATCATTAACGAAACTCTGACGGCCGAATTATATTAGGCTCTTAAAATGTACGGCAGTTTGCTAAAGATCGACACCAGAACGATAACTCTATAGGTTTGGGTTTGAGAAATCTAGGAATCGCTGTGTTTCCAACCACCAAAAAGCCTCAAGCTCTCTCCAGCAAAGTCCAGAACCTGAATGGATGACTGAACAGGGGCGAATAGATAGATAGATGGTGAACGAAGTGGATGGATGGATGGATGGATGGATGGGTAGATGGATCGATAGCAAACAAATGACGGATTTGGCCAGCGTTTCGAATTCCTTTGGAACGATGCGCGTCGTATAACTCTCCTACTTTGCATGCATATTCTAGTGCGGAACGGGCGATTCGTCGACGGTAGGTCTGCGATTTCCTGGGGAACGTGATGATTCCAATGTGTAGGCACCGAAGCGCTCTGCGCCCTGGTCAGCAGTTACCGCATAGTCAGAGTTCTATTCTGGTAGGAGCCAACGCTATTCGAACTAGCCACATCAAGGAAGCTTCTAATACCCTTCTCATACCCCGCCAACTCCAGCCATTCTCTTAATTGAATTAGCCATCCGGAATTAGCAATTTCAGATTAGCCTTCAGCCTCACCTTTTAGAGGTTCGCTAGCTGACCGGATTACCCAGTCCCGCTATTAAGGTCTGTGTAAGTACGGATATAAGCCTTATGAATGACGCCAGGATCACTACTAGGGATTTACCTACTGACACAGAACGCTCGTTTCTTACGTTTTACTTAAGATTTCGAAAGTTATTATTATTTCTACTATTCAGTATCACAGATTAATCTAACGTAATCTCCGATGATCCAAATGGCCCATTTTATTATTACGTATCTTTGCAAGATCCAGCGAATAAACTATGGGTACAAGTATTTCCTTATCGACGGATGAAGGTATCTTCGGCTGACCAGGTATAGATACAGGTAGACAAATGATATTTATCTAGCCAGGTTATTTTCTGGATCGAGCAAAGGGATCTTGAGCCTCTCCGGCGACCGTCTATCATCGCCAATCTTTGCCAAATGACCAGAACGTTCCCAGTCCCCGTCCATCTTCTCCTCTGATCGCTGCCCTATCGATCGGCTATTCTTTGAGGTTATCGTTTCTCCGAGGCAGGTCCAAGGCTTCTCTCTACGCTCTCGAAGGCTTACCGAACCCGCGTCACGATCAATCTTGAAACTGGAAAGACGTCCGCGTCATTTGCACGTTATCGGAATCATAGTCCCCTGCCAGATGGGGTCATCCCTTCAGTTTCCTTTATTTTCTTCCTGAAAATTCACCTCAATCCTACCAAACCTTTCGCCAGCTCCTCTGCCCGACAAAAC
Source organism: Calameuta pallipes (assembly GCA_030142375.1). Taxonomy (NCBI): domain Eukaryota; kingdom Metazoa; phylum Arthropoda; class Insecta; order Hymenoptera; family Cephidae; genus Calameuta; species Calameuta pallipes. The sequence continues at coordinate 1,123,048 of JARQSW010000349.1, forward strand.
TTGACGAACTTCTTGAACTCAGAGTTTAGCAATTTCTTATATAGCTAGTTTATGAATATCGATAAAAAATTCCACGATAACTATATGTATATATGTGCGTGTGTGCGTGCGCGCGCGCGCGCGCGTGTGTGTGTGCGTGTGTGTGTACTTCAATACATTATACCATCATCCTGTGATCCACTTAAATAATAAAAGACATACCAATAATAGTATATCCATTTTCAATTAGGTAATGTAAAGCAATAATACGGTGATATTGCTTGAGTGCCGGTGAAAGTACTATTATTTAACAACACTGTAGAACCAAATGCAAATAAAACTCGTTATTGTTAACATTCAAACATTGTGCCCAGAGATCTCAAGAGCCAAGAAAGGACTTGGAAGCGTAATGATTTGATTGCAGTATTCATCCAAGCTTAGCAGCATGTAGCGACAATGCTTAATACCTGCATTGCTAGAACGCAAATGCAAGTCCCAGCTATACGCCCAGCAATAAGGTCTAATGTAATATACAAGCGGTTAAACAATGCGCGGATGGAATTGTGCGGAGAAGATCATTTGCGTGTCGTTACACCTGCATAACTGCGCTCTCGCACGTATACCACTTTGCATTCGAAGCTCGGGCCCAGTGCTTGTGCTTTGGAATGCTCCAACAAGACATCCCGCAGATTTTCATCAGATTTGAAATTTAACCAGGTTCTCGCACGAGGATTTTCATTTTCACTGGGAAGAATATCGGTGCATCTTCCAAGCGCAGCGGCTGGCTCGGATGCGCATCGTGAAACTATGTGAAAATTCGCAAAACAAGGTAATCCCATTCCTCGCCAGGATGCCGCCAGGGAAATAGAATACTTTACTTGGTTACCGAGAGAACCACGCAGGTTATGCCGTGCGCATATATCGCTATCTCTAAAGTAACACGTGCCGATGCACTTGCATCAAAAGGATGCACTCAAGTAGATAGTACTATGTATACATATAGCCATGCATGCAGCCATACCAACTACTGACCTGTCGTCGTTACTCGATATTATTACCTGCTAATACCAGATTCGGCTGCAATATAGACCTAGTTGACCATGAACTGGACAGGACACATATTTACATGCGGAAATGCGCGCGCACGCGCGTGTGAATATATGATATAAGGGATCAGCCGAAATCCAGAATTTAACATAATTTTAACCTAGATTTTACCTGGCTCGTTCTTAAGCCAGTTATGATTCCCTTTATGTAACGCCGTTAACGGTTACCAGTTTACTGTACTAGTCTGGCATGAACGTTTTTCCTACCCTGGCAACCAAACCGACACCCTTGATACTCCCACGATACCTCCCTGCTAACCTCTCGCGACTCCCCGTTTTCCAAGCTTTCCCAATTGGAAAGGCCTCCCCGGAGAAAACTCTTCGCACAAGGGTGTTTCTCCACTCGACATTCCCCATCGAACCAGGGATAGAAAAAACTTTTGCCAGTCGTATATTCGCGATTTTCACATCGAACCCCCTTAATACTCACAGACAGTCCAGCTTAAGTCCCATGGATAATACTACGAATGAGAAACGTTCTCCGATAAGCGTTCATTTTTTCAATGGTAACACGTTGTACCGAATAATATAGAATTTTCCTAGTGAACATTGCGTTAACCACATTTATCCTATATAAAGCCGTAAAGGTATACGAGTTTCTAAACCAAAATCAAATCTGAACTAAACCTCGGTGCCACACCCCTACCTCAATTAACTTAGTTGTTTACCTTTGAGAATCACTTTGCGAAGCAAATGCATAATCAATATACATTAATATTCACTAGTATAAGAAAGAATGGCTGACAACCAATAACGCAGTGTAAAATTTGTGGAATGAAAATTTTTAAAAATATCTAACCAAAGTGTAACATATATAT
>JARQSW010000349.1:1125050-1194002 GCA_030142375.1 Calameuta pallipes
TATATATATATTATAGCGATCCGATTCACAGTAAACCTTGAAGGGAGATAACGTAGATTTTTCGGTGTGGCGAGGCAGTTACGTTTATCTGCCGCGGGCGCTGGACAGGCGACTTGCTTTTTTGCTTGCCGCAAGCCAGTCCCGCTTTTTCCCCTTATACGGGATGCTATTAAATCATATCAGGTCCAGCCGGCAATTATTTAGGTATTAGCACTCTTCCTCCCTTGGTATATTCCACGTTCACCCGTTCCTACATTGGATCCTCTTCCATCCGTTTACACATCCTCGTCCACAATAATAATTCCTTCCACTCTCTTCTTATTCAGTCGCATTCCCATTCCCGTTGGCCATTCTCATTCCTCCCGACGCCACCCGAGAGTCCGCTTGATCACTTAAGTATTTTTTGTCCGAATGCCTTCGGCGTGTTACCACCCCTCGCTACGTTTTTCACGCCGCCCTGGAATTCAGGGTTTATTAGGAACTCCGTTTCTTCACGTGCGAGACGCATAACGCAATTTTGCCGCGTGCGCGCCAGAATCCTTAGCGAATCCTCGAGCGAAGAATTTGCCGAATTCGTCCTGGTGTAAGGCTATATACTAATTTACAACGGACGATACTCCATTATTTACACCTTGTATTATCCTTCTGGTTTCTCTGACGATGTTCGTCGCGCCTTGTGAATTTCACGAATCTCACATATGATTTCCCACGAGGTCACATGATAGCCGCGCTCTTTTGGCAATTAGACGTTGCAAGGAACTCACACACGAGAGACGCGCATTGAATAGACTGCGATCTTGACGCTTGGATAAAAATCACCTCGTCCCTTTATACAGAATTTCCGAGTGTCACGTTTGGGATACGTTGAAACGTCCCGCGGTACGCAAAGGCACTGTGAAGAATCTGCTGCTTCATTCCTCGTAATGACTGCACGCGTTCGCGATAATGACAGGGTCCACGTATAATGAATTCGAGATCAATTTCTTGCCGGAGTTCTCGAGGATCCGTAACGCAGAGGGCTGGCACAAATAACAGGAAGTATAAACACGAGGGGGGAGAGGACGGCGGTACCATATAGTCGGGACAACCTTTTTTTTATCAAAATTCCGTATCTCCTGTCGACAAAGAAGCGACGCTAGAAAGCGAAATAATTCGAGTGTCTCTGACCGGGGTACGGTGAGAATAAAAAAATAGAGGTAAAGCTAGCGATAAAAAGCAAGAGAGACGAGAACGGTCCAAACTATGATACAGGAGCAAAAACAAAGAAAAAAGGGCAAAAAAAGAATCAAGAGATAAAAAATTACACATACGAGAAAGAATGAAGAAGTTAAGAGAGAAAAGAGCAAGGCGAGGTAAAGTAACGACGGGACTGAGTCCAAAGGCCTCCAGATACAGAAGCCTCAACCCGCATATAAAGAATCCCACAGAGAAGGATCATCAGAATAAATAATCGTTTCCTCCCGACTGCTGTTTACGCGGCGTATCTTTGGTACAGATTTTTTCGCAAACCGCCCGGCAACGGCGAACGGTGGTGATGCTGGCATAGGTAACGAAAATGCCAGTCATAAAAATGTCCCGGAAAGGAATGGCCGTAGAAGGAGCCAGGCACGGAATGGCTCAGTTTAGTTGAAGCTCGTGTATCGTGTGCGTATCGCGTTCATACGTATATGTATACAGTTGCATACTTAACATGGATGCCGTCCTACCAAACTGAGAAGCGCCTAGTATACATAAATATATATACTAGTGGCAGTGGGTGGCCGTGGGTGGTAGTGGCGGCTAACCTCGTTTGCACGCAAATTCAGATAAAGTCGCTCGCGAAGCTGCTGGAGGGTTTACCGATCAATTGACTAGCGAAGCAACCGACGCCGACGTCAACGTCGGGACGTCACTCTCCTTCCCCAGTAAAGCGAGCTTTGGTGAGCTTTACTCGCTGTCGGTGCAACCACTTTGTACTTCTTGGCCTATTTTACCCTCTTCCCTTCTTCCAATATCTGCTGGTGGAAAATCCAGAAAATTATTATTCCCTTCTTCCATGAGAAGAAGTCAGTGCTGACTCCTCATCCGGTGACGTATGCTGCTTTAAAGAGATCGTCCATTTGGGAGGGTAAATTGATATCCACAGGATACACGGTCCGTGTGCCGTGTGAGTATAAAGGAGGGCTGAAGAGAGAAAGAAAGCTAGAGCGTATAATGTAAGCAGGAAATAGAGAGAGAAAGAAAGTGAAGCTTACGAAGAAAAGAAGAGCTGGAGTGGCGAAAAATTCACAGAAAATTCGTGCCGGCACGCCTCTTGTTTTAGAAATTCCGCCTGCAACGCACAGCCGTGAAACTCCAACGGTCGTTTCTCGAGGATCCTCTTCGAGTCCTCGCATACGCCTATGGGCCATTTTCCACCCTCGGGAAAATTGGGAAAGTGATACCCACCCCTGACTCACAGGGTACGGGATAGGGGACTGGCTACCAGAGCGGACGCACTACAGGTTTAAAGAGATCTCAGGGAGCTCGAACAAATTGATATCCACGGGGATTTATCTGGCGCGTGTGTAACGAAATCAACGAGATTTCATTAAAATTTAAGTTTCGTTTTCACGGTTTCCTACAGGGATGTCATCCGTCTTCCCTCGCTCCTTGCCTTACAATGATCTTCTTTCCGTTAATGGCAATTCTACTTGAAAGGGAAAACAATGTATTCGCTTTTTAACGATATCGATCAAAATGTACATTTGTCATACGTTTACCTGAATCGTAAAAAAATAATACAGCCTTAAATCAAAGTGCCATATACATCGGCAGATCGAACAACGATATATTATTTTATTGTTCTGTGGCTATGCAACAATGACATTAGCATGGCATAAAAAGCCAACTGATAATCATATAGACAGGTAACTGCATTCAGTTGCGCCATATTTCACGTGCAAATCCAATAAATTCAGAAATTGATAACGCAATCACCGGGGAATATTAGCGAACGAAATTCTCACGGCTCGCAGTTTCCGCCTATTCTATCTCTCACTCTGTTATTCGCTATCCGCCACCTTCTTTCTCTATCCGCCACGTGAGATGCGGCAAGACATAAAGGAACCAAGACATTTACTGAGCGAGGAGTAAGTACGAGCATGCCCTTCGCACGCGATAACTTCTGTAGTCCCTTTTACAGGCTTTAACACTAAGGAGCAAACTCGTGTAAAAGTTGCTCTTACGCCATTTACTCGATAGTGTAAATCTGCTTTAACAGTCGTGCCGCAACACGAGTCGGATTTGTCAAAGCACTTCGAATACCTTAAAACCAGCTCTCATTCAATTCCAAACGAATTTCAAGATCGTGGATTAACATAAATTTCAAAGTAGATCCATCTTCAGCAATAAACGCTGAAAATACCCTCCTAATAATGTAATCGCTATGGATACCAATTCGTATACTATATTTTTCTTCTTTTCTTTTATCTCGGAAAATTCTAGTGGAATTTCAGTCGAGTCAACCCCCCTGAGCTAGGGAATGCTCTTTGCAATTCCAACTCTCTCACAGCGGCAACAGCCGTAGAACTGCAGTATCCACCTGATTGCTCGAGAAGGATAGGTAAGAGAAATCCCCGAATTCATCGAGAAACGTTACGAGCTTGTTTTCGATCTTGTACCTTTTCGACGGTACAACATCTTCCCTGAATTTCTCTTGCTGCTTGAGGAAACAAGGGAAGAAGGGCGATATCCTTCAAGATTAACGACAGCGATCGTGTTCTATGAGACTCCCGAAAAGATAACAGAAGAGTGGAAAAGACAAAAAGGGTAGAAAAAGTCAAATCCTACCTTCCGTTCTCATCCGAAGTTAATCGAGCGTTTCAAGGTCTCAAAATGGTATTTCCGGCCTTATCCAAATTTTCGTAACTCACCAACAGTCATAAATTCAACGAAAAAAAACAGCGAACAGTGTTGAATTCCCAGTAGGTAGATAAAACAAAGTCTTTTTTTTTTACAGTAATGAAGGTTAAAAATTACGATAGATATGAAAATGACGTTCCTCAATGACCCAAACGACCCTTGGAAACCGATGGGAACAGTGGGTCCAGCACCTACGTATACGACACATATGTATAAAGGAGCTACCCTATACGTAACACACACAAAACGGAAAGATGGGGAGAGATATTGGTTCGGACAAGCCAATTAGGAACGGATGAGTTAGGTGGCCTCTACTATATCTCTTGGTGCTGGGTTCGTTGTTCAAGCGGCATTATTCTGAAAACAACCTCCCCGCTACCTCCACTCATGCCGACCTCCTCGCCAACAGGGGCAACTCCTTAACCAAAGTCATCTCGCAGCAGCGCGGCATGGAATGGCCAATTCAAAGTTATGGTCTGGAAGAAAGCAACGGAAGAAATAATAAAATATTGAAAAGATTGTTCGCCAACTAATAATTGAGCTCGGTCTGCTGGTAGCCCCCCTGAAGTCGCTTCCTGTCCTCCTACGGGGCAATTAGATTGGACCAGCGTCAAGAACCTTATAGACACCCACGTAAGATAAAATGACATGTACGAACGATTGGAACAGCTACCTCTTAGGGATCCAAGGATATGAGTTCGAGGATTGAATCTCCTAACTGGTTCGATTCGGAAGACGAGATAGGCTGGACCATTTGACGGAGATAGAAAACCAGGAAGTGCTATACCTATTTACCACAGAATTCTTATTCAGAAAATTCCAGTCGATATCGTCAGATAGGTATCTTTTATATCTTTAGCGTATATAGATACACGTGTCTAGAATTTCATATGGACGCGAATCAAGAAGCTTTTTCCACGAGCGGACAATTTTTCGCGCTTAATAGAGACGCCAGAAAGTGCATGAACGTGAGCTTTAGCTAGATTTACCACCATAGCAGATTGGCTCTGTCGCTCTCCCGTCTTTCTTAGATCCTCATCCACCGCGTCTTACTTTTCTCCAATTTCGTATTCTACCTTCTACTGTACCCTCCTCTCTACGTCGTCCTGTCTTCTCGACTACTGGCTCGAGCCAGTACGACCTTAAGCAGCTTCGGGATATACACGGGGCGTCTGGTTGCAGTCGGCGCCATATTTTATATCCGGTATTTATTCGCGGCGAATAAACAGCGCAACGCGGTCACGGCTGTTGCTGCAGCGTTGGTCGTCGCTGAGTTGTAAATAAGCAAGACTGCAGTGGGAAATTAAAGTGCAGGATAATGGCGCCTTGCAATGAGTTATATGAAAGGTGAAACGTCGAATAATCGATCGTACGAAAGAAAAGTATATAAAAAAAACAACCATGAAAAATAAATAAAAAGCAACGAAAGGTATGTTTAAAATATTTGAGAACAAGAGAGAAAGAAGTTCAGGACGAAGTCGGAATAGCCAAGGGCAATGAAAGACGTAATAGCAAAACTATGAAATCACAAGGAGAAACGATTTAGGAATTTTTTGGGCTCCTCCGGTAACCTACAATTATAATGCACAACTGCCCACCACTATTGACTACGTCTCAGCCAATTATCCTGTCCAAATATAATCTATAGTTTCGAGCCCATACCTAGGGGTCTATCATTAAATACAATATTTTTAGGACTGCTGATTGCCCTCTTAATTGCTCCGAGAAAACCTCGGTCGTTTGTTGGTCAAATACCATCGATTAGAGAGAAGATGAAGTACGATTCAGGACACCCTAGTAACCAGACCTGGTAACAGGGATCCAACGTCCTAGATCTAGGGATCCAGCCTACTACGATGAAACTGTATGGAATTACGCTACCCATTGATACTAATTTATTACGTGGTCGTAACACGTTCTCGCAGATCCCAGGATGCCTGCTACCATATCAATTCTTTATGCGTCGTACCACACCCAACCAAACCATCCTGTTGCCAGGAGATGATTGGTCACGCAAGATAGAAAAGTGGACATTGCCAAGATGAATTTCGGAACTGGAAGCCAGAAAATGTCTGCTTTGTTTCGACCGGTCCAAGATCCGGAGCTTCTATATGAGCTCGTAAACTGGAGAATACGAGGTCAGTCTTTACCCCAAGGCCACATGCGATTCTATCTCTTATTCGATCTCGCAGGATGTTTTCGGAAATCTCGAAAGGAGAAGCTGAGGACGATGGATATTGGAAATAGGAAGGTTACGCCCTTAACCGATTCATCCCTCTCGATATAGTATAGGAAGGCATTATTGGTACCTAGGACTCCAGCTTCCCAGTGGACCTCGGCTAGAACGGCCGCCGGCTATTACTTCCTTCCTTGCGTTATGCGGCATGGCGAATGGCGGCCATGCTACCACTGCTACTACTACCGGTAGCTATAGTATATAGATATATGGTAGCTACCACTGCCTGGATGGTTGGCTGGGTTCACTGGGACAGTCACTTAACAAGCAACAGCTCAGCGAGAATGAATTTTTTACAGGATTGAGCACAAACCCACCCAATATGGAATTACCTTATTAATTCAATAAAGGCCGCCACGCCAAGATCTGCGAAAAGGGGTAAGGGACTCCCGGAGGCTGCGTCTCCAAAACTCAAACTCGAACCAGAACTCGATTCGGATATCCCGACGGTCCTTTTTCCCTTGCCAAAAAATTAACCATTTGCATAATGCAACGCCTTGCCTTCTCTTACCGTAGTTTCTTCTGGATATTCTCTACCACTACGCAGCTTCCCGTTGAGACTTCGCACTAACTCCTGTAAGTTAGCGAATCTCCGGAGACGACACGGATTTTACAAATACTCTTTCCACAACAGTCGATCCCTTCTACCACGTGAATTTATTTTTCCAAGGATTTTTTTTTATTTCACTTAAAATCATATCAAACACAGTGTAAATAGTATCAGTATAGTTACTCACCCATACGAGACACAATGGTTCAAATATGCATGAACAGGACTCACCTGAAACAATAGAGAAAATGTTGTTACGTTTGGCACTAGTTTAACATGCAAATAACTAGCGTTTCGCGATGTCGCAAAGCAATGCCTTTAGATAGGACGAGAGAGAGTAAACAAGAATGATAAAAATCTGAGATGACGAGGGCGGCTATCAACAAGGAGCTTACGACGCTCATAAGATGCGGTTGACAACGAAACGAGCAACTAAGAGGATCGTTTACCCAAAAGTGACAAAACGGTGGTAAACCAACTTCTTACAGAATTGTAAGGACTGACCATCAACCCTGACCATAACAGGAAACAAGCACAAAGCATGCTGGTTAATCATCTATCTCTATTCCTTGAACTTGACTACACGCCGAGGCTGTACATATAACGACGCCTTGAACCTTCTTTTTTTTGAGGGGAATCGCTAATTAATTTTATACCCCTGTAAAATGGCTCTCGCCACCACAGAGCCCCAGGACTCTCATCTACCCAATTGGCAAAAAAGAGCCAAACCGCTTTGCCCCGTGCGTTTCGCGTGAACAAGCGCTTATTCGCAAGAAGCAATCCTGTTCCTTGTGCTGGATTCGCATGGACCCGACAACGATCGCTCCGATTTTTGTTTCCCACCTTAGGGCTGGCTCTGCCTTAGCCTGTTCTGGCCTGACTCGGATGTAGAAGCGTCGGAGCGCCGCGAGCAGACTGAGCCAGAGTGATAAATGGACGGGATTCAATTTGAGGCCAATCAACATTCTTGTCTCTCCTCTCCTCCTGTCTTGTTCGTCTGTCTTTCCGTCTGTCGCTACCTGTCGTTTGCTTTTTCTTCTGCATTTCCTCCCGGTGTCTACCACAATGTCCAGCCCCCCGCCCCCTCTCGAACCCCCATGGAGCAAGACCAGACGTCAACACAATAAACAACGAATATTAAGCCGCGATTCTTTGGTACTCGAAAATTCTCACGGGACTGACGATAATTCAAGATGAAGTAATGAATGTGCGTATAAGATACAGCTCAGGTAAGGGTATATAGAAATTGAGTGACCCCACCTTACTGAGATAATAACCTAATTATTTATTAAGGAGAAGAGACAACCTCACGAAGGACGTTGATACTTTTTTATCCGATTCCCTTATTGAACGCAAAATAATACTCTGCTAATAATAGTACCATATAACCATCATTGTTTGATGCCCGAGATGAGGGGTCGATGAAATAATAGGGGCACGTAAAAGACTGAATACCCGACTTTAATTGTAACCAGGAAAAACCTTATCGTAATATAACGATATCGCCATAATCGCCACAATAACGATATGGTCAACCAGTACCGGCTTTGATCCTACAAGTCCAAATGTTCACCTTATCCATTAGCACCCTTCAGTTTTTCTTTTAAGCTATCCCGATACAAGACTTAGGATGTAAAGAAGATTCCCTATCTATAACGTACAAATTCCAAAATTGCACAGGCACTTAAATATTTCCATAGTAATAATACAAGTATCCTTCGTCTCGAATTATACATGAAATGTCCCAAAAGGAACATATCTATATAAAATATTCCATGCAAAGGATGAAAGGATCCATCACGAATAAACCCCGGTCACTATTTTACAGTTAATACCAAGTAAAATGAGTTCGTTCTCGTAGCCTCTCTGTGCTTCGCTGTAGCCCGATTAGATCCACCGCTAGTTCCACTGCGATCCATAATATAGCGAGCTATGGAAACTCTTGCATTTATTAGCATTCATATCTCGCCAAGCGGAGTTAAGCTAACCGCCCTGTTCGCTACCGTTTGCGTTACCGCTGCACTATAACTACGCGTTCAGAGCGTTCACTCTGGCAGACTAAAGAAAGAAAATAAATAGACCAGAGATATATATATATATATACACATATATATTCGCAATGCGAACAGTCGGTTCTGAGTTCGTGCGTGAAAACTAGTCTTTGGCGATTAAGGACTGAACTTCCTATATCCATACCAAACATTATAAATAGCCAAGCATCGGGCCATGTGTACGATAGTCCCTATTATCCAAAGCGTTGCTTACGCGCTTACGCTGTACCAGCACAAGGTACCTTTACCATCCACCATCTTCCAGTATCTCGTCACGCTAGAATTTCAGGTAAACTTTAAAGCGGCACCCTACCAGCACGGACGTCCGTAACTTTACTAGACATTCGCGTAGGTATCTCTAACCAGGTGAAACTATCAGGTCGATTGGTTTTGTTTGCACCTGCTACATCATATGCATTGCAGAGGTACTATATAGTTGAGACACCTCAGGCAAACATGGTCCATGTGAGGATAAATTTTGGAGAAATAGTATAGATTAGATATGTACACACAGGGTCCATGATCGGATGTGTCATAACCATACGTCAGATGAGTGACGACGCGTGGTACCAGTTATCAGCTGGAACGGTTCACCAGCTGGAGGCACATCCTATATGGCTCTAAAACAATTTCGCAAGACACTAAGTTATTCCGCGTTTCGTTGGCGGCCGTGATCGATCGCTTGACACGTATAATCTTCACGTGGCCGCATACCTCCGCGGGCTTTTCGGGCTCGTTCAAATACGTTCTTATCTGTTTGACTCAGGCCACTGTGTAATCACAGTGCCACCCACCTTATATTTTCATTTCATCAGTCACCCCCGCCACATCTTCGTCCAAAGAGACCCTCGGCCATTTCATCAATCATTTTGTAATCATTTGGCCAATTTTTTCTTTGCCCTTCTGAGTCGTCCTTTTTTTTTTGAATAACCTCTCCTCCTCTCTCCGAGCTTTCTTATAACAGATATGCATTACACTGGGTATCGTCTACTGTTGGTACCATGATCTCGGGACTTTGACAATCATCGATCATATGGATATTGAAGGCTGAAATTACATTCGGTTTTATCGAACGGAACGAGACGGATTCGTTTCTCGATTGACACTAACGAATTTTCGTGCTGGGGAGGTAAACAAAAAGAAACATAATAGCACCGGGAAACTAATTTCCCCGTGGCGACTTTACGAGCCGTAGGAAATCTGCGCTACGTTCTCCGCGCCCGGAAGGACATAAAGTCATTCCGGCCGCAAGGGAAAAAGCGGCGGGTCCAATAAACAGTCGTGAAACGACTAACGCAGTCCGAACGGAAACTACGTAACTTTGCCCGCGACATTCGAATCAATTAATTGTCAGTGTGTAACCATGGGAACATGTTCGAATCGACTGAGGAAGCATTAAGGGAACGAAACCCGATTGCTTGTAAAATTACTCGAATCCTCTATTACCATATGTATTACATATATACGTACCTGGATACTTATATGACCATGCTATATGCTCGTTTGCCAAATGGACTTACGAATTCACATACGGCGGGTAGAAGCTTCAGGATTTTCGTATACTCTCGTCAAACATTAACTCCATTGGATAACCGCAGTCATTCGAAACGGTAGGAAGTATCACACGCAAAATTACACCGTGTACGAATATGTCGGCACTAGGAACGAATTCGTAATTAGTGGTTTGATTAACAGAGCGGGGTCCCGATTTGCGGGCAAAGGCCCCGCATAGTTTCCTCTGCTCGCAGATTTTCCAGATTCGCATATGGAGTTTGGGATGTATATCCATTCGAATTAGAGCGTACGAGTAACGAACAAATAGTCCTTGGCGTTACGTCGAATCGACTATATATATCTGCGATATTCTCCACCCGCGTAAATACCTACCCACCCGGGGTAGTGGGTGTATGCCGCCGTATGAAGGCTTCGAGTGAATCGGCAGTACTTAGGTAGCTACTGCAACTCCTAATGAAATTCCTGGCATTATTAATATCGCTCAAACATAGGATACGGATAGCAGCAACGAGAGAGCATCGCCTGACGTTGCTTCCTAAAATAGGAGTTTGGTCTGTTTGTGTCACGAGACGATTGCGTCTTATTGAAATATTGCTGAAGTGGACTCCGCGTGATTAATGAGAATATTATTAAGGGAGGAAGACGAGTTCGGCAATGTAGTTCCGTAGAAGGAATTAAAATTGGAAGATGTAAGGAAATGAGGATTATGGACGCGGGAGAGTGACGAATTTTTGGAAATAAAATTCCCAAGTTTTTGAAACCACGAATTTTTCGCCCTCCTAGTAAACTACTGTGCTAGGAACAGGTATAGGAGCGTATAGGGAAAATAAAATAAAGAGGGATCCCTAGGTTGGCTACTATGAGTCCCCGTGTCAAGGGGCTGAATTGTGGCACCGTATATTTCTCCATTCGAGTAATTGGTCCAGCAATTACGGAGACTGGCTCGCGTGAGGGGTCGGAGTGGTCTCAAACTAAGTTAAGCAAAGTAAAGGAGGTTGCGCACGCTCCATCGTGTTATGTTCTACGGGGGTGAAAAAAAAATATAAGGAAGAGATGACCTCACGAGAACCCCTGAAAGCGTGCGTGATCGCGATCAATATCGTACAGACGTGAAAACGCGACCCGCCATCTTGCTCTAACGAATTGCTTACAATTCTGAAGAGTTACTGGCTTAACCCGTTTTTCAGACACGAACAAAATCTTATCCAAGTTATCTCATTTTTAAACGTATATTTTATTGTAGAACGATAACGTTAGTTAAAAGTAAATAAAGAAATTATAAGGAGCAATTAGATTAACAGGTCGAGCATGTGAACAAATCTTTCATTACTTAAATGCAGTCTTATTAAAGGCGTATAGCGATGCTCCAGAAATACCTTCATAGCCATCTTCGCAGTATTACCTAGAATGTACAATAATTGCATTCCAAATTTTGCTTTATTAGTTTTAGTGAAAAACTCAAGAGCTCACATCTTCAAGATAGATATACCATCCTATATACGTATGATAACCGTTACAATATATTACTCAAGCTATTGCCCAACTGAAACATTAAAGAATTTATTACCCCGAAGGATTTCTATCTCGTTCATAAAAAAAAAAAAAGAAAGAAAAACGATTTGCTATGAAATTGATATGTTATCGCCTATTAAAAGGGTATGATCCAAAAGCTTAGTGTAAACCTAACCTAAGCATAAAACGGACATCAAGCGTATCCGTAACTATAGAGCGCGCGCAGCGTCCAGTTAAACGGATGCTCGGACGTGGGTTTAGGTTTACGTGAATTTTAGGGGTGGGCATATCTATTAGAAGGGTTCTCGGCGAGTGATACCGACGGATTTCCATAATCGCGAGCCCCTCGGCAGCCGGAAACGACTGGCCGAATATGGTTTTCTGACCGGATGAGTATCCGCCAAGCTAATACTTTAGCAATAAAATTTCATTGTGCTCGACCCTCGAGTCTGTCTCGATTGGTTATGCTTTTAATAACGATGCGCCAAATATGTCGTCAGGATGTTTTGTCAGCTGCAACCCCCCTCTGTACGCTACATGAAAACAGATCAATATTACCAGAACGCCATAATATCATTTTTCCAAAAATATTTCACCAATCCCGCTTAGCAACGGTTATCCTTCCATTACAGCACGAAGCATATGAATTTCTCACGTCATAATACCTATTAATCCAAAAATCCATACTTCGATACTCACATCACACATGACTAACAATTCTAAGACACTGGCCCGTCCAGAAGCTCCAAAGACTTTCTTTTGTTAGAAATTCTTCGTACCATCCAACAAGACCGGATGTATTAATAAGACAGAGTCCAGCTGTATCTTCGCCTCCACTATTCTCCTGTTCCAGCTCAGCAGCCTCCAGCATCCCTGGGTCCTTCCTCTCCCTGAGCAAACTTGTCAACCAGTTGGCGAACCGTTGACTCGAGACACCAGGTCAGGAATTCTATGTCTGGGTACAACTTTCCACTGACCCTCCCCCATTTTCCACCAACCCCTGAACCTTAAGTTTCACGTAGCGAGTTTCGCTGTCCATGAACTCCCTCGTGTTACGGAAGTGACGTCTGTTGAAATCAGTCTGCTCTTTTATCAATATTGTACTATTATACGTCGTACTTTCCTCCCAAGCTAATTCAATAATTTACACGTAGATAGGAAAGTTCGTCCTTTATCCTGGTATTGTCAAATTATTCAACATGCCAGTAAAACTCGACCCTCTTTCAGTTCCAACTTATGAAAGTTTTCTTCGCGGACGATTATCATCGAAGTATCGATAATCGTGATTATCGATTGATCCACGGTTACCATGCTATCTGTACGGTAGCATAACTTTCACTAATCTAGCAGGTATAGGTGTGCAGGTGGGATTGTCCCTAAAGCTCAGGACAATTTCGCCTCTGGAGTAGTATATATTTGCAGTGGAGTTGCTACAACGTTAAATTTAATACGTAACATTTTTACTATCTATCCGGAACCAACGAGCAAAACCCTACATATTCATTCGCATGTAAGCTAGTTTTTGCGAGCGGTCTCAGTCGATGACTAATGGCCCATGGGGGATCGTTCCGGGTTAGCGAACCCTCTGGCATTTGTGTGTACGATTTTTCACGGTTTTCACGCAGCACCCACGCTACCCATAATATTTTTCTATCAGCCATATTTCGAGATCGAATTACGGGAACTCCTGAAACTTTACGGAGTTCAGTAATAACGCGAAATGTCTGTAGTCATGATATGTATTATATCTGTTACATATATATATATATGTATATATATACAGACCATGACAGATCGTCCATATTTTAATGTATTACATGGACTTTAAAGAGTTCAGGCCTAAAAACTTATTTTTTGAAAAAAAAATCTTATTTTCAATTATACCCCTGAATATAAGTCACATAGGTACGTATTACCGTGCCTGAGATGAAATATAAATCTACTGGATAAACAATGTTCTTGGAGATTTCGGCTCATTATGCTCTCTCGGAGTTAAGGCTTTTTTAATACCATTTCCGTTAGCTGTCAAGCCCTTTGAGTATTTAACTCTTTCAGGATAGAACGAGGATGGTATAATAGAACGTACGTCTTTTAGCAAATAAAAGCCAAAGGGACTTAAGTTTTGGATATGGGTAAATTTTTGAAATGGCATATGCCTGCACCCTTAATCCAACTTAATTTGTGTGGTATTTACATAGTCCGCCATTATAGTCAGAACAATGGTAATACGTTCCTCCAGTGTAATAAACGTGCACTGGATGGGTATCTGTAAAGGGGATACGTAATACCAGAATATGGCGATGACGCTTGGCCACACGATGAAGATAATGCGTATAAAAATACTATTTATACTCGAATGATTGATGCACCAGGGGCGCCGTGCACCTCGTTACGACCCTGCTTATGACATTTTTTTTCGCACGTATTACATTATGCCTCACCCTTCACGCGTCCTGACAGCCACTAGTCAAATTAAACCTTAATGACAGCTGGTCTGGAGCTCCCACCCTAGCACCACCCCAACCTGTCATCTTTCCTATTTTACCGAAAAAAAAAAAAATAATAATAATCACCCCCTCGATTCTTGTCAGTCACTTGCGGCAAACTCCCACCCGCTTAAAACAACCCCTCCCACGAACCTGACAAAACGTTTTTCAAACAAACCTCCCAAGATGGCAGCCAACCCCTAACAGAAACGTGGATAACCATCGACCCTCTGAGAAACGTGCACGTGACTAGGTAACACCGCAGGATCTGGATTTTATATCAGTGAATTTCTTTTCTTTCGTCAAATCTATCTCAGTCAACGATCAAACTGTATTCATCGAGCGACAATGGAAACGAGCCCGGCGTGGTTCCCGTCCGCATGCAGCGACGCCACCGTCTTTATCATCGCGCCTCTCATATAAATAAATATTGTCCGGTGATTGATCGTCGCCAGTTTGTTCGCGGGCAGGACATTACATTAACCGCGATGAAAGTGGGCTTCCCTCTGCGAATGGGATACGGAAGCGGCTATATATTTTTTTTATTTATTTATTTTTTTCTCGTCCCCCGGTATAATTTGTCATCGTGGCACAATGCTGCTCGTGAACCAGATAGGGAAAGTTAAAATTCGTGTACGCCATATATATATAATTGTCCAAGAGCTTCGATATCTCTTGGTCAATTCAAAATCAAAAAATATATATATACATATACTATATACAATACATACACATACAAGGCGCTTTACAACGTCTTCGCCATGGTACAGAAAAGGAAGAAGCAGCCAAGGCGCGGAGTGTTATTTAAGATCGTCCAAACGGAAACACAGCGTCTTCTTATCGGAAGCGTTAACCCGGAAAGATTTTGCGGTTTAAGCGTATCTTAACGTCCGTATTTTGTTGGGTGTCCGCGCGTACTATACATACATCCTATAAAAATATACAGTTATACACAGTGTGCCAGTAACATAGCTACTGTTACCGATAGAGTAGGAAGTAGTACAGTACTACAGTAGTATAGTACCAAGGAAGCCACAACCAACCGCAGCTGCGGTTTCAGCCCCGAAGCGATCGCTTCTTCCACGTGAATTTAAATCTTGCGGAAGGTTACCGATTTTTCAATTGGATCCTGCACGAACCATTGCCCGAACGATTGCTGCTTTCGTTCCGAGCCTTAAACCTGGATGTAGGCCTCTACGAGGTTCGCGAAGATTCGCATCCTTGGCAGACGCTATGTTGTGCAGGGGCTCGCGTGTCGCTATTTCGCCAAGAGCCAAGCAGCTACGTTCAAGGATACGGAATTTTTTCTTTAATTCCATCCTTTTTCACAGTCCCACGAAATCAGCCCCCATCTCCCCTTCTCATCTTGTGGTATACCTTGGCGCATTCTCTTTTCTTCAAGGATTCTTTCCGACCGTCCAATTCCTTTTCATTCTCCCTCTTGATTACTCTTCCGTGATAGTGGATATAGGTATCCACCCAGGAAGGGCTATCTGGCGGAAAGACAATACAAAAGAAAGGTGGGCCACACGTCGGTGAAGACGATACGGCGATAAATTTTCGTCCGAGCCAAGAGGATGTAAAACGACACTCGACGTAGCCAACTACGACAAGTCGCTGGATGAAAATTCACCCAGCTACGTAAACGCGCCCTTTAAACAATACGAGCTGGTTTACTGGCTTGTGGCGATGGGGTCCGCGTCGCGACGCAGTTTCCGTAGGGATCATCACGTTTTATCGTCCTGCATTAAGAATCCACGTGGAACAATACCGCGACTACGAGAATTGCCTGGGACACGGTGGCACTTGATCATAATCAACTGAGAAGCACAATTAAAGGACAGTGCTATTTCATTTATCTCAATCATAAATGGTTGAAAAACCTTAGGAGTAGGTAGAGTGCAACTCGCGGCTGCAGTTAAATTTCTTCTAGGGTGAATTAGCGAATAAAGCTTCGGGCGTTACCGTTCTATTCCGGGCGCTCTTCGCCTCACTTTCATCTATTATTCCTACCCGACCTTAAGTCCCATACACACTGCCGGCATTCTCTATTTCTCTCTTTCTCTCTCATACCACGGAACACATTTATACAGGTGAACGCGTGCACGTTCATCTTGCTCGTACGCCTCCTCGTTAGTAGCTGCAGCCGTAAAGTTGAAGAAAACTGCAACAATGCAAAGGATCTCTCGGACTCAATGCTCAGACTTGAGATCCAACTGCATCCCATTTACTTAATTAATTCTTTTCTCGTGTTTCTCGTGTTTTACTCGCTAATATATATATACACACACATATATACCTGTAGTAAAGGGACTTCTGAATCTGACGGAGGAAATTATAACAGCAAAACAGTGAAATTCATTCTCTGTGCTCTTAAGCAGACTTTGATTTTACGAAATAAAGAATTGCCAGGAAATCAAGAGAACCGTGACTCCCATCCGTGGCATTTGCCTACGCGAGAAAGGGCTAGTATCACGGTTATTAATATATAAAACGCTCGAAAAACTTTCGTCCCCAAGGATAGGAGCTCCTTTATGGATATCTCGATAAAAAAAAATGTATCTAAATGAAATACTTCCAATGACGAGGAGAAGAGTATAAAACACCAGGGAGTAAACTCCCGCTGGGATTCGATCTAGTAATCGCTCTTCGTTTCTTTGCCAATTTTTCTTTTTTCCTTATTTTTTCTCTCTTTTTCCTAATAACGCTAGATCGTTGTCCAGGTCTATACCTTGTCTATATCAACGTGCGCACCTGGTATACCTATAGTATACATAGGTATATTTCTAACGATATACCATATACCAGCGGTATCCACCATCGTAACACGTGAGATCATCGTCTTCAGGCACAGTGCAAGGCGATTATGCAACCAGGTACCTAATACCGAGGTACTTGAAAAAGTCGCAAGCTCAGTTAAGAAAAAGCGTGCGGCAAGACGTAATAATGTGCGGTATGCGAGCCGGAAGTAGGGAACAGTCGTCCTGAAAAGTTTCTGCCCGTTTACAGCTTAAAGTAAGTCGTAAATCTTATTCTTCCTGAACTAGCCTCGGAGCCACCATGAAAATGGCAACTGAGGCAAACTTTTTACGATGGCTTCTTAACGTAATGCATTTATTGTATCGTAAAGCCCGTCTGCGCGATAAGCGCTAAGCTGTAACGTCGTGTTTGACGCACGTGATTTTCACATGTAAACGCACGAGACGGAGACTATTTGCAATTCAAGAAAATTATAAGCTATAGAGATACGCGTTATAGCTTTGTCGTGTGTCTGTAGCGCTTTGTGCAAATTCTAGTATAAAATTTTATTGTTACGGATGCAAACTGCCCGTAGAAGGTTAGACAAAAATATACAGTGTGATCGCACTTTTAGATTTAGTTGCATCTGTAAATGGACCTTAAACACATATCGCAGATCCATGCACTCGATTTCTGGTGGCATTGTACGTACAAGGAGGTAACTCCGTGACATAAGCATAAGGTCGCTTCGCAACGAGCGATTTTCACTTGATCGCATCGCGTTACGATTCTCTTGATTCGTGACACATAAACCTTCACTTAAAAGCCGGACTCGTTGCCATCAGGAATCGAAAGAGGTGTCTTCTGATAACACTGACTTCTCTACCCGATAGGAAACCGACATTCGATTAATGCTACGATCGAAGAACAATTTCCTTGCGTTACCTGGCTAACGACCGTTTCGAATGGTTTTCTAGAGATATACCATAGAAATTTATCTTCGTCGTACGACGGCCATTTTCGTGAATTCACTTTTATTTTAGTGTTACTCAGGCTACGCGTATATCAATAGTGACAAATAGGAATCAACAGTTGATTTTTTTATCACTAGGTAGACAATTCTTATAGGGGGAATAATAGTCGTATATTAAGGTTAATGTATTATTAAGGTTAACGAATAATTCTTGTGACGTTATAAATTCGATTAAACATAAAGACTAGCAAAGGGCGCATCCACAGTGCAATGTTTCGCAATTAAAGTAAAGAAAGTCATTAGTCTGACTTAATTGTTTGTAAAATTGCTCGGGAGTTGCGTTTACGATGGTACCAAGAGAAAGACGGCCGCAGTTAATTTCACAAGGTGTTAAACGCGCCGAGACTAGACGACAGGAATGGCGGGAACTCGTCCCCGTCAAATCTGGGTAACACTTGGCTCTTGTGACTTTTGCAAGAAAAAGGAGAGAGAAGAGGGGAGGGGCCGAAGCAACCCAAGTTGCATAATCGACTGACTGGCTGCGCGTCGTAAGTTCCCGAGCGAATAAAACTTGGCTAAGTGAATCGAGTGAATAGGATCCAAATGAAAGAACGTAGAACCAGTAAATCCATTGAAAACTTTACCACTAGCCCGCTTCGACGCTGCCGGATTGTTCGTATCCAGGTTTTGGTGACCCTTCGAGATCCAGAGAGTCTCCGTGGATGTAAAAGCATCCGCGTTTTCCAATTTACCTTTCCGGGAAACAAAGTTCCAATGACCAAACTCTATACGTGTACAATATTACAGACCCATGTAAGAGTGATCCAGGACGAAGAATTAAAAAGAAGAAGCTTCTCAAATCAGCAACTTAATCGTAGCTTACAGTATATAACCAGCAATTTAGTATGACCCGGTATAGACTAACTCAAATGTAGAAATCTTACTGAAACTTCCTATATCTAGTTATACAACTATTCGTTAACCTGCAGAGAATCTTTCAAAAGCTCCCAGATACAGAAAGCTTAAGAGAAACGTGACGTTCCTGTAGGAAATATATATATATATATATATATATATATATATTATACTGAACCAAAGTACTTTAGGTACTCTAAAGGTGTGTTTCCATTGGACGCTGCTCGAGTTAAGTCGTTCACTTAACTTGCTAGGTCAATTCAGGACGTGTCGATGGGTCTCTGGGTCAAGCAAAGAAAACAGCCGAGTTCCCTCAGCATCCTCAATAGTTAAGGTCTCCGGAAGGAGATTTCGACCTTCTCGCAAGGAAGTGTCACAAGGTTATACAAGCTTTCTTATAGAGCTTTTGAAAATGCCACGTCCTTAAGACTATTAGATCTTATATTGAAGTAAGTAAGTTGGTTTGGTGCCCAGCACGGAAACTATTCGCGACTACCTACTTAAATGACAGCTTCCATCCTCCACAGGTATGGTTAGTTTTTGCCAAACGCAGAAAGGTTTGCACGAGCTCGACTTCGCGCAACAGTCTACATGCAATCGGCTTGCAGTTTCGCCGGAGTGTAAATAAACGGTAACGGTGTGAGAAAGTGCAAAGCCCTGTTTTCCTTGCTTTTGAAACAGTGAAATGTCCTACCAGGCAGATAGGTAGATACGCAACCATAGTTTCAACCGGACGTGCAATTTCAAGATGCACGGAGAAAGTGTCTGGTGAGGTTTTGCAAATTTGCAAAAAAAAGGAGACAGTAACGTTGAACCAGACTATAATAAAAAGATGTGTTACACGCGAAATATAAAGACATAGCTAAGGGTAGTTTTCTCGAGGACGTAATAATTCCTAAGACTTTCGTCCAGTACAAAACGAACGGCAGAGGGTTGAATTGCACTATATGTATAGAGGGATGGTATATTTAGTGGCAGTGGACTCCACCCTCTGTCCGCCCAATATTAACTCGCGCCATAATGCGCTAAATTCCTACCACCATTCCCAGCATCCTTCCTTCCTATACCCTTGGCTCTACGTGGCTTCCCTACACCCTGCCAGCATCCCTATACCTACGCAGCATCCCTTGCGGAGAACGAAGGCTTTAAATCTCTCTCAGCGGCGGGAGTAAGCGGGCAGCAACCTGTGCTCTCGCCCGTATATCCTTGAGTCCGCTTTCCAACGACTGCTCTTTTCCTCGCCATGAAAAATCTTTCATGTGAATCGGCCAAGTCTTTCTGTTATTATTCGTGAGAGATTAAAAAGAAATTCTTTCGCAACATTTGCTTCTCTGCTCGCTCGCTCTATTCCACTGGCTACTTTGATTCTCTACTTGTTCCTGGCACTTTGTAGCTATTTCCTCACAAGCAGCAACTAATCGAGTCTGACTGCTGCAAAAAATACCGTGGTGAAAAAATTGCCACGTGCGCGAATACAATTGCATTGCGATTTCGAAATTCTTTCCCGAAGATGATATTAAGTATCATCCTTTACCCTTATGACGATCAAAGCGAAGAAATGACTCGTCGAGATTGTGAAGGATGCTGGGAGGGTGGCAAGAGCTGATTTGTGTATCAAAATGAGACAGAGGTCCTTTTTCTTCGATCAAAGCCAGGCTATCGGCATAGACGCATAGCTGCTAAAGTGCACCGAAGCACTTGGCCCATGAAATATCGTGCACAATAAATATTATGGCATATATTATGTATTAGGGTGCCTTTCCATTCCTACCGGTTTCCCCCTTACGCTACGTACCGGGTGTTCGTTCTACAAACCCACAGACTTGCAACTCAAATAAATCCACCATTCACGATTACGACACTGTGCACTATGGGGTAAGCCCACAATGATCCTAGATAAAATAATATTTACAAATATCATCGACGGTGTAAAAAAAAACAGGGGCGCTTTTTTCTCATCAGATTCTCTCTTTACCCTCGATCAATTCCAATTCACGTATCGAGGCTTCGGAAACACCGTGTATACCAAGCTTTCCAGGGGTCGCCCCTAACCTTTACATTTATCTCGTTGTAACCCCTCGCAGACTCCCCCTGCACATGGGATGCATTGATTATTCCTGGCGTAAAGCCCCGCATTACCAAAGTGTCCTATCCGTTATCCTCTGGTTGCGCACCTGAATGCACCCCCGGACCCGCTCCCCTCTTTCTCTCTCTTTCTCTCTCTTGCACCCCTTCTAACCTCCTCTAGGAAAGCCACAAACCTCGTTTTTGCACTGCGAGTTATTTATTGCCTCAATTAGTCATGCGACAAAAGACGTGTTAGTTTCCACTCTGTATGCGGAGTGCTTTGCTTCGCTGCACGCTAACAATGGCCAACGTAAGCTAAGCTGCTAATGTCATCAGGCATGGCCGAGTTACCGCGACAAGTATAGTGACCAGTTACCTGTAGAGAAGGGTTTACAATAATTCAATGCTGGCAAGGAAATCTTGACTTCACCTGAACAATCTACATGATAAGAATGTTTCGTCGAGTCCTCATTCCTTCCCTAATTCATTTTCACCATCCCATCAAAGAGAAATACAGGCAAATTCCCAGAATGAATTATTTTAATTAATCAAGAAAGAATTTAACAACTTTAATATATTTCATCAAACCAGCTTATTACCATTTTTCACGTACATTAAAACCCGCCGAGTATTATACCTGTGAATCAAGTAAGGCTCACGCCTGCGTTTCTGAACTAATATCAGATAGCAAAATACGTCTCTACGGTAAAGAGCAAATATATCAACCATGAAAAAAGTGAATTAAAAATATGCTATATCCATATGTTTCACTCTTTGCTAGCTTCATTCCCGTTATTAATATCCGTCAGTCTGCATTTATTTGCAATTTTTTCTTCCTTTCTCTCATACGTGAACTTCTACTTTTTCAAACAACCGATGCACGGCAATCGAATCCCAATTCTCTGATGATATGACCGTGTGCGCTGATCAGAAATAAATGAAATCTGTAGAAACGCCAGTGCTGTACGGGTGGACTTGATACACGAAGTAGAACAAATGCATAAAGCGTCAGTGGACTTCGCTTCTGGATTATATATCTATTTTCCGGCAATGCAAGCGTCCAAACAACACAAAGGATCGCAAAGAAATTCCTTTCACGATGCATTTCCTCATTCAGTGCCATATATGTGTATATAAACACATATATATGTACGTGCTACTCAGTAGCCTCTTCCGGATTCGCGACGTAAGATTTTCCTTCTTACATTCTTCCTCATGGCTTCTTTTCATTTATCTCCAACCCCTCTGTGTCTTCCTATCATTCCCATGCTCCGGCAACCACCCTTAGACTTTATGACTCCACTGCATGTATAGCATCATCGTAAAGAACATAAAATATAGGACTCCAAGAGACTCGAGTTTGCCGGGATCCCTTTTACTCGGTTAAGGACTTGTCGAAAGCTCGTCCTTTACGGCGTGCTCGTTCGCCTTCTTCAACGTACGAAAGGCGCGAGAAGAATAAAAGAAATTGCACCGTAAAAAGTGCATCGGCAGATGCAATAAAAATCAAAGGTCTATTATGGTCCTCCCGAACCATTACCAACTGTTGATTTGCTATAGCGATAAGTTCAACCGGTAAGTCTCACGATTAGTCCAGCACCTTCGTACTAAATCCTCCTAATACCATAAGGTTACGATATGAACGTAGCTTTAAAGTACTTAAGGTCAGAAACTAAACTGGTCCAGGGAGCGCAAGGGTATAGATGGTGGTGCGGGTAAAGGTCTCGAAACTGCCGTCTTAAAGCCGACCCCCGAAATTAAATTTCCCAAAATTTATAAGGGCGCAGGGACAAGGGACACGGGTAAGGACCGTCTACTAGAAGCCAGGGTCTAATTAATATTACACTAAGACACTAACGAACTCTCTGCAGTTTACCAGAGAGCTACGAAATTTTGGATTTTCATTTCAATTTCGTCGCTTAAATAAGTTCGACTAGGGGTTGGATGGGACTCGAACGCTTCGATAATTCGTTCGAGCGACGGAAACGTTTACACGGTTGCGATCAACAAATCCATCGATTTGACGACAAAGCACCGAAAACAAAATCAGCAACGGTTAACAATCGAATTTCCAGCAATAAAATCCATGCCGATTACCAATTACGTATGTAAATACATGCCCGCTTTTTGGCATTGACGCTAAAATTACTGCATCCTCCGACTCTCGATTTTCAAGCGGAGCTCTATACTGTATGACGCCGCCGATAATTCGGGAGATATCGTGTGTGTCTACTGATCACAATTCGACCCCCGTCACGGATAGGATCCATTAAATCTAGCAATAGACAACCCGTCAAATGACGTCAGGGAAATCCGATAGGTGACGGTGCTGATAGCGTTATACAAGCTACCTATCCATCCCGTATGTTCACCATGAATATATATTGATGTATTAACGTTGTTGTCCATCGAAGGCAGAGAGAGCATTCGTTGCATCGGATGCACCAGGGCAATCGATGCATCCATGTCAGTAACGCTATGTTGATGCAACTGATCTTTTGCCATTTGCCACTAGGCGAAATGCTAGAATTATTCTCTGGAGAATTTCTCATATGCTCTACTAACCATCTAGGAACTTTCTCTATTATTACAAATTCCCCCATTACAAACAAGTTACCAGAGTAACATGTATAGTAAAACAATGTATTATCGTTTGCAACCAAATTAGTGCATCTGGAAGGAATGCATTTACTGCCGTACGGTGGCTTCTGTTGTGTATCCTTCGTTCGAGCCAAATTAACATTGACCTTGCTCGTAAGTGCCAGGGTATACGTACCATAGTGCGTGATTCTCGAGAGGAGGGTAAAAAATTTATTTTTACTCAATCCAACAAAATCGTGCCCTTAAATTCTCAATTTAGGCAAAAGCTCCTCGCGCTCTGCTTACCAAATACGAAGGTCCTCGGTTACTTCCCTTACCGAGAAGGTATCGTCGTTTAAGTCCGTAAAGACTCAGACTGCCGAGTATTTATTTCTTGCGGGACGTTAGAGCACGGACCCTAGGGAGCTTTAGCAAGTCGTGCAGTTAGTAAGCTTAGAGCTTTCGTGAAGCGGGTGGAGAGAAGACGTAGATGCCTGCCTATTCCCCCTGGCGCGAGGTAGACACGCGCGAGTCTTCAAGAACGTTTGAGAGATCTGTACGTCGCCAAACTCGAAAAGCTTAGCGCGTGACGGCTGTGACGGTTGTGACGGTTGTGACGACAGGCACTCTCCCGTGAAATTCTCGACTCGAGAACATCAATTTCGCATGAGGAATATTTTCGCGGAGGAAATGTCCAGTGTCGATGGATTTTTTCGATATCCTCCTGACGGGCACAATGTAGGATGAACTATAGGTAGAAGCTACACGATGGGCTGGGTCGGAGCTATATGAAAATTGGATGACGACGGTAGGGTGCAGTTTGTGGGATCTACCTGTTTTCAGCAATCTAATCTTTCTACCATCGGACGTTGCACAGTATAGTATAAGAGGAAGACTCGAGAGGAGTGAATCAGTGCTGGGGATGTCGATGGAAGAGGACCGCCATTTTTTTTTCTCTTTCCTACTTCTTGTTAGAATTTGTAGTGGCACCCATACGTTAGGTATACCCAGACTAGTCGAACTCGAGGCGCCACAACCCTTAGATTCAAGGATCTTCTCAAGGGAGGACGGTACGTCTGGGCAAACGCGATGGTGACATTTTCATTTGCTATTCTTCGAGCGATAGCGAACAACGTGGCGAGAGGTAAGACGTGAAAGAAGCAAAAAGGTATAGAGGTGTAAGGTAAAGGATATAGAGTAGAAGGTTTGGGGGGTGAAAGGTTCTATCTAGTAGTGTCTCGATTTAGCCCGCACACTCCTTTCGCGTCCTAGGTATACATCGGGGTCCACAAAGACACGTGCTAAGGGTGAAAAGTATTTCTCTTGGTCAGACGATTTTCCACAAAGAAAAGCAGAGGTCTTGGATATAAAATGAAATCCGCCCTAGTTCTACAAGCCCACGTCAGGGTAAAATCGGCCAAAATAGCGAACTCAGTCGAATAAAATTTACGCATTGTGATTCTTTGCTAACGCAGACGAGTAATAGCGATAGGGTGCACGTGTACCGCGTGCGCTTTTAACGTCAGCAATATCGCAACCCAATCTTCCTCCTTTTCGCGATCTATCCGAATATCGGGCATTGAAGTGGGAAAGACACGATATCAATTTCATAAGACGTTTAAAGTTTTTAAGATTATTATGGAGGTCGTGGGCAGGTGAGTCTTCAATTTTCTTTTGCCATTACGCGGCAGCACAAAGTGTAAAGGACTGGATTTACAGATAACCGTAAGTTTGGCCGAACTGTAATAGGGTATATTCTTAGGTGCCAAAGGATCCTACGTGGTCGTTCCATATTCATTATTTTCTCGTCCTAAGCTCCAGAGTCCTTGGCTTTAAGCTCGTAGCACCTAAACCATGGCAGAACATCGTTTTAATTCGAGATGAAAGAGGGTGAATTTGCGGAGGTGAGTTGCCAGGTACAGAGAGAGGCTGTGGATGTAAAAAGATGAGAGCTAAGTGTTGGCCGCGTTGGTTACGTAATAAAATCTAAGCGCCGAGTGAGGCAATCGCCGGCAAGTTAAGTGGCTCGTTGTATCAGCTTAATTGAAGGAATAACCGTAAACTCACCCTTATCGCGTCCAGCTTCTTCTTCTTCTTCGCCTTTCGTAGACTCTATACGAGCTCGGCAAACCGATTTCAGGCGACGACTTGTGAATTTTATCATCCCACCTCAGAGACCTGCTTAGAGTTGCGCATTTTTCAAGTTTTTCTTCTCGGCATTTGGTCCTTTGAAAAATTAATGACGCGCTAGGCGGATCAAAGTGACGTGATGTTTTTACGCCTTCGCGCTATCCTCCTTCACCCCTGCCTGTGCCTGTAACCCCTGACCCGAATCCCTAGAGAAAAAAATCGGTCCTTCGATATATTGTCGTCGCGAGTGGCGTGACATTTCTCGAAGAGGAAGAGAAGTGAAAAGAGAGAAAGAAATTGAGAAAAATGAAAAAAAAAATATTCGAAGGTGACCAATTGGCGATTTTACGGTGAACCTCAGGCGAGGACAACGCTGTCCTGACTGACTAGCCGGGCTGACTCGAGTAGCCGAAGCGAAGCGTTGAATCCTTGACGGCCGATCGATTAGCCGGTAAACGCCAGAACAAGAGTCGAGAGTCTGGCCAATTGATTTAGCATCGATTGGACACGCGTTTTTACTCGGATACGCTAAAACGAGACTGGAGAAACATTGCGTAGTAAGGAAAACTAAATTACACTATACCTAGAACTACGGCAGTATAGAGTTCTATATAGATAAGTACGTAACTATATATAACATAAGGACGTAAATGATGTAAAAAAAAAATAGTCGAACAAAGAAAAAGGTAAAATTCGATCGACAAAAGGAAATTTCTACGTGGCACTCGGACGGAAATTGGAACTAGAAGAGTCGAATGGTTAAAGTACGAGAGTTTAATGCTGTCGGAAGGTCGTGCCTCGAATAAAATCCTCGTAAAATTGTCCCGCCCTGCTGCGATTGTCTGTGACTAAAAAAGAAAAAAATAAATAAAAAAAAAGCAAAGAAAAAGAAAGAAATAAAAATTGAATGCCGAGGTTACGGTGGTTTTTCCAATCGGTCGACAATTGAAATACTAACAATATGCATTCGAGGCCAATCGCTCAGAGTCACGGTCATGAGGAAATGCAATTTCATAGGTGTGCCATTGATTTTGAAAATCGTTACGTTATTCTTAGTACCGAACTAAATGAATTCACCACGTGGTAAAAATCTTTTCCGCGAAATCGTTCATTAACGAATTACCACGTGCATATTGTAAGGAGTAAGTACTCTACTGAAATACTGTATATGGGGCTTCTACGTGTCAACACTGGTGAAAACTACAGGTTATACTCCCTTTAGCCATGCTATATGCATTGTACATAAAAGATGGAGAATTTAGTCAGGATCTGTGGCGCGAATAGGATTCACTGGAAAATATCCTCAAATCCAGAGACGCGTGATGAATTCAAGGAAGAAGTCAAAGATGGAAAAGTACAGGAAGGAAGGAAAAGCAGCAATGCACGCGGCGGCTATTGTTACGCGTGTTTGCAATTCTACCACCATATATGGAAAGGGAACGGAATCTAAATCGGGAAATATCCGGAATGGAACTCTATTTCGCATTTGGTCCGCGGAAATCCCGACAGAATACGCCAAGGTTGGCTGGATGAGCGAAAGAGAGACAGAGAGAGAGAGAGAAAACGTGCCGTGCGAATCGAATTCGCTAAAAAAAATTTTACCGGCAGCGTCTCGACGACAGGGCGACGAGAAAGAGGAGTTTCTTCTCTGGCTTCCTTGAGAAAAATTCTCCAAGATTAGTCCAATCTGCCGATTAGCCCAATTTCTATGACGATAAAGACTGATAAGAAAAAAAAAATGAATGAAAGAAAATCTTAATCAGTCTTCAGTAACGAACTGGCAAAGAACTAAGAGAGAAAAATTTCGTCGCTATCGAGAAAGAATAAACTCTTTCGTAGCAATACTGTCAAGACTCTTTCCCCACAAGCCACAAATGTTTTCAACCCCTCAACCACCCCCAAACCACCCCCCAACCACCCCCCGACCACCTCCTTACCGCCTCGCGCAATGTTCCCACTATCTTCAAGTAAAATCTATACCCTAGCACTGACTTATATACGCAGTCGAGAAAGCCGCTTCTTATCCTACTTAGCATAGGATAAGACGGCAGTCCTTTATACAGGACTTCCTTGCAGGCGTCAAACATCATTACACAATATTCAAGGGATGAAAAAAGCTACCGAACGGGGATCGCGTGATCTAATGTAGCGTGGCAGATAGATGGATCATACCGTGAAAAAAAGTTAATTCGCATTTTCACTCGGGTGAAGACAAGGGGGTGATTGAAAGTGTCTCGAGTTAACGGGAGTCTACAAAGGGATGTATGAGTAACGATCAAAAAATTTTTATAATGACGTCACTATCGATTTGCCCAGGGGTCCACATTTTTTTTTTGACGTTTCGCGAGAACAATTCCACGAGTATCCCTTTTAATCGTTTCGCCCGGCGAGGTACGATCGGAGGAAAGAGAATTGGTGGAGCATTAAGGTAGCAGCCTAGCCAAGTAGTGGTGGAAAGGGAAACGAAAGTGAAAGAGAAATTCCGTAGGACGATTTCGTGGCTCTACTCGTGCCAGACAGGTTCATCGGATTACCAGTAAAAGTTTAGCACTGGGACCGCTTAACGAAAAAGGGCAAAAGGGATAAGAGGGGGTTGGGGACCAAGGGCAAACACTAGATGGGGGTAGATAATAACGCCTGATTGCTCCACGCCGAGTTTTGATTCAGCCGATTGGTTATCCTACTCGTTCCTTTTTGGTGGTACTACTGATCGATTTACGTTTACGTATTACCGTGCGGGTATAATCCTCGGCGAGGAGGAACGATTTTCGCGCAGTCAACGTCTTATCCAGTTAGCATAACGAACACAAACTAATTAACGAGTTATAAGTCGATTCTACCTGGCAATGAAATCCTAATTCGGCCACATTCGCATCGAACGGTCCTGCCCCGATTTCCAGTTAGCTTTGCAGACGCGGTATACTAATTAGATTTGCAACTTTAGACGTGCAGTTGCATCGGGGTATACAGAACGCGCAATACTGACATTACACTGTATATGTATATATGTATATACGTATGTGTGCGTGTATGTATGTGTGTACGTATGTATATCGTCATGTTAACGGCATATTCACGTTAATAACAATGTATATGCTAAATAATGGTATCTTAATTTTGAAATATACTTCAAAGTCATTAATTGATCGAAATATAGGCGTATGAATTATTTCAATAATTTCCAAATTCCCCGATGGTTTATAAGCAGAGCTTACAGTGTTTCGTGAATTTGGTGCTTTAAATTATGCAATTCCCGGGGAGAATCCCTGTACAGTAATCAATATGCCAAGTGCAGTCAGCTGAAATATCGGAGCCAAATTCATCCCTGATGAGCGCGTAATGTCGATTGGTCAATTTCGGATTTTCGACTTTACACAATTTTATTGTAAACTCAAACATTCTTTTGTTCGCTTCGTAACGATCTGTTTTCGAAGATTGTTAAAGAAAAATAAATATGTATCCGATGATAACGCGATTCTAACAATCATCAACATAATATTAAAAGCGTAAAGTCCATGTGATTTATGAGATTCAGCACGACCTGAAAGGCTGACCGAAGCTAATTCAAAGAGACTATGACAATTAAGGACCGTCGACGAGTTGTGTCCAATTAAATAATAAGCACGTCAAATTCGCGTGGGGTACATTCGTTATTGATTGAGCCTCGGGGACTTGTCAGAAAGTAAGGGTGCCGTTGCCAGGAGAGCGTAAGGGTGAGAAAGAGAGAGAAGGGAGCTCAAGTGGTTTCCCGGGTGGTGTCTGTCACTCGGTACGTCTGCTCTCTAAAGTTTCGTTGCAGGCATTATACATATATGTATCTATAAAAAAAAAAACAGGTAATTACATACGAGACACGATAAACTTGGAAAAAGAAGAAACTTATAAACTACTACGTATGAAACGAAAATGAGATCAGTAACAGTACTGATTAAAAAAAAAATAATAATAAAAATCCAAAAACAAAACAAAATTTTTTTAAAAAATTCCACTTGTCTTCAAAAAGAAAAAAAGAAGGAAATCTATAAAACGCTATGAACGCGTCACCATGTTAAACATAGAATAGCTACTAGACATAAAGTAACCCCTATAAAAAGACGCGTTTCATCTCCTATAAAGAGACAAAAGTGTGTATAAATCTATACGTAATTTGATATACATATACATATATGTATATATCTTTCACTAGATGATGAGATATTTTTAACGAATCGTGAATCACAGGACATACGGCTATCATCGACAATAAAGGGGATGACTCATAGGGAATTATTTCGTATATAACATATATGGCTCTATAGATACGATGTGGCCTTTCAAAATGGCCACAACGTCCTGAAATATTACTCTGAAAAAGCTCTCTCGCTAATGTAGGCTTCTGACTATGCTATCCCCTTACGTCCCCAAGCTACCACGCTCCTGAGCCTACCCCGTTTGCGTATCCCGCTTACCGCAAGTTTTACGTAATATATGACCTTGCGAACACACAAAGCCACTTCTCGTTGGACTCGTTCACGGTCACGCACGATTATTTGCCTATGTACGGCCTAAGCGAACGCCATTTCGCCAGAAGATCGTACGCAACTCGACCGTTTAGCTTTATCACGCTAGGATCTAAGACCTCATGGAAGTAGAGTGTTCAAGGAAATGGAGGGATATTCTAAAATGCCCGGAGGTCGCGACTTACCTTTCGGATCTAGATATAGATGCCTATAGGTGCCTATTAGACCTCTTATACACGACCCTCCAAGAAAGAAAGAAAAAAAATGTACATTACGTATATCTACCAGATCACAGAGATACAGGTGTACATCTCCACTTTGGTTTTTGTCTTTAAGACGAGAAACGGTTAAGGGTCAGAGAAGAGAATTTTTTAAAGAATATTAAATCCACTCGACAGATTTTATTATACGAAGCTACTAGCGAAGAGAACTTGTACAAATGTCAAAGGTCTATTTTACATAAGGCCAAGGGCTTGATTTACGAAGGAGCTATCATCTGGATATGAGAGGATATAGTAGCTAGATGGTAAACGGGGCAACCGGGACGCCCCATATACACGTATCAAGGCGAAAAATACGCAGAGCGGGGTCGCGGTAAGACAGCACACGTAATATCACATTTAACGTAGATTCCTTGAATGGTAAAAAATGGTTCGCATATGTTATATGTTATCAGAGTTATAGTATGTATAAAGGTAGTGTATTTCAAGGTGCATATGGATATGGCGATGTCTGGAATAAGAATGGTATAAATCTATGCTGTATGTATATTTACTAGTTTCGTTGCTGCGTCAATCGGAAAGAAAAGTCGTTGCACTATGAGATTCGTGGAAAGTCCTTGAAAAAACTTCATTATACATAATAACGCGTATGCACATAGGAAAAAGCGTCGTTTCGCGTCCTTTACGACCCCATGTGACGTTCAAGCAGTGTCCCGTAACTTTCTGATGTATCCACGAAGACTTTCGCGACGCTTTGAATTTCCACGAGATCCAGAAAAGGGTAAAATAGAGAAAAGACTCGTGAAAAATATGGCCGGCCAAGAAGATGGCCTCTTTATCAAAAGCTGCGAAGCGAATGTTTCTCCGTATTATTTCCATGAGGGAAATTTGCGTGAGAGGTCCATCCTTCAGACGGCCCTGCTTACTATTCAAGTAACCGAAGCTTTCGCTGTTTCGCGAGATGTCTACGTCCAGCCCAGAAGAAAAAAAGAGCCCGATTCATTTTTTTTTATTTACACATTTTTCATCCCTGTATCGCACACGCGTGACTTTTTTTGAAATTTTTTTTCGCTTATCGTTGATACAAAAATTATAAGTCTGACACAAAGTTTTACTCTCTGAACCACGCGCAAGCGAGATTCATTCGTCGAATTACAAATTTAATTTTATACCAGTTACGTATTCTTATAAAAAAAAAAGAAATTGTTTAACTAATATTGCAAGTCCTGGACAGTGTCTCAAATCACCCGGTATATTAAAGGCAAAGCCTCGTTTATCCGGCAGCCACCAGTATTTGTCTCAGCAACCTTAATTTCCCATCAAACATGTATCACTATAGGGGAAAAGACAGAAGGGGACGAGAACGTGGAACATGGTTAGAGGCTGAAGGAAGAGACGAGCTGGCGGATGTCGCATCGATTGAAATTTAATATCTGTTCCCCAATGGAGCGAGGATCTCTCTTGTAAATAAAGGGGAGTACTCGGCCTTTTCCTCAGCAATGAAATTTCGCCCTTGTCCAGCGTGGAGAATAGACTCAAACGTCTTCGAAGCTCGCGGGGTCGTTTATCCAAGAGACGAAGATACGAAAAACCGCAAAAATCGAGAGTCTATACGGCACAAAAGCTCAAGGTGAATTTACAAAATTGCAACAAGAAATAATTCAAATACCAAACTAACCGTGTATTTACGATCCTCAATCACATTACGATCAATCAATAAACCATCTTCTGCCTCTCAATGAGATTTTCATCTTCTCGTAAAGATACTCCAAGCATAAGCCACGAACGTTGCGTGTGGCTACAATTTGCGATTGGCGATTTATCCAGAAGAATCGCGTGTTACCTTTACGACTTTACGAGGTCGTATATTAACACCGAGTCGCTTTTATCATCGGTATATTAACACCTTCTTCCACGTAGAATCATCTAGCCGCACTAACCAACCTGGAATCGTATGAATAATCCTCGACGCGGTCTAAACTTTCATGGAAACAAATCGCACGGTACACACCAGCAGCTTGTTAAAGCTTTCATTTACACGCGAATGCAAGCGGTTGTATGTACCACGGTGTAAAAATATATATATATATAATACACCAAGTGAAAATCAGTCTACCTGAAAGTCACGCATGCCTACATATCGACGTACTCGAAAGGTCACGGCAGAGAGCATATATGTATGTACATATCATGACACCGAGTACCATACGTATTTTCTAAATAAGGGGAAATGTGACGTCAACGTCGGCATCGACATAAAAAACTTGGAGAGTCTGACGGTTTATGAAAATTCGTGAGAATTTTATGAAAATTGTACGAAACCACTACTACGTACATATGTATATAATGCGCGTGCTCTACAGACGAGGCACTCGAGACAGTCACGTTAGAGACGAGAAGGCTTCCAAGTGGAGATATAATTTCAACTGTAAATATGCAGCAGACAGTAGGCCAATTCCAATTTTTGTAAAAGGTCGTGAAAGCAGTTCGGGGTAAGTGCACGTGGCGTGCGCTTATCGCACGCTAGCTGGCAGCACTGTAGGATCGATCTATATGTACTGTGTATGCATGTAGCGCGTCAGAAAGTTACAAGAGACGTTAGATATTTTAATGGATGGGAAAGTTGAAAACTTGGTTGCTTCGAGGAACCATTATGCGCGGTAAAGTCGACGTCGAGGACGCTTGTTAAGTAACCATGAATAAAGGACATTAACCAAGTACCGAAGACCTGGAGGTGTATTCGCGTGCGATTAACGCAATGGCCCGTGAAGGAAATATCGTGGGGCTGAAGATCATTATTATTAAGATTGGCGAATGGAAGGATGACTGGTTGGATAAAGCGACAAGGAAGAAAGAACGGATAGAGATCCAAGCGCCACGTGATGGAATCTCGAGTATTTCTGTTATGAAGAAAATTTTTGACTTTCGGTCGGAATGGGTAATCCTGTTGGGGTAACGAAATTCTCACGGCAAACTTAAAGGGGTAAAGTGCCGCTCTCTTTAACGGGAACGAGTGATATTGCGAATTTGTATGCTGACGTCATAACCAGCTGGGCAGGAAGCCAGACCACCCTTTCTCCACTTTACGTTATGCATTATGCACGCATTATATATATTGCTTGCTGGTATCACTGGTATGTGATAATGATAACAAGGTCCTAAAAAGTCAAAATTGAAACTGACGTAAGATTATACTTTCTTCTGGTTTTTTTTTTCGTAGCCACTTGTTCTTGGATTCTTTTATCGAATTTTAGGAAATTTGTAAGCATATATCGCAATCACAGCAATTGACGCAATAGTTAGCAAATCACGCAGGGCCTTCTGTAAAATCCCTGAAATACATGTAGTATGATAAAAGAAAAAATATATAATATTTCAATATAAAATCATGCACGTGCATAATTTGTAACATAAATTTTATGCGAAACCACGTGTTACCTCGCTTGCTGAAATTTTCATTGTTTTTGATCTGTCAAAAAAAGAACATTTTATTTTCCCGGACCAACCGTGTATGTGCAATGAACAATACCAAGCTTATATGGAAATTTCTTGTTTAAGCACCGTGCTGTAAATCCTATACCTCCATCAACTATAACTCCGTATATTGAAACGTATAGTGTAACGTACAGGTCTCGCAGGTTCTTACCAAAGTAGCAGAAGCGTAGGGACCCGGATGAAACCGGGTCTGACAAGGGAGGCTTATCAGATGGCCTGGTACCTTGACACTGCAGATTAGCCGTCCACCCCTCGACATTTAAAATCTCTCCAGAGGAGTCCTGGTCCGTTCCCGAGGGACCTCTAAACACGGTCGCGCCGTCATTGAAAAGTCGTCCGTTCGACGTGCCCTTCGTCGAGGGGTCCGCAAACCCTCCTTTCATACGGCTTTGCCAAGGTCCAGCTCCAGGAATCGTACCATTCAATACAGTCTGGCTTACAACATACTGAAGATCCCAGCTATTGTAACCAAGGATAGTTTTTTATATCCATCGAGTATATTGAACCTTCGACACTATAGCAGCCTGATCAAGTCTTTCCATTTCTACTTCACGTTACTATACAAGAACCATCAAAACAGCCGAATCGCTTTGACATCCCGTTCTAGGATTTACACAGTCTATTCAATGGTTCGTCCATTAAACGTCTAGAAAGAAGTGCAAGAAAAACATGGCTAAACTACCAGAAGCTTTCTTCTTAGATCTGTTCCGATGGAAATGGACTCGATTTTTTATACGGTTGACAAGACTTGGGTCGGGGTCGTTTTTTATCGTGTTTATACCCACCAACATGATTCTGGTATTAATATTTCGACATGTCAATGCTATTACGAAGAATGATGCAAGTGAAAGGCAAACTGGTTAGAAGCCATCGTATCCCTCAAAGTCCTAGACCCCATACGGAATCGCGATACGGCACTCACCCGTACGGGACCATGGGTTGAACAGAGAAACGGCTGATGTATGGATACATTCATGGGCAAATACTCGCTTGGGGGTTGAGGATTGCCCAGAGAGGAAATAGGGATGGGTGCGAAAGGGGAGTCTCTCTTGATGTATAGAAAACGTCACGAGCTGGCGTCCCCGTCGAAAGCCAAATCCCATTTTGTGGATGGCGTCGTGCGCTGACAAACCATACGAAACCAACCATACTACCTGCTAGCACTATAACGTCTCACGACGTAGGTCGCACAAGATTCAAACAGGGTCTAAAGCAAGGAGAGAAATATACGTATTGACGTTTATATATGTATAGACGTTAGGACATTCAGCAGTACTACAGCCTATGGCTATAGAAATTATATATAAATATCATTCTGAAGTCTAGCTGTCCTCAATCAATATCGGTACGATGATTGCTTTACTGTCCGAAATGTCCACCCGGTACCTTTCCAAGTCGTCCGTTTTTCTCTTTTCGAGGAAAATAAATAATAAAAAGATCAGCAGCACGGTTCAATAATGAAAAATGAGGATCGGCCGTCACTGATAAATATAAATGGAATTGATACGTACGAGTGGTAAGAAAAATCTACTTAAAGGATCTATAATATCTACCCGACAGAGACTTCATTAGGAAGCGCATTATCGATGAAGATCAAAGATCACACCTTAATAGGGAAGAGGGGGCAAGATCAGCTCAAATCGTTTCCAACGGTCGCAGCGAACTACCCTAGAGACTTCCTCGTAGCCAAAGACGACGCAATCGAGACGACCGCGTAAAATTACACCCAGAGAAATGAAGCTCGAGCGTTCCCGAAGCGCAGCGATATAATTTCCGTGATCTCATCAGAGATTAGAAAGTACGTTCTGTGACGTTCTCCCCCATCCCGATCGAGAGCCATCCCTCCCGTGCGGCCACCCACCGACCCCCCTTCGTTCCCACTCCCCTTGCCAACCCCTCGCGCGACAAGCGTCGCTCGGGCAACCCCCTCCGAGACTTTTCCTTCGATTCCCTCTACCGAAGCACGGCGTGACATCACAGGAAAACTTGGCTCCTCTTATCTGTTTCGCTGGTTGGCCGACGTGTACGAGTTTGCTTCGATGAATAAACGAAACGATGGGAGGATCGGGGATCTCGAATGGATGTATACGTATACTTGCACCCCTTTCCACCGGCGTGTTTCCATGTTTGTCGCTAGTTTTAATCTCCCCTCGGTGGGTTCGATCTCGCGTAGAGGATGGCGCCGAGCAGCGTCGCGTCCTGCCGCGCCATACCGACCAGCCAGAGCAATGTAATTATAAAAAGGAAGGAAGCGAAGGGTGCCCATTCCGAGAGGGTAACTTATAATCTAACTAGTACTTCGTATCTGGTTGGTATTACGCTTTTTCACCATGGGTTATACTGTCTCTCATGTTGGCCCACCCTGCTCCTTCCCCCTCTTCGTCTCTCTCTCTCTCTCTCTCTCTCTCTCGCTCTCTCCCCCTACGCCTGGCCCTCTTGCCGTATTTGAGATTACTGATGGACGTTTTTTGGATAACGCCGTCAAAAGCCTTCCAAGAGACCCTTGTATATTTATTTGGAGGGTTGACGTATACGTATGTTGGTAACACTGCACTTGAGCGTATTAAAGGGATGTATCAGACGGAACGGCAGAAAGTTATCTGTCGCTAACTTATACGTAAAACACTATGCAAACTTGCAGGCGGACTTAAAAGCTCATGATGGTCACTATACTAAGAAGGTTAAAGCTAAACTCTAAGGGATTTACCATCTCAAAGCCTAAAGCTTCCCTTTGGAATTCCATTACCATATTTACCTATACAAGCTCTGCGGATGTTTCAAATCTATGGGTACTCTATATCCCTGATACTGCTTCCCGATATTATCTTGAATTTCCAAATGTCACGTGATACACGCCAAAATCCAATGCCAGTCCCAAAATTCACGTTATAACTGTTCAGAGCTCGTGGCTGAAACGCTCGTGCTCAGAATGAAAAATTTCCTTAAAGTGGCAGCTCGAAGGAACTTTTCCGATGATACTTCCAGTATTGGGTAAAGCGTCGAGCTTTTTCGAGAAGCAACGACATATCCACATGGCTAGTACGTAATACACGTATGCATGCATATGTGCACGCATCCTACCAGGCAAACCGGAGTTCACTTTCAAAGTGGGCCACAAAAAAGTTGTAAGCAGCTTCAGTCATAGGAAGGGAGGCCGCATAGGGTACGATAAGCCAAGGGATGAGAACTTCGAGTGAACTCGTTGGATAAACTGAACAAAACTAAAACTGCAATTTAACAGCATAGAATAATGAAAAAGTTTGGTCTTCGATTAAAGAAATTATTTAACAGAGGCCCGCAAGTATATGGCGTTACGAGAGATTGATTACGAACCGTTCGCGAAATTAGATATTTTACACGGGGCTTATAGATTGCCTTAAGAATTATTAGATATTAAAAGAGCAGGTCGATCGTTATCAGAGTTATTTTTAAAAGAGACAAATACAGTACTTATAGTAAAGGTTCAAACGTAGTCGAAGACAATGGATATTAATTAACTTTTTTCTCTATATGTCAGGCCTCTTAAAGAGGGTCACATAGCAGAGGTCAACTGATGGATCAATGATGAGTCGGGAAACATTAAGGGAATGACAGGATGAATACCCTGGTCAGTTTGGCTCAGTGTAAAATCCGGATACTCGAATAGGGTCCGAGTGAGTTTAAGTAGCCTCGGGCAATTCGGACCCACCCCACCTCACCCCCATCATTACATAAGGGGATGGCAGAGAATAGAACAAAGCCTTACTCGCTGATTCGTGGATCGGAGTGTAACCACCCTCTCTCACTTGGTACAACCCCTCGGCAATCCTTCAATCCCCAAAATCCAACCCCCTTTCCAGCTAACAACTATACGTACAGATTCACTATACTGTACTCAGCCAGCAAGGTATCCGGCATAGCGGATATCGATCGGACAGCAAATATTAGGCAACAATATAGGCAAACAACCCCAGTAATTAATACGGACTTCCCTCACCCTACGTCATATTCATATTCTACGCGATCAATTAAAAAATAACTCTATACATATATATATACTCAGTTATATATGTATAACTAATGGCAGATGCTAATGGAGAATTGATGATTAATCACGATTGCCCAGGAAATTCAATACAAACCTCATAATAATGTCGGTAATTAATATTAGGATGTTCGATTTCTATGGTCCATCTGTTATGCTTTACGCATATACTCTGACCTTCCGAGGAATCTCGTTGAAACGACCGTAGTCCCGCTAAGTATGTACTATGTATTATATACACGGTACCCAATGTGAATGCGAAGGTAACCGGATCTTACGCGCTTGGCGAAGATCATTATGATTGAAAATTTGCACGATCGAGACTCGACGCTCCGGTAATATCACGGCTTGACCGAGCCATCAAAGGAGCTGCAATCAAGTCTGACAAGAGATACTCTGATCGTAGTCACTAGTTGGTTGGTCTGGGGCTCCACTGAGATTGCCGATCTACCTAGCTGCGTATGATCCGTGATTAGTGAGGGAGGCCAACAAACGCCGAAACACTGTGGGTCACGACGTACACTCTAACCAGGTAACGAGATCGTTGTTGGATCGTATTGCTCGTAGTTACCGTGATTCCGTACGGAATCCATGTATAGCCATCAAGTAGGTACATATGTACATCGGTAGTGTCAACATGGGGTTAAACGGGGTCCCCTGCGATCTCAACGTTATCCCAGGTCGTTCGAAGCTGCAACATACTACTGACCGAGTTAAGGAGAACCAATACGGCACTACTGCCTGTGTCAGTATGACAGAATTTCACGAGATGGAGTGTAGGTATACATATGTATCTGTATGGCCCTAAGATACACTGTATAGAAAGAAATCGGAGTCTGGATCATATGAGAGTCGTTCGGATAGGGTAATAGGGGACACCCTATATAAGGCCGTAGATAGCACTAGCCACTGTCTGCAGACAGGTAAACCGGTCGATTCTTTATTTTCACTTTTCTTTCTTTTGGTCGTACTTTTTTTTCTGCAGTACCGCCTCTCTCCCACGTGGCGCACTTCGTGGACCGTCGGACCCAGCCATTTTAATCGGGAGTCTCCGCAGGAGCGGCCCGAACCCGACCGAGTTACCTGATACTAATGAATGAATACCGACCTCCACTACAATGCTTTAGACGGCACAAAAAACTCCCTTCACCTTACAAAACCAACACCCCATAGGTCCCTTATACGTGTCACGTTCAATAGCCCATGCTGCACACGCACGTGCACGGGCTGCAACATAGCCACTCGCACGTCCAATGCAATTAGCTAATCTCTCCAGTAGGAAACTCGTAATTGGTATAATCGATGCGCGCGCCAATTAAAGGATGCGAAACGAGAACGAGATTCGACGGGATTTTAGAAGGGAGTCACCATCGACGATACTACTGTTTCCCTTTTAGGAAACGCCAATTTTTGTTAACTGCTTCAATCTACTTCGACCCTTTTTTCTTTATGGGAGGTAGGGGGAGGGGGGGAAGTGAAATATGTATATTTTTTCCAAGAAATATCCTCGATCCTTTGACCTCGTTAAGCTGGCTACGTATTAAAGAAGGTAGGTTGGGTACGGTAGGACACTTTTATTTGTCCTCCCCTC
This sequence comes from Calameuta pallipes, assembly GCA_030142375.1. Taxonomy (NCBI): domain Eukaryota; kingdom Metazoa; phylum Arthropoda; class Insecta; order Hymenoptera; family Cephidae; genus Calameuta; species Calameuta pallipes. Next base: position 1,164,517 of record JARQSW010000349.1, read on the forward strand.
TCCCCCCCCTCCCCATCGCTAACTCGCTTCCTCTCTCTGTCTTTTTTAATTCGCGTAGCCACGAGACCAAAGGGTTATGCTACAGCCTGTACGTTTTCATCTGGACCAGGCACTTTTGTACTCGACGACGAGTATATAAGGCACAGAATATGAATTGGCGTTTCACGCTTATTGTGTGACGAAGTGAGAGTGTGCCGAATTAATAGCCACTCTACGGACCCTTGGTTTCAGATAGGGAGGAGGGTTCCCAACCCCATCTCTCTCTTTCTCTCTCTCTCTCTCTCTCTCCCTATCCCGGGAGCGTCCTAAAAACTCGGCGTGAACTACGCTATTTCTCACTGAGCTCGCTAACAATGGCCCCCCCAACCAAATTCTTCAGGTTCTCTCCGCTGTACCGAATCGGGCGCGTCTGGCATGTCCGAAATTTCTGTCCGTAGGGTGGGTGGGGTCACTCGTGTATTACGGTAAAGTACCTACCAAATATATACTAGATTCAACGTAAATCACTTCGAATAACTTTTACTTGGTACATGTACTGCAACGCACTTTCATAACTCGACATCGATAACGTAAATTCAAGAGCTGACCTACGTCACCTTCGGGCATGCATCCGAAAACCAGGCGGGTGCTGGCCAATTCTTATATAACCGATCTCAATATAAAATCTGTCTCAAGACAGACTGTTTTGACAAAAGTCAAATTCGAGAACTAATCATTCTGATTGATCGAGATCCTTACGGCCGGTAGCTCTTATCCTTTTCCTCGAGTCGTCCATTTAAACTAAATCGAAGATCCTCCACGGTCGCTTCACCGGGGCATCGGGCGACAGCTGGGCACAACAACCATAACTCTGGTCAGGGGCTTCCTCCCCTGCTCTTAACCGTATCAAAAAAAAAATCTAATCCCGCCCGCTCTATAACCCTTCACCCTTCGCCTATCTCCAGCGAGGCGCCGGTATCTCACCCGGACCTCTGCCGGTTCGTGGAGACGTCTCCGTCGAATACTCTCCTCTACCAGATTCGAGCACCTCGACCTCAACTCAATAATAAAAAATCTTTCCGAGAGCATTAGCGCGCAACTGTAAGACTCGACCCAAGAGCGTAGCTTTTGATAAGAGTGGCGACTCGAAGGGAACCAGAAAACGAGACCGTTATCTGAATCGTTAGCTGGAGTCGCCTTGTGACCATGAGCCGAAAAATCACGTCATAATACTAATTTTAGAATATTTCGAGGGCCACGACAAAAATAAGGCCACTTCCTTAAAACGTTCCTCGAACTTAGTACTGATTGCGCCTAGGAAAGAGCAAGGATAGGTATACCACAGTAAACAACATTTTGACAAATATTTTCAGCTTCCCTCATGAAAAGTTACCAAAGGCGCTTGCAAAGGGAAACTGGAATGTTCCGTTGTCGCAGGATTTCAACGAGTGTACCGAACTTTTAGATTGAATTCGTGGGCCGCGGTTTCGAAACGACGAACACACAACGCTTCTTGCAAACGTGAAATTGGCAGTGGTCCTTTGCGCTTTGTCTTCACTGGCATAAAACGTCTTTATGACTATTAACTTTCTATACTATACATCGAGACCAGTACGTATCAGTGAATGCATTGTCATGCCATGTGAGTTTCATTACGTGCAGATCACGTACATATACCCCATGGGTACATCTACATAAATCCCTTGGACACCGTGTAGATGAAAATTCGCTTTTCTTACGTAAAACATAGATAAATATCCCTTAAAGTGATTCCTATTTCACATTATTCAGCATTTATACTATACAAATAAAATCACAAAGTCCTTTTACGTAAAACCCTATAGATAGCGTTATGCTTGCTGATATCACACGTAAAACCCTATACTGGCTCAAAGTTAATATAGTATGTACAAATAAATAATTATATAGTTATAATATATATATAGATATATATATATGTATACTATAGACGAGAACATACGAGTACGTTTATTTCCGAATGGTCCTTTCTATATACGCGATTCCGGCGTCGATCGGACGCGTCGCGACGCGACAGCCCGATCGTTGCACAGAACGGACGCCCCGTCGCCTAAACTAAATAATGCATGAGCTCGCTTGGACGCAACATTTAAATACGTGTATTCCGGGTTGCGGTTACACCCTTGGCCTTGCGATATATCGAATCGATATCGAGTCGAAAGCACGGACCGTCAGGTCGAGCTGTAAGAATAACGCGAAACGCAGGAATTATCGATCGGAAAACGGGAAACCGAAAAAGGCCTCAAGGGAAACCATCCTGAAGACTTCCAATAGTAAAAAAACTCGACGTCTCGCGTTTCGATATCCGGCTACGGATGTCCCGAGAGTACCTCACTTCCGGTACCGTACCCGGTAATTGTCTGGATGCACGGTTCACAAGATGGCTCTTGGCGAACCCCATGAAGGATCGTATGGGGCCCAAACGTAGTATCGACAAAAAGAAAAAAGAAAAAATAATTTAGGATCAAGACAAAGAGAAGGAAAAGAAATCGTAAAGGATATACAGGAAATCGCAAGACAACGTGAGATAAAATAAAAAGCTACGCGCTAGGACGAATCGAAGGGCCTGCAGTTAGGAATCTTCTGAAAACTGAGTTATGTGGTTGGGAGGAATTTAAAGATTTTATTACGGCTGGCCAAAACACCCATTTTCTCGTGGGACTGAGACTCCCGGGGGTGACGCAATGAAACTTTTACGTTTTCATGGCTGCGAACTCGGAGCGAAAAAACGCTACTGCCAGGACAACGAAGGAGCTAGAGAAGAAACGGTAACGTCTCATTCTGCGGCAAACGGATGGGAGAAAGAATGGAAAGTATGACGAGAAAGAGAAAAAAGATAATGAGGAGCGTGAGAAAAAAACATAAAAATACATTTATTATCGGAGAAAAGATACAACCCATTTTGCACTGGGGTATCTATGCACACAGCTATACAAGCCTGTGTCAATTCCAATGAATATATGATACATCCCTGTGTATGCGTACAGTCGAAATAAAGGACTAATCAGAAACCTAATACAATACGACTTAGCCGATCAACCAGAGAAAGATAAAGAGCATAGAAGACTCTACGAGAGTTTGCAATTGGAACGTGCGGAGTTCCCGAGAGGGAATTACGTAACGTTTAAACGCTCGACGGGATTAAGCCGGCGGTGAATTCAAATGAAGTTGCCCTTTGTAGCGCAGAGGGACGACAACTATCTCGCGTGTGACGTAATGGGACGGCAATCAACGCTGGATCATTGAAGGTGCAATTCCACTGATCAACGTACCCAACAACCTGACCAACCCGACCGATTGGCTAGTTACCGGACGACTGATTTGATTTGTCACAGCATAAAATGGTCCAGAAGTGGAAACAGGAAATGATCTTGTACCAGTGGTAGCCCTGAGCTTACTCGTCGAAATACATCGAGTCTGATTCAGGACCTCACGGTTAACGCGTGGAGCTCTTCTCTTTTACTTCATCCATATAATATAATAGGTACGTTCTCGCCGGCAAGACCAGGGTGTTGAAGTTGCACAACCAGGAATATATATACATACAGTATACACATATACTATAATGTATGTATATAGGATGACGGAAGAATGACTTAAAGCCTGATGTTGACTTTTCGCAGGTCGCAGACGTCGCGACGCGTTTGTTCCCGTCCCACAGCCATGGTACGTCAACCTTGAGACGTCGGGATGGTTCGGGATAATCCGTCAGAGGGCATAAAGTTAAGAGCCCCGAAGGTATAATTTGGCCCCAAGAAGCGCAAGAAAACCGTCGCTGCGCCGTTCGAGGTGTATATCCTGATCCTCGTCGTCGCTTACGTTAACGACACTCAAACTAGAATTAATGCGTAATTAAAGCGCGCTGCTCCGACGCTCTCGATTGTCATCGGGTCTTAAGGGCCACTTAAGAGCCGCCGCGAACCGAAACTCCTAAGGAAATTATAGTGCGAGTGAGTCGTCACTGTCGGGACTACCGGAAAGATTACGATGAGAAGATTCTCTTTGGGCCTTATGCCCATAATTAATGGAAAGCAAGTAAACGGATTCCTTAATCCCTCTTTAATGTCACTGTTTATTTTCACTACCAGAGACTTCCGCAGTCTCGTTAACTTCTGGACACGTTCTACCGTGTAATTAGCCACCTAGAAAAGTTCACGGCTGGCCGAGCAACATTCGGCTTGGTATGACCATACGGAGGTAGGACGCCATTCTGGAAAAATTTCACGATGAAACTTAACCAGGGACGAGAGCTTCTTATCCTCGGGTCGTCGCCTATTCAGACTTCTAGCCCCTTTGTGGATTTACAAGATTACCAACTTTCCGACTAGATCCGATCTTTCTTGAAAGAATATACGAAGAAGGAGGGAAGTTGAATTTCTTTAGAGTCCATGGACGAAAATTGTATCACCTGTCGTCGGTTGATATCACCGGGAAACTAATGGATTTTAAATTATGGATCCTTGGCGTGCAAGGTATGTAAGTGCATTGTGTTCCCGTTAACAGTACAATTTTAGGAATTTACGAAAAGATTCAAACTTCCTGACTTTTCGTTGTGTTTAGTCTGTTATTGTTTTCTCATCTTCTATTTGTCATGACTGCATATGCCACTTTTTCTCGACAAATCGGACTTAACTATATGGTTTTCTTTTTTAATATCTTCTGCGCTCACGGTTAGTTGATCGTTCTGGTAATAACCTAGCCGTCCAGTCAATGAATATCAGAAGTCCATCAGGGCCTGACAAGTGCACTCACAGCCAATGTACCGGGTGGTCGATTAAAAACACCCCCGCGACACGTAATTATCCACTCCACCAGCGTTCTCCGGCGATCGGAAAAGTTTGCGTAGTTTTCGCAAATGGCAAACCGCGCGACAGATATTCGATTTTGACGTCAGTTGTCCACGGAAAATCGAATGGCCAGCGAATCTCATAAGTAAAGTGACTAAAGTTCCCCGCGACAAGATTTTCTACGAATTTGCTTAATCAGAAAGCGTCGGGTACGTCGTTTATACGGGGTGTCGCAAAATAATTCTACTCCGCCATAAATATCGATCCGATTGAAATAATAAAAAATTAATTACTATCTAAAATAAATCTCGACCAGCCATAAAACCCCTAAAATTAATATACCAATAATTTTTAACAGTATTTCAACTATATGCACAAAAATATGAGAGACGCCAAAAAAAAAAGTGCTCGCGCACATAACTGGCTGTCTGAAGTAGCAAAGCCGTTCGACGTTTGTACGCGTGTGCAGTTCAGTCATGCATGCTAAGTGCAAAACGGAAAATAAAATTCGCGATGCCGCCGAGGCACGCATCGACCAGGCGCACCAGTATCAGAAAACATGCCCGAGAGTCAAAATAGTAAAACGAATTTTCAAAATGTATTTTGATAATCACAATTCGGCTGATACACACCATATATATTTTTTTTGTAAAATTCAAGAGTTTTCGCACCGAGGTTCGATGAACGGCCAGACATTTTCAAACGACGTCGAAACCACCGGGCAGTCTGTATGGAAAACAATTTCTACGGGAAAACCTCCACAGAGGGTGCAGTAGCGATAGTGTCGCATAATTACAAAACGTAATTACGCCGTGCATTTAGTATTTTGAATTATTACCAAGCCCGACACATTTTCTTTTTTCTTTTTTTTTTGTAATATTTATTAATTATACGACCAACCGAGGGCAAATAACGTATACACCGTCCAACCCCAGGCACAAGGGTTGAACACCGGGCAAGTACAATACGGGAGATAGAATTGGAAATTCTCGCCGATTGCCTTTGCAACCCTTCGTAAAATAAATCCTCCCTCCCGACCAAATGACGACGACCCGTGATAGTTTACGAAAATAAGTTCATCCCTCGAAGGAGATTCTCAAGACCGCTTCAAGGATTTTTCAAAATCCATTTTCCCGCCACGACGAATCGAGCACGTGCTACCGCCAGGTAAAAGTGGCGCAATGCAAGTTTAACCAGCCCTCCGCCCACTCCTGCGTGAATCACAATAGTCTCTAAGCTTTTTCTCGTTCGTCCAAAAAAGTGGAAAATAAAACCCGTACCAGTCAGGAGAACCGAGAGAAGTCACACTCGCTACCCGGCATACGTTTCGCCCCTGACAGCCTAAGCGGTTGCCAGACTAGCGAATCGTCGACGGACTTTGATAACGTCGACAAGACGTTAATTAACTTCTCTGGAAACGAGACTGCTTTTTGCATATACACGAACGGTACGTGTCGGCTCATTCATGCGAAGCAGCCAGCCAGTGACGTATAGTACGTTTCGCAATGTATACTGTATGTTATGAGTACAGAATACATACTACACGTAGGCGACACCTTGCGTTTACGTTCGTGTTAAGCGAGTCGGATTAAGTTCGATTAAATTGAGTCGTACCGGGGCGACTCGATTAAACGAAACTCCGATCTGTTTAAATTTGAATATGACACTTGGTCTGATATCCGTGAAATCCCGATCTGCTTCGTTCGAGGTCCCTAGAGGAGCGTCGGTATCCCGTAGTAACTTTCGCGTCGGGACGCCTGTAACCTATATATATATATATATACGCAGCTACGTTTCTACTAGAGCGCCGTATATAGTAATATCAATGAGAACCATATGGAGTAGTGACTACACAGTGAAAAACAATACAAAAATTCGCACGTGCCAATGACTCCATACGTACGTTTTCAAACAGTAACGCTTAATTCGCGTAACAACGAGCGGCACGAGCGGCGTGTGGTAGAAAAAGTCAAAGGAATACGGCGAAATCGTGTTATTCGCGACACACGGTATACGCGAGGGAACTTAAACAGGCCGCCGCCTATCGTTAATACGTATTTAAGTTAACGACGCTCGGTCACTCAACGGCGTTCGAAAATATAGCTACCCTGATATTTTTCCTTTTTCTTTCACCTTTTTCTCTTATTTCTTAGCTCCCTATGTTATTTTCATCTTTACTTTTTCTCCCGTACCTTCGTCCTTTATCTTATACCCGTGACGCTCCTTTGACTTCTTGTACTCTTATACCGAACTATAAAGAGCCTGCTACCGCGATCGAGTACAGAAAATCATTTTTGAGAACGCATCTTCTTTCCAGTATGGATAATCGATCCCGTCAAGGCACTTTTTTTATATAAAAAAATATACGTAGTATACTAACGCTGAACGTTGCTTTTGCTTGCTTTCTATACCTGTATACATATATACTTTATGTACTATATGTATGTAGTATATAGATCTTTATAAAGGATCTATATGAAACTTCGATCGCTTAACTATCACCGAGGATAGAGTGGTAGTAGGTGGAGCGAAGGAGTCGAGGAGGTCGAATCGTGGAACAGCGAAATACTGGGACGATTGTTAATCTTCGAAACAGGATCAATGACCACTTCAGAATTGCAGAGACGATCGGTTAGATGCGCCAAATAATGATAACAACAATTGGAAGACTGTAGACTCGACGATTTAATTAAAATTAATAAATCGAACTGAAGTAAATGTACGCGATCGATCGAATCGTTCCCATCGTTATATCGATTCGTTAATCGATTTCGATGAGCAGCCAAAGCATTGGATCTATGAGAATTGGCCTGAAGCTCGAAAAAATAGAAATTCTCGTGATGCCGTAAGCAGGTGGATTTTTTGTAGCCAGTTATTATTTATCGTTAGAACGTTTAAGGGGTGCTTTGATTTTATATTTATAGCCTCGAATGTAATTATATATTATCGTAGGGTAGTTATAAGCCGGCGAGACTCCAGAGGGTGGAGTCGCCTAGAAAATTTTATTAGCGGTAACCGTCGGTTGGGTAGCTTCCCGTAAGAGAAGAAAGAAGAAGAAGAAAAATAAGTAGTAAGGAAAGAGACGCGAAAAAAAAGAGAGAAGAAGGAGCGGGGGAGACTACTCGGCACGAGGAATAAAGGGACGAGGGGGAGGGTGGAAAACGTTTAGACTCATTACTCAACCTCTGAATCCAAAACGAAGAGAGGGCCAAGTCTGGTGTATGAATGTCGCCTTTATTTCATTTTACGAAGTAACACTGCCATTTAACCCATTAAAGGACCACGTATAGCCAGTGCACGTTAACGACGCTAAAAGCAATAAGACTTTTTTTATGAATCGCGAAAGTCGAAGCAAACTTATTCTATAAAAAAAATATATGTGCATTTACCCATTGGATTGAGTGCGTTAGATAAATATAGTATATGTATACTGTACACTGTATTGAGGCCATATGACATGTCTACGCGTCTTCTACGTAAGTGAGTATGGGGAACGTGGAGAAAACTTCGCAATAAAACTCCTGACAAACCCCTTTACTCGTGGCATGACCTTCGCACCCACTCTGGCGATATTGCGTGTAATCGAGGATAAATATAGGTACCTCCAAGTAATTACGATGACAAATCCTCAGCGTTGTTTATCGTGGAAAATTCATGCGCGCAACTGAACCTTCAATAATATAAACGTACATGACGTGCGCAAGCAAATAATCAATCGAATCGATATAAAATCCGGCTGAAATTTCGTGCGAACCCGACAAACTACCCCAAGAGCAGTTCACCCGCGAAGCAGCGACACGAAAGAAATCAAAGCAACGAACGAGGCTGAGATCGTTAGGAAAAGGGCAGCCATGCTTTTGGATATAATTAGAATTTTATCGTACACATGTAATATATATATATACACATATCGTCTATATATCGTGTAACCAAGGGGCGTCACGCCATATTATGGAAACGCCTGAAAAAAAATTTTTCACTCGACCCCAGAAAGCACCCGGTAAATTTTCGAGATGTAAAACCAAGGTGGGGCACGAAAGCGAAACGCCGACTCCTTATCGGTCGAAGGGCAAAAGGCAAAAAGAAAATGTTTTCATGCAGATATGAAAACTCAGGTTGGCACGACGATTAGGTTACCCGAGGTATGTATATACGTATAGCCGTATGATTGAAAACCATAGGTTACCATGCCTCGTAAGGAATGATGGCAGTCTATATACGTATATGGCATGTATAACGGTAAACAGGGAGTCGCTGGGCGAAACCTGCCGAATATTCCCAGTGTCTAAGCAGACAATCGGAGTATCAATTTCCCGAGGAAATCCTCGTGTAATCCGATGACAATGGAGGACGGGTTTGTGGGTCGAGGGTGGTTCGCAGTGGTGAGAGAGGAATCCTTGCAAAGAATGATGTGAAAGGGGTGGGTTGCAGATAGTCAAAGGGGGTGGGGTGGGGAGAAAGAAAAGAGGGGAGGAATCTTCAAAAAGTATCTCAACAGCGATTCAGTGACAGGTCCTTACGGAAGATTAGGATACTGCTTAAGGTTAGACGAGTCTCGGCGAGGCTCGGTAAGCTTCGTACAAACCACCCTATGAAATAGCCAATAGAAGCAATTGCTCTCCAACCCCTGATAGGATATATATTTCTACTTAGATGATTCTCTGAGCACATAACGCACCGTGAGAGTGTAAGAGGGGATGAGGGAAAAAAAGAATAGACAGAGAGAGAGTGCGCGCGAGAGAGAGAGAGAGAGAGAGAAAGAGAGAGTATCCCAACCACCCTAACTATCCCACTTTCACCCTCGACCGCTTGAAAATGTATTATTTACTGCAACGCCCAGTGTATTTGCCCCGGCAAAAATATCACCACGGACCCTAGGCTCTAACCACGAGGACGACGGCGGCAGCAGCAGTGGCAACGCGACCCTTGTGAAAGTATCTCTCGAGGGGTGAGAAAAATCGGCAACCTGTACGTGTTCACCTACGTGCATTATACATACACTCGGTTCGATACAACTTTAAAGATGCACGACTAGCGAACACTGGCTGCAAAGTGCTGCTATATATTACTATATGTGGTGTACGTACTATAGTACCTCTCACCGCCAACAAAGTAACTATACCCCGAAGACACTATTATTCAATATCGTATATTCTATTTTCAAAATTTTTCTTATTACCGGTACTTACTGCCGTTCACACGTCCCTTGGTTCGACTGCTAAAACAAATACGAAACACTTACTAGAGTATCCCCTAGCGCATGCAGCCAACATATTCCGCCGCATTGGCAACACGCGCCCCTGCTAATTACCAGGGTGCGATCGATCATCCCCCATAAACCTTATTAAATCCCAGCTCGTCGCGGCGCATTAGTCCGTTCGGTTAGTAAAAGTGAAAACGGACGGTTAGTTCCAGAGAAAGAGAGGGTGAACGAAACGAAGCGAGGGGTTGTTTCTGGCTAGTTGGGATATCAAGAGGAGCACGAGAGGTGGCTGAAGGAGTAACCAGGAAAAGGAATAGCGTATACCTATATACCATGGGCAGATCACGAGAATGCCCGAGTCCGTAAGGGTGAAAGAGACTGTGCGTGTTCAAGAGAGCCTTCGGCTGGGTCTACGAGGACCAGAGAGAAAAGGGAGAGACGAGGAGAGAATGAAACAAGGCGAATGAGAGAGTGAAACGACGATAGAGTATGTGTGTGTGTGAGAGAGAGAGAGAGAGAGTGAGAGAGAGAGAGCCAGAGAAGAATATATTACGTAGCGTCAGCTGTGCTTTATAACCCAAGCATCAGGCGGCGTCACGGTGTGGGTAATCAGTTTATACCGCGATACAGTGCATCTGCCACCCCCATGCTCTCATGGCGTGCCTGTCCCTTTTTCCTTGGACGTGCCGGACGACCGATTCATCCCTCCAACCCTCTTGGCCTCTGAACCCCAAGCCACTGGCTTCACCGCCATACAAATATATACGCGCCCCTTTGGCCAACCAAAATGGACAGAAGTTCCACTCGAAGCCATTCGATACACCCGAATCATTACCAGAGTGTCAACCGCTCGAACGACAGAAAGGACCTAAAGTCCCCGAAGACAAGCCCAAACCAAAGGTTAAGGTCTAGAGGGCAAAGGGGAAGGGGCGTGTGTTAAAAGCCACAGCAATATCTCGATCACGTATATTCTTCCCATTGCTGACCCTTCGGTCCATCAACAGTGACTTCGGCACGGTCGACAAAGTCCATCATCACGGAAAAGCCAAGATCCTATGAACATTTAAGTAACTCCTTGGTGAAAGTTGAGTACGGTCGTTCGGCAAAAGTTGACAACTCGCCAAGTTCTCGAAACCGTGAAATAAAGAAGAGGAAGAGTCTGCGTCCACGGGATGATAATGGCGATGCCAGTTGGGCCAGGGTGAACATTGAAATGAAGAGGAGTTTATAACAGGGGTTGAAGGTAGCAACTGGGATACATACTTTGAAGGGACGGAAGATCCTCTCGACTGTCTTTACCCCAAATAAATAAATAATGAGTAACCAAGTTGCCTAAAGTGCCATTTTTCGAGACACTCTCGCTAATGAAAGGGATTCCTCGTGGAAGCGGAGAAGGCAGGAAGTGGTGGCCAGCAGCCAAAGGATCAGTCGCGTTTTCAAAGATTATAATTCATTAGCGATTCAAACGTAATTAGTGCGACAGGCCTAATTGAAAACTCTCTCTGAACGGGCATTAGCCGATGATGCAAATTCTTTTTTTTTTTTTTCAAGTATAACCAACCTTTTTTCGCAGCATAAAGTCCTCGGTGTTCCCGCCTCGCAGGTAGCGGGAGTAAAACGATTTAATGGATTGGAGTAACGAACGATATTTGTTAAGCGTTGTACACACGCGGCGGCACGCCGCGTATAACAAACATGGCTACGATTGTATCCACATATTCGTATATAGAACTGGGAATTAAATTACGTTCGACCGTATCGTATAACGGTGCGCTTACCAGTTGGAGCTGATTCGAAAACCGCGTTGCAGTCGCCTACCTCAAACGAGTCGGATATTACTGTGCATCGAGATGAATCCTTGGATATTCTACTTTTACTTAATTTTTTTTATCACAGCGCTCCCAGCGCTACGTAAAACAAAGAGTACAAGAAGCCCGAGCCAATGGCACCCCAGGCAAATGGTTTATATGCTCGATTTCGCACGCGAGAACGTGTCCTTATGCTGAACCGTATAGAGCGTAGGGTTATAATTCACAGTTAGAAAGCACGCTCCTTAATCTGATTGGGTTCCGCGAGGTTAAGCCGGTTAAAGGCATTTAGCGTGAAACCGACAGTATACGTGCGAGCATATGCGAAGGTTATAAAGGCGGAGCGATATATGCACGAAGCACGTACGTAACTATCAGCGAAATGTATCATCCCTGTGGTGCACAGAGTCCAGGACATGTTATTCTTGCTATAGTAACCGATCCCTGGAATCCAATAGGAATTATTATGTAACGTCGTGATACACATGCATCGAGGTAACCAGCGTGTGGTGCAGTATGGAGTCCATTGGCAATATGGTCATCCTGACATTGACATTTTCCCAGCCAAATCTTTTGCAAGAGAAAAAGAAAAGGGTGAGAAAAAATTGGCGAACTCGCCAAAGAAAAAGTCCTTAGAAAGAAAAATGTAAGGTTACCGCCAAGTAACCTTCTCGATGTCTAATCGACATGATCGTTCGAACACTTTGTAGGAAAAGATCGTGAATCGAGGCAGAACAAAGTTTTCACGTGACGAACTTTCTTTTATCTCTATTTCCAGTTCCTGCGTCCATCCTCTCTGACTGTCCAGTACGTGGGATACAGTGAGACAAAAGTTTCGCTTCGAGAATAGGCGTAGGAATATCTACCGCGACTGTTACCGATACATATACTACGGACACTGAAGATACTAGAGATACTAGTGCTACTAGTGCTGGTAGATACCACTGCTATTACTGGTACCGTGGCTGAGTTTCAGTCAGTTGCAGAAAAGTTCGCATATAAATATCAATAAACGCCCGTTCGAAGGACCATCTATCTTCTGTGCATGAGCCGGATACCGCCACCGGGTGTTCCATAAATACCGATTCCAGCCGCTGCCAGCCATTTCGATGAAATCGCGATAAAAAGAAGAGAAAAAAAGAATGCGGGGAAAACACGAGAAAAAATCACCTCGCTCACCGCGTTATCGTATACAGATGTCGATGTCACACTGACCGAGATTGTGAACGAGCCTGTACAGGCAGTAACGTTCGTGACGATTAACATGGAATTTTCAGTAGAGGACCAACGTGTGTAACCTTCTTACAGACCCGTTACCATTCGACGCGTGACCATCATTCGAACGAAGTCCATGTATTCTTCGAGGATGGTCCACGAGGCATTGGAGGACCAAGAGAGATCTGCCGGCGGTACTTTTGAGAGCACCCGGTAGAAATTCACGCCATGCGCTACATACGGGAATATATCCGAATAATACAGGAACGTGGGGCGACTTTAAATCATTCGTGAAAAATGCGCACTGACGTACTTTTCGGTGCTGGGAAAAGACTGTGCGAAGAAGTGGCTACGTACTTACATACACACACACACACACACACGCACGCACATATATATATATATATATATATGTATACAGACTACATATCTAGCTGAACATATGTGAATACGTTAACGCTTCATTGTACCCTATATGCTAGATCGTATGTATACGTAGCCACAGAGAAGATATAAAATAGATCAGAAAACTGTATCACGATGCCACCACAGTCACCAAAGTAAACCGAACCTGAATTCTGAAGCTGTGGCGCAGAATGTAGATGCAAGGCGGGAGATTCAAAAACGGCAAAAACAAAACGGGCGAAACAAAGAGGGTAAAAGAAAAAAGTTGCAGCATTTGTGGTAGGTGGCTGGCATTGCTGGATGTTACTGGTGGGACTGGTGCGGCAGCCGGTAGGTACCAGAAAGAAAACAGAGCAAGAGGAAGTGTTATGGAAAAGTAAGGATACTTTGTAGAGAGGAGAGAGGAAGCCGCGCTCGATGCCACTCTTGAATTGAGATAATACGATTCGATAGAGTTGTTGCCTGGTAACGTGAAATCGATAGACAAGACGACGCGAGAGGTAAAAGAAAAAGGGGAGCATGGAGGAAGCGAACGCAAGAACTGAGTCGATTGCGTCTAGTACTTCCGGTACCCTCCCGGCACCTTCCTGCACCGGTTAATTCCACAGGACACTGGATGATGTCACCTAATTCCGCAAGACTCGGGACCCATTTGAATGCGGACCTATTCTCGTTCTAATCTCCCTCTGCGAATGGTAGGCACAGACCATCGAGAGGGTGGAACGGGGAGGGAGGAGAGAGAGATACAGATAGAGACATACTGATAACAAATAAAGAACACACTATACAAGGAGACAGAGTGAACGGGTATCAGTACCAATTCAGTACAGTTAGGGAACGAGTAAAAGCACCTAGCCACGATCCGCTTCCGGTTGAACGGGTTGCTGAACGAAATCGACTCGAACGCGTCACGGAATTGAAAAAAACACACATCCATGTGCAGTAGCAGTTACAGGTGAATTAAAAAAATAAATTAAAAAAAAAAGAAAAAATCAATTTCCCGATAGAACAAAGGACATCTATCGGATATATTCTTTTACAAGCGATCCGGTGCGGCTTGGCATTTTAATTTTGTTGGTTCGACCGGTGACGCGTTATGCTTTAACGTGGACGCACTTAAATAAATTATCAATCACGCTGAAAGCCCGTGAAAGCGTCGAGAGGACGATTAAGTAAATATTCCAATACTTTTTTTTTTTATCAACTCTATCAATATGAATCCCAAATGAAAGCCGCGCTCGTGTACACGTTCTTTGTGTTCGCGTATACAGTTTTATTTGCGGTCTGCCATTACGGACGTAATGCTGACCGCCATGCACGCAACCTGACACGAAAGTGAACGACTGTCCGGCAATTTGTCCGTCAGTCGATCCGTTGCTCGAAGCATCGATGAAATCTTTCCTATCCGCACGAGCTGAGAAAATGCAAGGCCGTGCGCGCCCTTTGAGTACGGCCAATAGTACTACCACTATACCGGGTGTTCGGTAACACCATAGAATTAATCAAATACTAGTAGATATACCTGCTAGTAGTAGATATAGTATGTATACCTACATCCAATAGGAATAGAAGAGCTTTTCCGTAACCATTAAAATCAACCCGAGATTGCATAGTAAAATTTTAAGTACCCGGCAGCCCACATAAGCGTCCTCTCTCCATATGTGTCCAATATATATAAGGATCGGCGGGTCCAGGAGGATAGAAAAAATAAGAAGGAATAAAAGAAAAAGGTCAAATGGAAAACGCGTATGGTTTATGGGGATCCGCTGTCAGTCCTGGCCGCATAATGATACAAGGGCTATCGCACACTGAACTCGCTCGTACCTTGTTTTATTTTTATTTGCGAGGCCATCAATGACTCTTATGGGGTTGTAGAAGTAGGCATCGAGTAGAGGATGCAGAGAGCTCGAGGTCTCCTGTACCATATACTATATATCGTATAGTAATGTATATAGTAGTTTTCCATTATGGTATTGTAGATATCGTACACACCGACAGAACAAAGTATAGAACTCTTGCACCTGGTACGGGTAAGGCTACGGCGTAAAGGGAGAAGTCGATCTTCTCTCGTTTTACGACGAATAAAACTCCTCTGAATGTGTTCCTAAGGCGGATACTATAGTTGCATCCGTACGATCGAAGGGCAGTAGTTCCATCATAGTTTACTTGGTGCACAGGTATGACAGGGCCTTGTAGAGAGTCAATTTCCTCGAACGAAAGTCGGGACCAGGAAGTGAGTTCCGGGGCTAACATTTGCTCCGCGATCAGAAAGGTATGAAGAGATAGATAAGAAAGGGGAGAGAAGTGGAAAGAATGATAGGGAGGAGGACGAGGGACGAAAGGGGGTAACAGCATCGAGTTACCAAGAAATTGTGAAATTTCCAATCGGACTGGGGGATAAATTACCGAAGCCCTTGAGCGAGCCTGCCAAGTTGATATAGAAAACCAAGTACTTTCTCGTAGTTTCCACGGCGGAAAGAACCTTTAATTGAAATTTTCTTACCGACCCGACGGAGACTAGCAAGAAGTGCCGTTGAGACGACGATCGTGGGTTAAATTTCTTCTAACCCTTCGTACCACCCTATAGGAATGTATCGAATGAAAAGTAGTCAGCAACGTTTCTAGTAACCTCGATGAAGTCTCGAGCAAGAACAGTCCGCGCTGAATGATTCAAAGAACTGTCGAATATTTTACCAGAGTGTAAAAGCGAAGCTGCTATCGATATTCTCCGAAGGAAAAGGAAAAAAAAAAGAAGCTCAAGTTCGACGCCGTGTATCCGCGACACCCGTTATATACGTGTAATACCTAAGTACTAGAAGGCCCCCAGGCAACGCACGTACACCTTCGGGCCGGCAGGGGCGTGAACACTGGACGTTTTTCATTGCGCTTTCAATTCTACTTTCATTCCTTCCTTTGCCGTCTTTCTCGTATCTTTTTTTCTTCGTACCTTTCCTTATACCCTGCATTTTTATTGGCAGGCATCAAACGAAAAGAAAATGGTAATAAAGTAGTAAGAAATACACCAGGAAGAATACAAGATACACCCAGGCTCATACCTGATGACTACCTATCTACTATACTTCACTGGTTGAAGTTCCTAACAGAGGATGCCAGGTACTCCTCGACGTCGAAATCGCCCGAGGCTTGCAAAATAAGGAGGAAGAGCGTCTAGCGATGCTAGCAAGGGCCAAGGAAGCTGTCGCTTAAGGACCTTAAAGGAGTCAGGCTCGATTCCACCCCCGAATCGTGCGCCCTGAGTTACGCGTGTAGATTATGAAACTCGAAGGATACTTAGGGGCTGCGAGATTGCGCAAATGGTACCTGCGAGTTGTCGCGATAATGTCCTAGTGCAATTTAGTCGCGAAATTTCGGGAAAACGTGAATACTGAATTCGTGGCTAGCGGATCACGAAGATTATGACTTATGACGTAATGGACCGACTTCGTTCTCGGTTCCTAATGTGGAGCACGTCGCAAGTGGATCCCTATCGTATTCGGTCTATTTGGTCGAATGATTTCTGACTAATCTCAAAATACCACAACGCGGTGAAATAGAATCATGAAAGGAAACAGGGGTGTAACTTCCAGAAGTTAGAGAAACGATCTCTGTCCCAAGTAGGTACTTCTCGACTCTCGCGACGAAGATTTGATGGCCGAGTGAAAGATCCAAGGATGATAATACGAGAAACTTGCACAAGGCAATTCTTAAAAGATTAAGTGCATCGTTAGAATAAGTAAAAGAAAAAGTATACAGAACGCCTATAAGCAAGGGTTCGCAATCATTCCTTCAGTATAGATACCCTACTTTTATCAACTAGGTTATTTCTGTGTATCTCACAGTATCCTGTAGAGCCTCATGGAAATAGGCATAAGATGTAGATATAAGATATCACTAACAATTCTTCCTAACCAAGGGAAGGTCTACGTGCGATGTTAAACTGTATTTCCCCGATATTCTGAAACACGTGTGATACGTGCTGGCGGTGCAGGACTTAGTCGTGACATGAACCAGGCAGCTACTACACGTGTACCTAAGGCGGTGATTCTTCTCGTTCAAAATGTCATCCCCTGAAGAAACAAGAATATACGACGGTACAGGTGGTTGGCATCCCTGCGACCTTCCGTACGCATCCAGTTTCCATATATCCGAATGATCAGAAGCATAAATCTTGGATGTACCGCAAATGGTAATAATGCGAATGGCACGTATCTGCCCAGTATCTCGACAAAGTGTATACAAGAGAACGGAAGTGATAGTGTGACAGAAACGTGACTTACATTGGATTGGTGGAGTTCCAGTAGATGTCCGGTAGACGAGAACAGGTGGCCTCCCGAGGGAAGGCCTCCATCACAGCCAGCAGAAGTAGAAACAGAATGAACCAGGGCATGATGTCCAGCTGAATCTTGAGGCCGTTTGCCAAACGCTGGCCAGAAGACGAATATCACCCTCGGCCACCTGGAGTTCAAAGCATTGATTAGAAATAATACGCAAACTCAGAGTAGCATTAGCAGCTATAATAAATATTGATCGACATAAGAAATCGTAACGACCGGATTACGTGAAAGATGTCGTTAAAGTAAGAAACGATCGAGAGGCAATTCTGATCTTGAACCGAAGAAAAACTTCGCGATAAGAAGTACGAATCTAAAGTGTCGTTAATTTGCATGATCCCTCTTGAAAAAAAAAAAATCGTTCAAAAACTTCTCCACCGGGTTAGCTTCATTCTCAAAACTCGTGTACTACTTAAATCCTATTGTAATCTTAATTCCTTCAACAGTCTTAAAGTAGATATCCTCCACGATGCCAGTAAAGAAAATACTTTATCTACTTGGTAATACCTATATAACTGTATACGGCAATGTAAAAAAAAAATTAAGTAAGATATTTCGAGCAAGCGAATCGACTGGTGAATCGTAAAGGAAAGAGTGTAGCGCTGTGACCTTAGATCAAGGCGAGGAACGCAGTTGCACTGGATGAGATCGAAGTAGCCAGGATGATGGGAATCAAATGGATTCGCCGTGGCAATAATTGAGAAATACGTGAAGGAAGGAATAGGTCGGTGCTTCAGGAAAGTCAACAGGATGCGTTAGGAGTAGTATGAGATTGCACGGTGGATACGATACGATAGGAAGCTTGGAAAGGTGGCTGTCGAGATGTGCTGAAAAGGCGTGGTGATGAAAAAGAAAAAAGAAAAAAGAGAGAAAAGAAACACTAAGGGGATGGTATACTATGGTAACGGGTAAAAAGGCGTATAGAGAAAGAAGGTGAGGAGAAGCAACGAAGAAGGAGGTGAAGTAGGTTGAGATGGTGCTGGACAAAAATGCTATAAGGTGTATAAGGTTGCTAAGATGGAAGGTAAGATGCCTGTTGGGATGCAGTTATTGCAGTCACGTCTGGTCTAGCCACGGCGGTTCGCGGTGAAGCAGCCAACTGTCTCCTCGCCCTTTACTTCTTTTTCGCATTAACCGCGCTCAATTTAATCCCTCCTACTGTGTTGGAAAAAGTGACAGCTCTGCGGATTCCACGACACCGGGACACTCCCAGAAAAACCGGATATCCCGTCAGGACCGATATCGTGATCTCGGGGACTTGGGATTTTTCATCATCAGCCGGAAAGGACCTGGAAACGAAACGTCCGATTCCTCCACGAATTACCTACTATAGGCTGATACTGGCTTTACACGTTTATTAATTCATAGTTTTTATTCCATGAAAGATCCCATTCAGCTTTTTTTATAATGAAGAAAATTTCAGAAAGAAAATCATGTCACAGAGCGTGTGTCACCATTCGAAAAAATATCACTCGGCGCCATTGTAGAATTTTATTGCATTCACGCAAAGATGTTCGCTACGTGAGCCGGAAGAGAAGAGAAGTATCTCAAAATGGAGGGTGAGACTCAAGCGAGACATAAAATAGTATATATCCGTTGAAGTAGAAACCCATTAAACATCCATCGCACTTTTCAATATTTCTATATTCATCCTATCGAATCGATATATCGAAATACGAGTTTCTCTCCCTACCATGACAACCAGGGAAATCCCCTTGCTAATAACAAAACTCGCCTCAACACAGTATCCGCTAAGCGTGACCTCTGAACCATGCAGTAACTCCACGTAAAACTCTTAATTCTTTCCTCTTCGTTTATTAAGTAAAAAAGAAAAAAGAAAAATGAAAAAAAAGTTTCAAATATAAAGAAAGTTCAACGAAGCACTTTTCCATGACATACAATTAGCATTTTACATCATCGATGAAAAATAAACCAAAAGTACACTTGGCGGAAAATTAAGCTCGTTTGCTCCACGAGGTTCAATTCGTTTCAGAACTTTGACATAAGTACACGTACTACCCCAGTTCATCCTACTACGTGGCATCCTGTACTACTAAAACGAGCATCAATCAATACATCATATAGGAATTAAGTTCCGAATGATGATTAAGTAGTGCCTCATCCTCGGTAGGAAATCGTATGTGTAATGAAAGGTTTAGACCTCTAATTAGTCTAGGAGTGGCCCACGAAAATTCAAACCTCGAGGCTAGTAAGACATTAAAAAGCAGATGGGCTGAAAAACAGTGCCTGAACATAGTACCTATAACAATAATAGTATCTACAGCAGTAGAATAAGACCGTGGTCCTCAGCCAAGAAAATTTATCCTGAAGAAGTCAGACTCGGTTTCCCAAACGTTACCTCCATTGCGCAACGGTTAGAGGGATCGGCGGGGTGGATTTAATGTTTTCAATTTTTCATTCTAAGACGCGACCCTTCTGCTACCAGGGTGTTTTAAATCTTACAATCTGCGAAACTCGCGGCCGAGTCAGTTTCTTCGCTTCACCTCCAACCTTCTTTTCTTTCTTTACTCTCTTCCCCCTCCCACCATCTCTCTCTCACACATACAAACTCAACCGCCCATTCTTCGTCTCTCTCAATTCCGCATCTCTACCCTTTATCAGAATCCCTTACTACTGTTCCATTCTCAGCTGGCAAGCGAAACGAGCCTGCCAAAGAAAACAGGGCCACCGAGACGAAGCGCCAGTGCTTAAGAGGATAAGAACGCTTGAAATCTGAACGAGCGTTAAACGTTGCTAAAGTTACTGGTGCGGAAGACACGGGAGATAATCGTCGTTGTGAAAACAAAAAAAAGAAAGAAGTACAACAAAATTAAATACCTCTTTTTTTTCGTTAACGAGTCCAATAAATTAAATTGAATGATATGTTATAAATACTATATTAATAATATTGTATACTCACTTTTCGTAAGTAACCGGTAAAGGTTTATCCGCACTTTCGTCACTTGAACACTAAAACACTACTCCTTTACGAAGCTTTTAATTATTGATTTATATTATGCTTAATAATAATAATTGGTAGCTCTGCCGGTTCTGTTCGAGCTGCGTACTTTTGAGAATGCAATACAATAATAATCTTAGTACGGTTCAATTAATAGTTATCTATCCTGTTGAGTTAGCGAACTACGATTCTTGGTAACGTCCAGATGAGGATAATGACCGTGACAAACTAAGTATCGCAAGAAAAAAGAAATAATAAAACTACGTGTATTCCCGTTGATAATCGATCAAGGATGCCGTATCAATTCGCAGCGGATTCTCTTAGCTATCCGTAAGGATTATCTTTCTCTCGCTCTTGGTCTATACAAGGTTGCTTATATATAGAAAAAACAAATCTTAGGTAATTCGCAAGCTTCGCACGAGAAAATTGTGCGTTCAATTCTAATGAATATTCGAAGGCTCACGTACGCACGCGTCTCCCCAGTAATACCGGCTCGAGCAAACTCTATTATCAAATGTACTATTTAACGTACAAGTTAATCACACTCACTAACTCCTCGAGTAATTGGATGTACACGTTACTGTACCGATTCTTCTGTTGCGTTGATTTCTTTGATCTTACGATAAACTCACTCTTTAGGTAATCCACTGGCGATTTTTATATATGCTTATATTATAGTAGGGTCGATGCACGTTAACTTTTGGAATACTATATTATATACTGTGTACAGGTATATTCGTATCAACACACTAGCGAATCTTATACTAGGTATTATATCTTCAATGTTGATACGTTCAACGAGACAAATTGAGTTTAGGCTAAACAACACACGTCACTTGGAACGGCCCTGTGCCAGAGCCTCCTGCACGTTCTTGACTTCTTTTTCCGGTTTTTCGTGTCTCAGATTATTCTGAGAAGATGAGCAGACACTGGAGTTTATACTCGTGGTATTATAACGAGTTGAAATATTCAGGATTTAGGCAAACCGTGAGCATTCCGTGATACGATAACGATCCTTTTGCTATGTTTGTTTATCAATGCGACTTTTTTTAATTCCAATTTTATTGCATCTGACTGCTATTATGACACTGCTGATTGGTAGATTGTCGAGATTCCTGAAGGAGCACGCGATGGCACGTCGAATTCGAAACGAGCTGTACCTGTACTGCTCCTTTTTACGCCTTGACGTTTTCAAATGTCAAGCGTGTTTATGTTATTGTTTGACGATCCTGAACTGATGCGACAGTAAACAATGGTACTATAATAATTTTTGTCAGGCTTAATTCATAGATCAAGCTGTGTTGATTTTGATTGGTAATAAGTGGGATTGAAGATAATCCGTTCTCAAGTATCGATTAGAAGAACCTAATTCATTATCAAATGAACTGTATCTTATTTGATTTCATTCAGAGATTCAACTTCGTTATCAAACTTTCTTGTTATTGTTCTGTCAATTTTCTCATATCGCACCAGGCGCCTTCAAGATATCCAAATACCTTCCTCAATGAGAAAAGCGATTTCACCTTGTAGATAATATCACCGACCAACTGTTTCCACACTGATACTATAAAATCACTCTTAGCACTAGTCACTGTTCATCCCCACACAAATTCGACTATGTCATCCGACAGTACAATGCTCCAATCGAATAATCAGACAGTAATGAAAATCACTTATGTAAGACACAATGCACTTTAATCCCCTTGACGTAAAAACAATGGGAAACACGAGTACGAATGATCGACGTATGGAAAATCGCCTATTAAAATATCACCGATCTTGCTCCCAAAACAAGATCCCGTGGAACGTGTTCTCACCACGCGACTCTCACGATCTCCCCACCTTTCCTCTTACGATCTCGCACCCTCTCTCACTCGATCCAACCTTTTTCTCTATCCTTTGATCTCTCTCCGTAACCCTTTCCCTTCTCGCAGACTCCGCTCACCACGCAACACGAAGAATCCTTCCGGAGGATTGGTCGCAGAAGATTCGCAATAGAGACACGCACGAGTAAAACCGATCTCGATTCGCAGAATACGATCTGATAACAGACGACAATGAACCGTATCTATGTTAATTATCGAACGACGCTCTCACTGAGACTGAGTAGAGAAAACGCAACTCCCGTTTGATCTTTAATACGTCCCGCATTAAATTTTACGTATTCGGGAATATCGCGTGGATTTCTCGATCGTGCTCCCGTCCCGTGGCTGCTCGCTCGTCCGTTGGCGGGCTTCGAATGACGAGCTACACTCTCTCCCCACGCAACCGCTCTCTCAGCGGCAGCACCGAGTACGACGGAGAGGATAGCAGCGGTTATAGGGGCGAGGTCATTGAGTACGAGAGAGACGTCGTTCTGGCTGCGCAAGCGCCAAGTATGTGTGCTGGATGGAAGCAACCCCTGCCAGCCGTACGCAGACTTCCGCCAGTGAGGAACACCCCGCGCGAGATACGCAGACATCCTCTGTGTCTGCAGATAGCCAGACAGACAAGCAGTACTCCTCTAGGTACCCTAGGATAGGTGTACCTGACTACCTGACTACCTGGCGGGCTGGCTGGCTGGCTGGCTGGCTGGCTGCCTGGCTGGATGGATGGATGGATAGATGCGTGTTTCCTTCTGGCAATGAGAGTGAGGACTTTTAACACGGATGACATAGCCCGGCTATCTCATTGAGACCGCGTGAGACGCGTTTTTAGGTTGCATCTTCCCTCAGTGCAATTAACCTGAAATTGTACAGGGAATAGTTACATACAGGTATAATGTTGTTCGCTGGGTAAATAGGGATGCATTAAGGATCTTTGAGTAGGGGATTGTGCTTCAATAATGTGAAATGGAATCATTGGGTTTGGGTTGTCTCTTTTTTATTGAATTTTTTTCTTAGGGGAGGGGGAGTAAAGTACGGTAGCTCAAGTTACCTTAAAAAGACGCCACTCGTTCGCTGATACCACTCTCTGACGTGTTCCAAGTATTCTGAAAATAAAAATAAAAGATTATTATGGGTCGTACTTAATTATAATTTTATTTTGTTACTAAAACTCGATAATACCGGCAGACAATTTAGGTGTTTTTTTTTTACTTTCATGTCACACAGCTTCTTTTGCCGAACGAGAAAGATGTTTTGAATTCGCACGCCGAGGCTTTGAATTCGTTGAGTGTGTAACTCCCTGAAATTCCCCACGTAGCCGCAGGGTACCGAGTTTCATGGATAAGTGTCCTTCACGGGTGCGAGGATGTACGAAAAATACCTTTCATCCCCTATACTCACTCTCTTTTCTCCTTTTCTCTCTCTCTCTCTCTCTCTCTCTCTCTCTCTCTCTCTCTCTCTCTCTCTCTCTCTCTCTCTCTCTCTTCCTTCCTCGTTCATTATCCATCTTTTTCTGGCATGCTTCTACACTCTCCCCATCTCCCTCCTTCGTTCCCACCTTTTCCCATAGCGTCTCTCTCATTTTTCTACTACTCCCACTCACCCACCTCACTGCCCCTTTGTCGCTCAACTACAGAAGAGCATTTTTCACACACGCGACGAAACGCGACGTGGTCGTCTCATTAGGGGTGCGCAAGATTCGCGCATGTGTCGCGTAATTAACGCCCGGAAAATCATTACTGTTTTAATTTCAGGCGACGCAGTACCGATCCTCTGCAACTGACTTCTAGATCGTTCCGCTTTAAAAAGTTAATATCCCTCAAACGTTCTTTGGTAATACGAAAAGCTAATGACCACCTTGAAAATAGCAACTTTTCGACTTCGTTATAGCGAGAGACTTTGAATTCTTCAAAAACACATCTTATGTATACATTTTCGCTATCTCTTTATCTCCCTCTCTACGGCTATCTCAACCTCTAGAGAGGCATCTTAATCGCTAAAATATCCAGCATGTCACCTGACACTCTTAAACCAGCTACTTTCTTAAGAAAACAATAAGCAGCTGCTTGTTCTGCTTTACCAACTTGTTTGTCAGTCGCCAACCTTACGTGAAGACTTGCGAGATGAAAAGGGCAAGAATAAGAGAACGAGATAAAAATAGTAGAAAAATGGTCTGATAGACAGACAAAAGTTTGAAATTACGAGATACCGATCTTCGACTATATCGAGGGGTGCTCGAATCGTAGGACGAACAATAACCCAGAGTCTTCGGGGTGAATAGGTCGCCTTTAGCTATTAAAGTCTCCTTATCTAAAAACTCCTTTAAAAGTGTAACACGGAATAGAAGATAGTGCAGTACTTTTCTGGGTACTCGGTGCGATTCATATCTCCCTCTTGTTTATCAACTTGACTCGATCATTATGTTACTTTTTTTTCCCTTTCAATTTTTCACAGCAGGCACGTTCAATTATCGGACTCTGAAGACTTCAGGAATCTCTCAATGCGAAAAATCAACCATACCAATCTGGCAGCCACTTCGTGATTTTTCACCGTTTCACCAAAGAGCAACGCTCTTGATATTATTCAATACCAATGGATACTCAAAAATTATGGGAATTTAACATTTTGGATTTGTC
This sequence comes from Calameuta pallipes, assembly GCA_030142375.1. NCBI lineage: Eukaryota > Metazoa > Arthropoda > Insecta > Hymenoptera > Cephidae > Calameuta > Calameuta pallipes. The sequence continues at coordinate 1,189,744 of JARQSW010000349.1, forward strand.
AGACTATCACAGTCCTACCTACTCACGTAACCTTAAATCGTCCTATTTCTACCGATCCTCAATAAATAACACCCAAAAAAAATTTTTTTCTCAAAAATATTGAATTTTCAAAAACTACACTGTGTATGGTTAACAAACCAAACATAAAATTCCAAATACCTAAAGTCACTAGCATTTTTAAAGTCATAAGACATGCGTCCACAGTAGCACCAGAAGCACGTCGTACTTAGCCCTCAGCAGCTTATGGGCTTCCGTTCGGGCCCCAACAGAATTCAATTTTATCGATGTTCATTTTTTTGTTTTCTCTCTCCTCCCTCCAGTCCCCTTTCGTGAACCCACTCCAGCACGACTCCAGGGTACTGTGCTAAATAATGCAGAACAAACAAGACCGTCTACACAAACACGACACGGCATGGCCCCATGCGTGATACACTCATAGACTTTGTGCACGTCAGTTACTATACTCGGCCTGACTTCAGAAGACCACCACCCTTGCCAACTGTCTTCTCAGTGTATTGAACTTTCTTCGTGCAATTAAATATTTAATGATCTGATCGATACTGTCCTTTCCTGTACGCTAGCAGTAACCTAGCAGAACCTTTGACTGGACTATGCATGGCATTCTTTCTATCTCCTTCTCTCTCCCTCTTTTTACTCATTCCCTCAGTCACTCTTCCTTTCTCACTACCACACTCATCATAAAGTAGTACCAATCTTTTACCCTCACATACAACTGCACAGGGTATACTTACAGGGTAGAGAATTCTCTGGGGTGACGTCAACAGCAATCTACTATCTTTGTAAAAGCTATGATTTGGGCTATTCTTTTTTTTAATGAAAATAATAATTCCGTTATTCACAAACTGAACTTACAATAACGATATGAAAAATCTATATAATTGGTCTTCCAATGAAAATTCATCAGACCACAATTGGCTGAACTATAATACATATTTTTTTTCGTATGAAAGATCAACATCTCTCGATATGATAATAAATTGAAAAAAGTAATTTTCGAATGGAAATTCCTTCTGGGTTTTACGAAAGTCATGAATATCGTTATTTACTTGAAAGACATCAACCAGAAGCAGCTCTCTCGGAAAAGCATGTAATGCGAGGTTTATCAAATATCATATTCGCTCGACTCTCTTGATTGTACTGTAGTATTCAGAGAATTATTACTAATAAACTATGCAATTGATATATCCAAATGCCAAGGTGTTGTCGGAATGAAAATATAGTCTGTTCCATGTAACTGAGTGCAAACTTATTTTTAATAAAAAATAATTTGAAATCAAATATTTTTCATAAATCGTAAATACATACACATAAGAATCACTTATGTTACGTTGTGACGAAATTCGCGTTTCGTCTAATGTACCATATATGAGAATATATCAGTTTGTAATCACTGCTATCTATCGATCTCTCGATATAATCCAACAAAAGACTTCCTCCAGTGGCTACATAGAAGTATGTAGTATTTGATGGGCACTCGCGACTTTTCACTTCATTTGACTTTGTTTAGTCAAGTGGCGACAGTGGTACAAACCAATAGCGCGTAGCGAGAAATACTTTGCTGCGTGTACAACTCACTTTACTCTGTCAAAGACCAGTTTCAGTATCGTTATATCAGGTATATTGTCACAACGCCTTTTTTGCAAGATGACGCACAAATAAATGGCACCGCGTAAAATAATTAATAAAATACTAAATTAACTGGGCGCCAGGTATAACCAGAGTTAAACCGCTGTCTCCTAAGGACACCCTGGCCAGCTCTTCGACGGTGGGGTCCTGGGTCTGGGAGACAATAATACAAAACTAAAAATTAGGAAGGTTCACACTAAAAACTACTGAAATTAATTTATACCACGGCAAACTATCGGAAACAAAATCCAAGGGCGGATCCGATTGATTTTAAATAGAAAATATAATAGCCATGTGGTAGAACACAAGTAAGGAAAGTAGATCGAGATGGTACAGAACACACGGGGAACGTCGTGAGTGACGTTACAAATTTCAAAAATCAAGAAACTTCCCGAGAGCGCGCCGTAATACCACCCCCAGAATCGCTGTTAAATCGGCAACGCTAGCGAGCTCGCGATCTTCAATTGCTTTCTTCGATCCAGCTAAAGTAGATCCTAACATCTTTCGTGTCTGGGATCGCTGCAATGATATTTTCGGGAGGCAGGAATCACATCCACCTCTGTTCCCTCGACAGACGACTCCAGGCCGTTATTGCAACTTCAATATACCCTCTGGACGGGAAGACGCTCGTTGAACGTCCCGCGTAGCTGGCCTCTTAGGGTTTGTGCTCCGGTCTGGCTGTCGCGTCGCCTCGCCAGCGCACTGCGCCAGGCACGTAGTTGGCATTCTTGGGGCCCGTAGTATTCAAATTTTGACAAGATCCTTTCGGATGCATTTGAAAAATATAAAACACAAAAAAACGTTCCCACGAGGGAAATAAGTATAAATTTGACAAATAATATACAGCCCAATGCCACGCGAAACGCTCCGTAATCCTCACGACGTAGCCGAATTTGCCTATTTTGTGACGTGCATCAAAATACCACGTAACAACAGAGACGAGTAGGGAGATGCACAACGCTACGGTTTTAGGCGATACCAAAAACATGGCGCTAAATCGTAGCAGCGAGTTTAGGAGTAGGATATTGTGATCATCGTCTCCGTCGATAATGCATATCCTGTCGTAGCAGAGTCGAAAGTGATCACGAACGTATAGCTTAGCGGGCAGAGGACCGTCGGGAAGTTAGCGTGGGAAAATAAAGATTTATGTTTATATGCGTATATGAAGAGACCAAGCTGGGTCCACCATATTCGTTTTTTGGGTGGCATTTGAGGAGGAGTGGTCCGATTTAATTGGGACTAGGCGCGTTCGACAGCCCTTGAAAAGTCCAAAATTATGGTATATAATAAGTTGCGTTTATCATTGCAGGTGAGTGAGAACGAGTGTGGTGGACCCAGGTCCACCACAGATCTGGGTCCACCACACCAGGTTTCTGGATGGCATTTTCGAAGGAGTGGTCCGATTTGATTGCGGCTAGGCGCGTTCGACAGCCCTTAGAAAGTCCAAAATTCTGGTATATAATAAGTTGAGGTTATCATCACAGGTGACTGAGAACGAGTGTGGTGGACCCAGGTCCACCACAGATCTGGGTCCACCACACCAGGTTTCTGGATGGCATTTTCGAAGGAGTGGTCCGATTTGATTGCGGCTAGGCGCGTTCGACAGCCCTTAGAAAGTCCAAAATTCTGGTATATAATAAGTTGAGGTTATCATCACAGGTGACTGAGAACGAGTGTGGTGGACCTAGGTCCACCACAGATCTGGGTCCACCACACTAGTTTTCTGGGTGGCATTTTAGGAGGAGTGGTCCGATTTAATTGCAACTGGGCGCGTTCTACAGCCCTAAAGTCCAAAAATATGACGTATTTTAGTATGCGTCAAAATATCACCAAAAATATGCCAAGTAGTAATCGATAAGGAATCAACTAAAGTTACATTAATTATTAAATCACCACTGAATCATAATTAAATACCGGAAGCAGTAGTAATGTAAAAGAGTAGCGGAAACGTTATAGGAAATTTTGAAAATGCAATTAAAATGATGGGCCAGTGCTAGATCATATAATAGGAAAACATGTAGTGACTTATGTACTTGGCCTCAATAATATGATTTCTATACTTTTTGTTAGAGGAATTCATAGTACTCCTTTACTAGGCGTAGTTTTTTACACGTAAGTGTTTTTTAGGAGATATTTATTTATTGTTTAATCCTATACTCGTATTCCTTACTTTGCTACTTTCGTTTTATTTTTTTTTTTTTTATTTCTTAACTGATAATTCTCATCAGACCACCTTGGGCAATTTAAACTTTAGACAAATGTACAAAATCTTATATAGCTTTATAAAGGCAATCAAAGGCAAAGGGCTTAATGATTGTAAGAAGGGACCAAGTTCGAAGCATAACTCAATACATTCTGAAAGCTACGTGATAATCGGGTACAATAAAAGAAAATACTCGGAAAGGATATTCAATTCCATATAATACGATTGTATATAACCACTTATATTCTTTAATATTTAAAATCAGATATTATTTAATTACATTCTGAGCAAAGCTATTAGAAGCATCGGAACAGTTGAGCTGCTTCCCTTGCGATCCAACTGAACGACGATATCAGTGCCACTCATATTATTAATAAATCCATTAATAGTTAAACATTAAATTTTCATA
>JARQSW010000349.1:1194759-1392431 GCA_030142375.1 Calameuta pallipes
ATTTGTTTACTTGTCCGTAAAGGTTGCCATTTCTTTTCAGCATCTCGTCCATGATCAGTGCGAAAAGCAACCGTCGCTTCGGTATTTACTTCATTCAAGGAAATGTTTTTATTCACGCGACCCGTTCGACCCGACTTACTTCAAATCTGCACATCCCAAACCAATCAGGGTGGTCGATTAGAGGTTTTAATTCTTTTCAGACCCCCTTGAGCAATTTACACTTTAGATCTCGCTCACCCTTTACCTCGCAGTATTATGCAATTGTACAAAATCTTATATAACTTTATGAAGGCAACCAAAGGCGAAGGACTTAATGATTGTGAGGCGGGACCAAATTCGATGCATAACCCAATGCATTCTGAAAGCTACATGATAATCGGGTACAATAAAAGAAAATACTCGGAAAGGATATTCAATTCAATATAATACGATTGTATATAACCACTTATACCCTTTAATATTTAAAATCAGATATTATTTAATTTCATTCTGAGCATAGCTATTAGAAACATCGTAACAGTTGAGCCGCTTCACTTGAGGTCCAACTGAACGACGAGATCAGTGCCATTCATATCATTAATAATTCCATTAATAGTTAAACATTCAATTTTCATATAAATGTTTTTACTAGTTACATCATTTACATTAGCACCATTATGGGTAGTATTGTTCCAATCTCAATTGCCGTCGAAAGTAGTTCAGTTCCCAGGGCCGTTCGTTTAACCAGAGCCGCCGACTCCAATGCCGATGCCGCCGATATGCAGGCCGATGCCACCGGGACCGCCAATTCCCAAGCCGATGCCATCGGGGCCGCCGATTTCCACTTGGATGCCACTTGGGCGGCCGACTTCCACGGCGACGCCAGTGCGGCCGCCGACTTCCACGCCGATGCCACCGGAGCCGCTGTTTGCCGCTCCGGCGCTACCGGAGCCGCCGCTCCCGGAACCGCTGCTGGCATGGCTGCTGCTGGCATGGCCGCTGCTGGCATGGCCGCTGCTGGCATGGCCGCTCCCGGAGACGCCGCTCCCGGAACCGCTGCTGGCATGGCCGCTCCCGGAGCCGTAGAACCCGGAACCGCTGCTGGCATGGCCGCTCCCGGAGCCGTAGCTCCCGGAACCGCTGCTGGCATGGCCGCTCCCGGAACCGCTGCTGGCATGGCCGCTTCCGGAACTGCCGCTCCCGGAACCGCTGCTAGCATGGCCGCTTCCGGAACCGCTGCTGGCATGGCCGCTTCCGGAACTGCCGCTCCCGGAACTGCTGCTAGCCTGGCCGCTCCCGGAACCGCTGCTAGAATGGTCGTTCCCGGAACCGCTGCTAGAATGGTCGCCCCCGGAACCGCTGCTGGCATGGCCGCTCCCGGAACCGCTGCTGGCATCGCCGCTCCCAGAGCCGTAGCTCCCGGAACCGCTGCTGGCATGGCCGCTCCCGGAACCGCTGCTGGCATCGCCGCTTCCGGAGCCGTAGCTCCCGGAACCGCTGCTGGCATGGCCGCTCCCGGAACCGCTGCTGGCATCGCCGCTCCCGGAGCCGTAGCTCCCGGAACCGCTGCTGGCATCGCCGCTCCCGGAACCGTAGCTCCCGGAACCGCTGCTAGCATGGTCGCTCCCTGAACCGCTGCTAGCATGGTCGCTCCCATGCTCGATCCCGGAACCGCCGCTACCATAGCCGTTCCCGTAACCGCCGATACCATAGCCGTTGGCGGGGTTATATCCTGCTGCGATTGTTGCACACAGCACAAGCGCCAAAACGGCTATAAATTTCTGAGCCATCTTCGAAAATTGATTACTGATTTTATATCACCGTTCTACGCAAACCAAAGTCACTGGTATTCTAAATTTGTAGTTAAGTGTTTCGCAGTTATATACCCATTTTATATCTTAATTTATTCAGTGCATACGATCCTTCTCTTTCGTTATCGTTTGATTTATCATCACGTACTAATTACATGTCAATATCATCAATATTTATAGTGTTTGTTATAATGGTAATTAAATCCACAATATAATGACAACGAGCGATCATTTAACTGAAATTATTAGTAATATAATATTTATCAATTTTCTACCGCGATAACTGAAGGACGTAGCCACACATCAGTGAACTTCTCGAAAGAATAAGTATGATTAATTGAGGAATTATTTGACTACATATCTGAGAATACTTCGAATCGCACAATAATTACATGATTATTTAACAATTTGTCGAAATATGAAAAGTAGAAAACAAATTATTATTAACAAATATAAAGGACCAGAGATGGACAAACAAAATTACAATTGTACAATATTTAATTACAATTTTTATGGTAAATTATACATGTATTTAATATTTATTTGGCCAACTAATTAGAAGTCACATTTGCATTTAATATTTACTTTAGAAACTAATTAGTAATTACGTATTGTGGCCTAAATTTTACATACGCAGCTATAGGAAACGTAGGAAGCGTAAGCTAAAATGCTTCAAACGTCGGTTCCGGGTTAAGACGCACATATCCGTTAGTTTTGAGTCAAAGAGAAGTGAAGAACGAGGAGCTGAATTTGGAGGATATTGCGAGACCGACTGCCACCGATACACGAGGAGTGGATGCTGCAGCCGATGGACCACCAGATTCTAAAAGTATGCGGGGCGGAGCTTTACCCTTTTTTTAAGGTTATATCACTGGTAGCCATATTAGAGAGAAAATAAAAGTCCATATTTAGTAATGGCCCGATTATTGAATTATATTAATAAGTGTATACGTTAACACTTTGAAAGCAGGTACCACGAGAAATAACTGTTAGAAGTGCTGAAAATTGTAAAATTTCTCAGAGCGCAGACTCGCAGCGCAGAACCAGCGCAGAGGGGGGGGGGGGAGGTTAATTCTGGAAGCGCTTAGGCTTAAAGCGCTCATTCACCCACGAGCCGGTCCCATATGCCGTTCTCATGAACCATCCCGTCGTACCCAATTGTATCCTTTTCTTCTATATTTATTTTTTGTTCAATCATATACTCGTATTCCTTACTTTGTTACTTTCATTTTGTTTTCTTTCTTTTATTTCTTAACATATTATTTGCAATCCTTATTTCTTTCTTTCTGCCTTCTTCTTTCTATTCTGTTCTCGTCCACTTTCCATTGTGCTTGTCTGACTTTTCCTATTTCTCTGGCTGGGCTGACTATATTTCTTCGAGTAGTCATAAGAAGGCAGTTCATTCTGTTAGAGAAAGACACGTGGACTATGGTAATAAAGGTTGCCCTTCGGCCTCATCTGCTGAGCTTGTTCAGTAGGTCGGGCCCAGGTTGTGGTCACAATATGGTCTCCCCGGACCATCCGACGGGGGTCTTGAGCACTCCTTAGAATACGCTACGACTGTTAACGATTTCAATTTCAATAATAGGGACGCTTTGTATGAGAACAATTTAAGGATGTCTAGCCTTTTTATTTAGAAACAATGCCCCTTTTACGGGCTGTCAAACAATTCGGACAATCTCCGTTTAAGGCGTTCGGAGTCTCTTGCCATCCACTGATGTGCGGCTCGTGATGATACGGGAGTCGCAGGGAGAGACGTCTCGTGGTTCGGCTTGGGGCGTTCCGGTGAGGACAGCAGCGGGCTTAAGAGTTCTGGGACCGGAGATCGCTGGACCAGAGGTCGACCGTATCGCCAAAAGGAGATTCCGGTATCTCGCAAACCGGGGCGAAGGTGGTGCTCGCGTTATCACTAGGGCGAGGGTTCGGGCGTCCTGTTCTCCAGGCTGACGGGATCAGCGGAAGTTCGAGGGGCTTCAGTTCGTAGTGCGTCGCGGCTGCACGACCGCGTCGAGCGGCGTTGGCTCGTCGTCTTCTGCGACTGCTACAGGGTCTTGGCATTCACGGGCTAAAGAACCGAGTGTCTTATCAGACCGGCCGAAAGTCCTTACCAGGATCCCTCGCAGCGGAACCTAGGTTACTGCGGGGAGACTAGGAGGATGAAGCGAGGTACTAAGACCACTTCTGCGACTCACCAGTCACTGGTTAGTCAGTTGGGGCAAGACTGACTGAAATCATTCCGATTTCACGGCTTTTTATACCCTTTGAATCAGGAGTTTCTATGCAATCATTTCCTTGGTGATAACACCTTAACAATTAATCTGCCCAAATATATCTGGCAAGCGGACCTCACTATCAGTTCCTTGGTCTTAACACTGCAACAATTAACTTTAAACATGCCGTTGTCCAACGGGCCATGGAACTTTTAAGGCACTATACGGGTGCGCGAATTATTAAGCAGGCAAGGTTCTTCGTCTTTTCTAGCGGGTGACACGACCACAGTCTTCCATCCAGTCAATCTAAATAGGTCTACCTTTCGCGATTATAGTATATTTCATTCGCTTGGGGTGGATAAAGCACGATCGGGTCTCTCAATTCAAATAATACACACAGAGAATGAAGTCGAAATAAGTAGGTTAACGAAATGGTCAGTAGCGCATAAGAGTTTCAGCTGGCAGTTTGCGCGGAACTCAACTCGCCCGCAAGTTTTCCCTTTATCGAAACGGCAGGAACAAGAACAAGCGAAGCCGCAACATTTCACTCTAACGTCCCTGCGTCTGAGGATGAAGGAGAAAAATTGAAAAAAAAAATGTTGTGAAATCTCTGTGCATATGTGTATATAGAGATACCTGCTACAGAAATATATTTTGGCTCTGTACACAGTGTAGGACTTCAGTGCACACTCGTTGTATCATAGAGAAAAATCTGTTTGGAATCGAAGAACAAGACTCGATCTTGGAGAGCGATTAAAATATGTATACAAACCGTGGAGTTGGTTGATTGGCAGAAACAAGAAAGACATTCCAGAAGTCAATTCTTCGCATACCTTTTTCCCTCGGGACGCTCCCGCCCTACTTAGCGTTAATTGCATAGTTATTGACACTTCTCGTGAATTTGTTTATTTGTACGTAAAGGTTGCCATTTCTTTTCAGCATCTCGTCCATGATCAGTGCGAAAAGCAACCGTCGCGTCGGTATTTACTTCATTCTAGGAAAGGTTTTTGTTCATACGACTCCTTCGACCCAACTTACTTGGAATCTGCACATCCCAAATCAATCAGGGCGGTCGAATAGAGGTTTTAATTCTTATCAGACCCCCTTGGGCAATTTAAACTTTAGATAAATGTACAAAATCTTATATAACTTTATAAAGGCAATCAAAGGCGAAGGGCAAAATGATTGTGAGGCGGGACCAAATTCGATGCATAACCCAATGCATTCTGAAAGCTACATGATAATCGGGTACAATAAAAGAAAATACTCGGAAAGGATATTCAATTCAATATAATACGATTGTATATAACCACTTATGCCATTTAATATTTAGAATCAGATATTATTTAATTACATTCTGAGCAAAGCTATTAGAAGCATCGTAACAGTTGAGCCGCTTGACTTGAGGTCCAACTGAACGACGAGATCAGTGCCATTCATATTATTAATTCCATTAATAGTTAAACATTAAATTTTCATATAAATGTTTTCACTACTTATGTCATTTACATTAGCACCATTATAGGTAGTATCGTTCCAATTTCAATTGCCGTCGAAAGTAGTTCAGTTGCCAGTGCCGTTCATTTACTTGCCGACATGCACGCCGATGCCACTGGCGCCGCCGACTTCCACGTCGATGCCACTGGGGCGGCCGACTTCCACGGCGATGCCACTACGGCCGCCGACTTCCACGCCGATGCCGCCGTCTTCTGCTCCGGCGGTACCGGTGCCGCTGGTTCCCGCTCCGGCGCTACTGGTGCTCACGCATCCTGAGCCGCCGTCACTTGTGCTGAAGCAACCTGTGCTGGCGCCACCATCGGCGCTGGCGAGAGTAGCTCTTGCTGCGACTGCTGCACACAGTACAAGTGCCAAAACGACTACGAATTTCTGAACCATCTTCAAAACTTTATTAATGATTTTTTATCAAAGTCACTGGTATTCTATATTTTGAGTCAAGTGTTTCGCGTTTATATACCCAATTTATATCTTAATTTATTCAGTGGATACGATCCTTCTCTTTCGTTATCGTTTGATTTATCATCACGTACTAATTACATGTCAATATCATCAATATTTATAGTGTTTGTTATAATGATAATTAAATCCACAATATAATGAGAACGAGCGATCATTTAACTGAAATTATTAGTGACATAATATTTATCAATTTCCTACCACGATAACTAAAGCACATACCCACACATAAGTGAACTTAATTAAGAAATTATTTGACTATATTTCTAAGAACACTTCTGCAAATTATACAATAATTACATGACTGTTTGACAATTTGTCGAAATATAAACAGTAAAAAACAAATTATTATTGACAAATATCTAGGACCAGAGATGGTCACACCAAGTTACATTTGTATTTAATTACAATTTTTATGGTAAATTATATATGTATTTAATATTTATTTGGCAACCTAATTACTAATTAGCTAATTACGTATGTATATTATATTTATTGGCAAACTAATTGGAAGTTACACTTGTATTTAATATTTAATTTAGAAACTAATTACTAATTGCGTATTGTGACCTGAATTTTACATACGCAGTTATAGGAAACGTAGGAAGCGTAATCTAAAATGTGTCAAACGTCAGTTCTGGGTTAAGACGCACAGATCTCTTAGTTTTAAGTCAAAGAGAAGTGAAGAACGAGGAGCTGAATTCTGATGATATTGGGAGACCGACTGCCACCGATACACGACGAGTGGATGCTGCAGCCAATGAACCACAAGATTCTAAGAGTACGCGGGACGGGGCTTTACCTTTTTTTACCTGCCGATATTCTACCTTCTTCTATCAGCGATAAGGTAATATCACTGGTAGCCACATTAGATAGGAAATAAAAGTTCATATGTTAGTAGTGGCCTGATTATTGAATTATATTTAAGTGTATACGTTAACATTACAATATATATAAATATTGAATGGAAATGCGACTTTAAATGCAGGTAAGCGTCAGTAATGCTGCCCAGCTTGTTGACGCCGTATGGTAAAGGTAAGAGAGGAGATTTGTGCAAGATTATTAACGTAACTAAGGCCGTGCGAGCAACAAAGATGATACTAGGGTGTGCGCGAAACGCGACTGACTTTACACGTAAAAGGGAAGTTTCATTCAATGGCCAAATTGCAACAACCTGGAGACAATCGAGTCGCCATCAAGAGTGCCAATGGGAAGTCCTAAGAACAAACTCCCCTAGGTTCTAGATATCTCCGGCATCCGGTATAACCTGAGTCACATTCACACTCGCATTAATTTCCGTTCTAGATAACGTCCTGATCCACGCCCATGTTTAACAAAAGTCCTGATGCGTCATACAAGAACCCTGATCATCCATTTTCTGTCAAACATTCTACATAATTGCATAGTCACTATTGCAAATATATCCCTCAGTGTGCACTGTATCGATTAACGAGACCACAACGTATGTTACTCTATTGACCTACCTCAAAACCATACAATGCAATGTACGCTCTCTGATCTTACAATTAGCCTTGCGGCTAATCAGCTACGTAGACACGTTCCCGCTGCCCTGATTAGTGATTATCATCAAAGGACTAGGGATACTTACGTATCCCGAGGAAATTCAGTTCTGAGCATCAATCGTAACCGATCGATCATCGTTCAAAAATCTCGCACACGGTCTTCAAAGTTCTTCCTTGAACCCCAAATAAAAGATTAGGGTACGATCGACAAATGATGAAAATCTGACGAAATCGTGTAACCTTATCGTACTATGTATTTATAGGTTAGGTCAAATAGGTTAGGTACTATGACTATTGCCAGTGATGAAGTCCACTTTTTATATCTCCGTCCATCTGGCACTTTACGATTTTACAAGCAATAACCAAACGCCACACGATGACATTGCTGAGGACGTGAGTTTATGATATCACGCAGTCACCTCATGGATCGCAAAATTAATCGCCAGGTGGCTATGATTATTCATTCTAAGTCAATTCAAATAAATAGATTTCTCTCTCTCTCTCTCTCTCTCTCTCTCTCTCTCTCTCTCTCTCTCTCTCTCTCTCTCTCTAAGTTTTAGGAACTCTGGTTTTCCACGGGTCGTTACACTGCACTCTCGTTAACATCACGCTAATATCGATGATATCTACTGTCTACTGTAGTGACCCGGTTGCACACGTCTTCCAACGAACTTTCCTCCCTCATCCGACATATGCGGCCAGATTGGAAATATTTCTTCGGAAATTTTAACTCCTTCCATATTAGACCAATCAGAATTCTGGGGATTCAGTAACTATTCCTCTTTCCATTGACACCCATTTTCCATTTTCGATTATATGTTGGACTTCGTCGCCCGATTTTTACAAATTCTGATCTTTGTCATGCTCAAATTTCTATCAGGATGCTTGGTTACCTGTATAGGTATATATTTATCCTATGCGCCTCCTTGGCTCTTTCTTTTAAAACTAGCGAACAATTTTCCTCGAGTTTCCAACTCTTTCTCGAAACTCGTACCCAGGTCGTAGGTAACTACCTATCGAAATTCTGTGGTCGAGCCACCCTTGTAGCTCTTGTGGCTTACGGCTTCTATTCAAAAAAATAAAATTGCGGATTTTTCAGCTATTTCCTAGATCTAGATTGTGCCTGTCCATTGGATTACCTACGCCTTTTACGTGCTTCACTTTTATACTTTTTTTCTATTTTCCTGGAACGATACCATCCTTTTAGTGGCCACCTATCAGGTCCATTTGATACTATCGGAAAATTAAGTCATTAACCGCAATTTTTGCACGTTTCATTCTACCTAGAGTAACTACGGAAAGTGGATCAGGTATCATTGAATTATCTGCTCGATACTCATTAAAACATCTTTAACACAAAAACTTTATACTTTCACATCATTTATCTATACTAATGAAATAGACAAATGATATAATTGCTTTATAAATTTAACTAAGTAACATTAAATTTCAATATAATTTATTCTAAAATATATGTATAGTTCCCTCACCTTATACCATTTTTACATTTTGTTTCCCCGACTGCCTCTCCAGACATTCCTCTCTGATGAGAATATGAAAAGGATTTAAATAATAGTACAGCCAATATCAAAAATCCTTTCCAACTGTTATAATCAAATGCTTATCACAAACCAATACGATCAATCAGATATCATAACGTTAAAAATAGCAAGTATCGCATAAGTGATCAAATGATAATAAGTAACACATTCAATATATTTATAGTAATAAATCATTGATTCGTGCATTCCATAACAAAAGCAGACCTCTTACAAGAATAAAGGTGAAGCTCTAGACTACTTATGGATACGTACGTCACGGTTATACCAGTCTAAAAATAATTCAATTGTTTCTATAATAAATGACTTCTACCTGAATCACGTGGCGCAGTTCTCTATCAATGATACCACATATATGCATGTCTATTCAAAATTAATTTCATGAATATATCATGAGAATATATATAGAACGAATTTTCAGGTTATTCTCGTATTGCAATCTATAACAGACCATTTTCTTGACGTACATGATACACTCAGGTATGTAAGTACCTAGTAGGTACTACTTAGTTCAACAAAGAATAGTAGGCCAACTAAATATTGTATACATATCTGGAAGAGACATATGAGAAAGGTTATGAATACAAAATGGCGAATGGAATGAATAGACCAGTGTGTAAAATAAGAAACCATGTGACTCACCTGACGTAACACACTTATTCAGGCTAAGGAGAAAAAAAAATGCAGCATGAAAAATTCTTAAGCTGACAATGAGAATAAAACTGGAGACTCGCAACTGGAACAATTGTTAGAATTCCAAGGAGTCTTGTTCAACTTTTTTTTTTCTTTGTTTAAAAAAGACGCGAAGAAACCAGTATCTCGAGAAAAAAAGGAAAAGCAAAGAAGCGACCAGAGGATCTCATAAAGAGATACCATTAAATTTATTTGAACGATTATCGTTTCCCTCTCTAGCTGCTGCCTACAGTCTGTTAGAATTTTTCAATAAAATTCATCGTGATAACGGACCCTGTAACGTTTATCGTTTATTTCATTTGCAAATGCGGAGCCGCAAGCTTTCTGTTTACGGATGACCCGCAAGCCAGCGCTTAAAACGTTAAAGGCAAAGCGCTTTTGGCGCCCGAGCCGAGTGACTAACAAATTCCGTAGTTCACGGCATATTTAACGCGAAAAAGCTTCGCTTTCGTTGATTTTTAGTTCGATTCGCCGAGTGAAAGAGGCAACGAGGCGAAATTTCCGGGCCGCCCACCGCAGGAAGCACCGTGACTCACCCCATAATAGTGTAACACCCCGCAACCCTATACCAAAGCGCAGTTCGCTTTTTATATTTTATCAAGCCTTTACATGGGCGTAACCCATCGGAACGTGCTTGCATACCAATTCAAACCAAGAATTTCATTCGATCGCCTGAATATCACTTGATTTAGCTACATGAGATCCTTTTATCGTTGTTCTCCCGTGAAACGTAAAATTGTCCAGGAATAAACTGAAAAATAACAAGTCGTTTCAATAAATACTTTATTTTTTCAATTTTTATTTCTCATTTTTTTTTTATTATTTTTAGTCACTTTCACCATAACGCGTATAATATACGTGTCTATAACTTCGTATACAGGATGTGTTAACGGTTACAAGTATTTCCCACGATTTTCACACTCGGCGCCCATGGGGCGTTCCTCGAGCATTGATGAGACCTGCCAACAACAGTCATTGTGGGTGGGGCCGCGGACCATATGCAAGCTCTAATAGTTCTCTGAAATACGTTTTTGTGCGAGTGACTTTTATCATGAAGGGTAGGCGTGCAAGAGGAAAAAAATGAGCGGAAGGATAAAAAAACGGCCACTCATCACGCAAAATGAAGAGTGGTGACGCGCTGGCAAGTAGTCTACGCTCCCGTGTAAGGAACCCCCGCTGCTAAAGGAAGGTTCACCCCCCTTCGAAAAATAGTAGCCAACAACACGAACAGTTATATTCTTTCGTAGAACCGGTCGCACGATATTCCACGAGTAATGTGTTATGATGTCTAAAAAATAATGAGACAGTTGGACACTAAGTATGATTACTCGTCGAGATGTTTAAATGGTAGAAAATTCATTTCATCGAGTGTTCGATAATGAGTTAGAGGGATGGATAAAGTACGATCGGGTCTCTCAGTACAGATAATACAGATAGAGAATGGAGGCGGAATAAGTAGGTTAACGAAATGGTCGGTAGCAAACAAGAGTTTCCGCTGGCAATTTCCGCGGACCTCAACTCGGCCGCAAGTTTTCCCTTTCTCGAAACGGCAAAAACAAGAATAAGCGCAGTCGCAACGTTTCACTCTAACGTCACTCTGCGTCTGAAGATGAAGGAGAAAAATCGAAAGAAAAAAAATGTAGTGAAATCTCTATGGATATGTGTATATAGACATACCTGCTACGGAAACACATTGGCTTTGTATGTACACAGTGTAGGACATCGGTACACACTCGTTGTGTAATAGAGAAGAAACTGTTTTGAATCCAAGAACAAGACTCGGTCTTGGAGAGCGATTAAAAAAAAATTTACAGCTACCGTGGAGCTGCGTGATTGGTAGACACAAGAAAGACATTCCAGAAGTCAATTCTTCGCATACCTTTTTCTCCCTCGGGACGCTCCCGTCCTACTTAGCGTTAATTGCATAATTATTGACACTTCCCACAAATTCGTTTATTGTCCATAAAGATTCCCATTTCTTTTCAGCATCTCGTCCGGAACCACTGCGAAAAGCAGCCGTCGCGTCGGCATTTACTTCATTCTAGGAAAGGTTTTTGTTCATACGAGTCGTAGGACCCGACTTCCTGGAATCTGCACATCCCAAATCAATCAGGGTGGTCGATTAGAGTTTTTCATTCTCATCAGCCCCCCTTGGGCAATTTAAAATTTAGATCTCGCCCACCCTTTGGCTCACAGTACTATACAGTTGTACAAAATCTTATATAACTTTATACAGACAAACAAAGGCGAAGGGCTTAATGATTGTGACGTGTGACTAAATTCGATGCATAACCCAATGCATTTTGAAAGCTACGTGATGATCGGGTACAATAAAAGAAAATATTCGGAAAGGATAATCGATCCCATATAATACGGTTATTGTATATAACCACTTACCTGCTTTAATATTTAAAATCAGATATTTAATTACATTCTGAGCAAAGTTATTTGAAGCATCGTAACAGTTGAACCGCTTCCTTTGAGGTCCAACTGAACGACGAGATCAGTGCCATTCATATTATTAGTGACTCCATTAATAGAGCTTATAATAGATGCGCGAACATTAAATTTTCATATTGATGTTTATATCAATTTTCATATTGATTGTCATTTCATATGAATGTTTCTAGTAGTTATGACATTTACATTAGCATCATTATGGGTAGTATTGCTTCAATTTCAATCGCCGTCGGAAGTAGGTCAGTTGCCAGTGCCATTCGACCCACCAAAGCCGCCGTTCTCGGAGCTGTTTCCGTTGGTGCGAGTGCCGTTCAAGTCAGTACAACCGCCGGTCCAGCAGCCAGATCGTGCATGTGGTTCCGTTGTTCTGAGTGCCGTTCGTGCCGCCAGAACCGCCACTCCCGCTGCTGCCGCCGCCGCTCACAGTGCGCCGCGCCGGAGTTGGATCCGTTGGTGTAAGTGCCGTTCGAGTCAGTACAACCACCGGTCCAGCAGCCAGATCATGCATGTGGTTCCGTTGTTCTGAGTGCCGTTCGTGCCGCCAGAGCCGCCGCTCCCGTTGCCGCCGCCGCAGGAGTTGGATCCGTTGGTGCGAGTGCCGTTCGAGTCAATACAACAGCCGGTCCAGGAGCTGGATCCGTTGTTGCTAATGCTATTCGACCCACCAGGGCCGATGATCGTGCATCTGGTTTCGTTCTTCTGAGTGCCGTTCGTACCACCAGAGCCGCCGCTACCAGAGCCGCAGCTCCCGAACTTGGTTCTGTTGTTGCGAGTGCCGTTCGTACCAATGAAGTGGTATCTTCAAGATTTCCGGTCCTTTCTGACGGATTTCTTCTGGCGGGCCTGCAGGGCCTCGATGATTGGGTGAACCGCTGGGCTGAAAGGGCAACGTGCTTCGGTATTAGTCCGCAGTTCGGGCATGGAAGGGCTCTGGCACCTTCTGCTGCCACCAATTTATTAAATTGGTGAAGGAATTTCGATCTGTTACGTTCTCGATTTGTCGCTCTCTGTATTGCGCACTATTTGCCTGACGCTTACTCCGACCCTCTCTACCTTAACCTAGCAGCCTGAGTGGCCGTGCATTTCCGTTTCCGTGCGCTCCCGTTCGTGCATCCAGTTGCGTTTTCTCGATTTCACGCGTCCCCAAAAATCGAAGGATCCGTTAAGCTATCGTCTTTCTGATAGGTTCCTTCAGAGCTCTCGTTTTCGTGGAGTTGGGCCTGTTCCACCACAACTCCCAGTTTATACCGGCTCGTCAGTTCCCGGTAAAATAAGAATTGGCCGGCGCCCGCCTGGCATGCGGATGCACGAACGAAGGGTGGACGGACGAAGGTAACGTAGGTTGATTTTCGCAGATTGTCGTTCTCGGATTTTAGCTATCGGTATCGGGTCAAGGAAAAAAATACGTTACACTTTATAAAATATAATGCTACTTGAAAAACGACTAATTATAATTATTGCAACTAGTCGACAAATAATTATTAAATACAAGTGTAATTAGTTTGCCAATAAATATTAAATACAAATGTAATTTGTAATTAGAAAGTATTTAAATTACAACATGCCAATCAATAATTATTATTGTCGATAAGACGCCAGGGGTAAGGTGTTGGGCCTCAATCTAGTAATAGACGATGACCCCTATAATTCATGGGTAACCCAACTCTATCTAATGCTGGGGTCTCCCATGTGGACCCTGTTCATCACACACGTACACACGATCCCAGGATTCTACATGCCCACGCGATAGCCTCCGTTCACAAGCACCGATACTGCCCGGTTGAAAGCCATCACGCTACGCCATGGAATACGTTAACCCACATAGTACGTGCCTACGTGTAAACCAGTTCGTTTCTAGTTACGATGACACTACCAATAGAAATAACGACCAGAATTGATCAGACACTCTGGGACACCTTTCTTTTTCCTTTCACAGAAAATAGAATCGATTCTACCACACAATAAAGCACTATGACACTAATTCAGTTTAAATGAATTCGCACAAACTCCTTGGAACCGTAATATATCAAATGACTTCGAATTTCAATAATTACCTAGGCAACCAGCAGTATTTACATACAAATTGGAAAATCAAACGTACAGACTTCTTTCGGATAATCGTCAAAGAATTTTCATTTTTTCTAGTTCCATCAAGATACTGGTTTTCATATAATAGGACAGTAATAACAAGATTGACTAATACCGATTTACAATCTACCCTATATGCAGTATAACGGCTGCTTTGTCACAGGCGTCTCGGTACGCCTGACAAGATCCTTGTTAACCGTTTGAGCACCCAATATGTCCCTCTGTGTACGCACTTAATCCCGCCGAGGAAGTAGATATACTCGGATCATTAAGTCAGTAGCCAGATATACACCAGCGGAATCTCCAAACTCTGTCGATAGGCATGAGCTATCATGCATCAAGGTGTATATGTATATGTATTCCCTGTCCGTTCCCTCAATTGACTAGCAAACTCAGCACCTTTAACCGTTCGTCTTCAAAGTCTCGATCAAAAGTTAGAACCTGAAAATAAATCAATACATAATTTTCCTTGAATACATAACTAATAGAATATCAACAGTCTTACCAGCTCTTTGAGAAATTCATCAGTTTCCTTAGAATGTTCATCTCGCAGCCACCCTGGAGGTTTGCACATCACTTGCGGTCGTACATGCATCACTCGAGATGCTCGAGCATTCTATGCAGCGTTAATTTACTGCAAAGCAAGCTCTGCCGACATGAATGGAACCACTGATACACCAAAAGCAAGAATGGCCTATGAATGCAAGCCATGGTCCTCTCGCGTAAGAACATTTCCAGCCTGTATATATCGTAGCGCCTTCGCAATGAACTGTACCCAAGATCCGTCTTAGATGTTGCATACGTAGTATTTTAAGGTATGGTATATACTAACTGTAGGTGATGCCCTTATGACTATCTAGATTACCATACATATAGATATTCCACATACGAAACAGGGTTGAGGCGTTATTCATTCAACAGACAAACCTTGACTAGCTGTCTGAGCTCCATGGCACGTGCCTTTCCAAAGCATTGCAAACGTGCCGAAATGTCCCAGCAGTGGCTTCTATGTCCAGCTAGACTGAGGCTTCCATGGTTAATTAACAGAGAAAACTAATCGATGATATATACATATAATATACGATTGAATTATAATAAGATTTCAACATGAGACATCCAGAGAGTTCAGTTTTATCACTATACATTTTTTTGGTACTTGTTATGACTGATATAGATTCGTATTGCGGATTAAGTAATATATTCAAAATTTTCATGCAGTGAAGTGTAATATATGGACACCAAGAAACACTTACGTGTAAAAGCCTTTGCCAAGTATAAGAGTGCTGTAAATTTTTGTACAAAAAAAGTACTGGAATCATGTTATTAATGCCACGTACATAAGTCATCACATATCATTTTAATTGTATTTTCAAATTTTCCTATAACGTCTTTGCTACTCTTTTATATCACTACTGTTTCTCATACTTAATTATGATTTAATGGTCATTTAATAAATAATAAATTTTTAGATGATTCCTTATCGAGTACTACTTGGTGAGTCCTATACTTTTAATTTATCGTCAAATAGTTGCCTATCTAATCTTTAATTCTATATAAATTATTCGTACGATAAATTCAGCTACCGACTGCTCAATTGGGATATGCAACAGAGATAGCTCTCGTAAGGTTTGTCCCTTCGTTCGGACCGTAGTGCTCTCACCGTTCACCGCTCACTCTGCTCTCTTACCTCACCGTACGGCGTCGACAAGCACGACGCCATTAACGACGCTTAGTTACATAATATCAGTTAGCACAATTAGAAGAGAAAAATCCCATTGGAATTATATCAAGTGCAGAACGAGAGTGGCCACCATCACAAAAGATCAGAGCGAAGGGTACGAATTTCCTCCATTACTCGAGACAGATTTTCGTTAATGCGAAACGCTGCATCCTGTCAAAAAGTTCAACTGGCGCGTACGTACTATTATCAAATATTATCCATGAAAATTCGTGAAATCCTGTCATGCCGAGAGTGCAAAGGCAAATGCATGTAAAATACAATAAAATTGAAGCACCAGTAAATAATGAACCAAAGCAAAGACTGAGAGAGCTGTCGATCGCGAAGAAGTATTGATTATCTGATAGAGATAAAAGAGACTGGATCGTTCGTGAAACATACCCGCTCAACATATAACATAGGTTCCTCCCGCAAGTTACCGCGAGCGTGATAAGAAAATCGCTTGGCAGCCAAAGCCAATTAATTTCGCTTCGTAATTAGATTCTCCGGGTCGAGCGCAGAGCGTTTTCGCCAAATTGACGTAGCGCGAGGTTGCACAAGATATAGGAAACCGATGCGATTTCAGGCAGCAAGTCAAACTATGCAGTTCGATACGATATATTCTACATACCTATAATATGCAGCTACATCCCCGTAGAAAGTTTCATGTAAATTGAGTAAACCCTCTAATTTAGCGGCTGTAATCCAAACGCTATCTGAGCTTCGTACTGCGAATATAACGCGTATTTATTAATAGGGAGATCACTCGTGGATGTAGAAATACAACAATGCTTGTACCACGAGGATTGGCTCTATGGAATTTCGATCCTAGATGGGAAACAACTGCTGGTGGGAAACCTGTTCTATTTTGCGTTTGTCACGGTACGATATGGTTAAACAATTCCAGCAAATTACAAACGCGACCTTCCGTTTCGCAATACTCGATACGTATACCGGGTTGTTCAGCCCAAACGCATCACCTAATAATAGAACACCCATTCGATTCTAATGATAAGTCCAAGTTCAGGTGGTGAGTTTGGACTGAATCCCCGAGTATACGTTAATATACGATATATACCACGAACAGGTAACGAGTACAGATTACGTTCGTATTTCTGTTATTAAATATTACCCCTAAATCCTCCACCACCGCGCTATATCCCATATATCAACCTATCTCTTCTGTGACATCCATGCTTGAACGGTCTCTCCTCATCAGCTTTCCTTTGTTCCTGCTTTTTATCCTGGGTTATGGGTTTAGGATCAGATATTGGGGTTGGTCGCTGGGATGGAGTAGAGAGTAGCCTCAGTTGACGCGTTCGAGTGGCACTCGGAATTTTTTTCAAACCCTCGATCTTGGATCCGGGACTCGAAAGCCGAGGAGCTTTCGGCCTAGAGGTAAAAGCTCCACTTTTTCATAATACCAATGAAACTCGACGTGCCTCGACCTTGAACCGTCTGCCTATCTACATCATGCTATCCCCATTGATGGAAGAGAACGTCGATCCGTTTGCTTATCATATTCACTGCCTCTCGGTTCCTCTCGATTACAATGAAAAACCGTGGCACAGTCCAGGCTTTGGCTCCGGTTATGAATATTTCACAATAGGCTCCTTCAGCAGGGTTGTTCACTTTAATCTGGTACGTAAATCAGGCGTTACAATACGTTGCCGCGGACCCAATGGCGCTACCGTAAAGTTTTGATTTCCGCAAAAGTAGTTTACCTAGATTGGCTGACTGCAATAGCTCGTTACACTGCACCATGCCGTTATAGGTTACATTTTTCCTGCAACGAGATGTTCCCTAGGGAATGAAAACCCTTATAGGTGCAGGCAAGGTGGGATTTTGTATCTTTATGCAGACCGCACCGTTAAACTAAAAGTACCTGTGCCGACTGCAATAAAACTGCAGTAAATCGATATAACGTCAGGATGATAACGCTTCTCGCTCGGCGCACTTTACCACGCGTTGGAAAGAGCAAGCATCCAGTCCATCTTCTATGCGGTTAGTTTCCGATTCTAACCTCAATTTTTTTCCTCGCTCTTGTAGCTTCTCTTTCATTTATTTTTCTTTTCCCCACGTTATTCCCGTTTGCCAGAGCACTCGAGCGTTAGCCGACCTTCCCTCCAGCGCATTAACCTTAATTTTAAAGCAAATTACAGTTCCGAAAGTTAACAGGTTAAATGAAAAGCGTCGCGTCCATGAATCCCCGATGCGATTTCAGTTTCTCACCCTCTTCAAGGAAACTCCGGTTGGCTTTATCTCGCGTAGATCTCGGTCTATCTTACGGGAGACTGAAAAGATATATTTTCTAGGTTAACCCAGAAGCACCTTCGGGCCCCAAATAATTCGGCGGCTTCCTGCTTCCACGATTTGCGCTTAGAACGTGGACGTGCTTCTATTAATTAACACTCGCAGTCGTAGAGGAAATTTCTTTTACGGGCCAATGCCTGTTATAAGCCCTCAAATGTGATCCTGGACAATTGATCATTGACCAAATACACAAGGGTGGTAGGAACGACGTAAACAATCCCTGATACAACGAGGAACCCTGGGATGGTCTACGTGTACCAAGGAATCCATTGCTAGCTGCAATTAGATCACACCTGGGGATTTGCTCTTCCTGACTGAGCACAGCCTGATCGTTCATGCGAACTCATGGCGTCTCCCAATGAAAATGTCTCCTGGCGTGCGATTGTTGATTTACAAAAACCAAGTTAGTCTATTGACGTACCAAGATCACTATCGGTACGCAAAGATACAATTGACACTAGAAATTAGAAAGTAGACACCTACCAGATTTTTTGCTAAGCGGCAAAACGAGACAAAGAATAAGAGGACGTGGGGAAAGAATCCTCAAGGAGGATCCTAACCGACTAGGCCGTTAACCCCTATCGAGAGTTGAAGAAAAAAAGAAAAATTTTTAAAACACCAGAGGGATTAATTGGCCGGACGTCGTCGTGCCACTGTAGCTGATAACAAGGGGCCTTTGCTACAAGGAGACACGGTTCCTTGAGTCTCGAAGGATTCGCAAGGTTGCGCTTGCAGGAAACTACGTCACATCCGTCAAAGTCAATCCGCAAAATTGGATTTGGATTATTTGAGGCTCGCCGATGATCAATGAAAGAAGCGGATATTTTTCATTTTCCGCAGCTCACAAAGAGCAGCTTTGCACGCCCGATTCACCAAGCACGACGGATTATAACATTACAGGTTATGTCAGCGCGAAATGGAGTTATTGGCATAGCGCAACGGAGCGCAGAGGAACTCGCCCCGACGTACGCTAATTTGATATTGGATAACCGTTTCTGTCGTGGGCGACCATACCTCTGCTTGAAACGTACCCACGTCTGACAACGATCCTCCCACAAAGACATTAACATGTGAAAACCGTTCCTATGATCACTGCAGATTCTGACAACGTTAAATGAGTGATCTGAAAACACCATACAAAATTTAATGAGAGTACTGAACGAAATAAAAGGACACCTCCGAAAAGCCACATAATCCTGAAAGCAATCTCTCGGATATTGCACAAAGGGAACTGAAAAAATCTTAATTTGGTACACGCGGGATTTCACGTGGGGTTACACTGCGTGGATATATATATATATATATATATATGTTATATAAAACATATATATGCTATATAGTGTATATACCATATACGTAACTATATGTAAGCGACACACATACAGGCAATCGCTCCGCCGCCCCCCCCCCCCCGACGGATAAAAATTTTTGAGAAAAGCCCGTCGCTCTCGGTTTTATAATCTGCTAACGGCGTAGCGAGGCGGGCCCGCCATTATCTAAAAAAATAGTTAATGGCGGCAAAAAGCGTTCGCGAACCCGACAAGAGGCAAGGGAGGAAGGAAGGAAGGAAGGAAGGAAGGAAGGAAGGAAATTCTCTCCCCGTCCTATTCCTTTCACCCCCTCGATTTTTCCCATTCCCTTTGACCCTTCGGCTCACTCACTCTGATCGATCGAACCACCTAGGTTTTTGCAACTCCTTGTCATTTGATCACAACAGACCGCAAGTTACATTAAAGCTTCCCTTTGATTTCCCCGGAAGCCCTTAAGACAATAAGCTCGCGGAAACTCCATTAGCGACGTTTATAAATCATCTCACTTTACCGCGCTCGCCCCGCCCAAGTCCTCGCCACTTTCACTCTCTCCAGCTTTTCTCGAGTCCCTTTGAAATTTCATCGCATCCGGAAGTGTCAAGGAGACGAACGAGTTACGACGTAAAATGAAGTTGGAACTGACATCGTTAAAATATCCAGGATAAAAGCGATTTTGAATTTTAAAATTAGACCCCTCAACGTTGTTTCATGTCGCTACAACTGTAGCTACACCATTTTGCCATTACCAAGGAGACATTTTAAACGAAGAGAACCGCGCACTGGACATAAATAATAACCCTAAGAATTCAGTAACAATGTGTTAATCTCTAATGTGTTAAAAGTGAAATTCCACCTGGAAATTCAATAACTTTCCCTCTCCACGGTACTAACTTCCGATCTTTCCCATTTGCGTCCTATATCGGCCGGTGTTACTAAGGTCGTTCTAGCCTTGCAGCTCTCGGAGCTATCAGGCATAGGAAATACGATGAGGAGCACAAGATATTGGTATAGTGAGCAGGTGTCTTCTGAAAATACAAAACGATAGAAAGGGTGAAGAAGAAACAGCGGTTACGAAAGCAGTAAGGTTATCCCGCGGGAACAAACTTACCGCATTATACGTTGGATCACGTTCGGCAACGAGACGCAACGTTTTGGCTAAAAGGGATGCTCGCTGCTACTATATGGATACTAGCGAGTCAAGCTAGTAGCTAATAGCGAGCAGAGTAGAGTCCTTGGATCCTGACTAAGAGGGTTGAAAATAGGCACGAGTCGGGGCGACGAGTTAACGAGGAACGGTTGATGACGGAAACAAGTCTATGGCAACGGTGGCTCCATGATCCAGGGGGTGCGGAGAGCACGGATCTTCATTAAGCTTCTCTCGGAAATTCAAGGTGACTTTCGCTCCTGATCCACGACACGAAACTGAAAGATTTTCTCGCATATCTCTCCCTCTCTTTCTCTCTCTCTCTCTCTCTCTCCCCTCCCTCCCTCACTCTCGCCCTGTATCTCCTCTCGTTCCCGCGTTAAATCTCGTCAGTTGATAAAAGCAACGGAACCGTCTATATCGAGGGTCCATCCGATAAGACGACGACGCCTAAGCAAGGAAACCTTCTCGAGTTCGCTAACGATGATGTATCGCAGGGTCACAGGACCTCCAAGTTCTGGCCATTCTGATGCGACCAAACTCTCTTCCTTCCTTTCTCCGCCACTCTGGACCACAGCATCCCCATAGCCATACCGTACTGCCCGCACCATCCTCGTCATGACGACGAACCACCCTTGCAAGGCAGTGGACTCCTACGACAGGAGGTGACTGATCGCCCGTCATAACTCGGCATCGTGAAAAACATTATTTCGCTGGTACACTTAGGGTTTTTTCGAAAGCGGAAAGCCCGCTACGGTCAACAATCGTCCTCTGGGAAAACGGACCCGGGGGCTTTTCCGATATGAGAAAATTAATATTTCCACTTCTTGCAAGCGGCATCCCAGTAATGGGCGATGGCTTTCTGTGGCTGACATGGCTTTTAACGACGGTCGATCCGTGTAGGAATGAACAAACGGATAATTCAGGAAAGGACCTTTTTACCCTGAAAAATGTCTGACTCAATGGTACTGGAGCGCGCCATGTGTGGGTGGGTCATATTGGAGATTTTAAAGATTGAATGGTATATACATAACGTCAAGGAAGAAAAGGGCCATTTCATTGGCTTGACGCTATCATCTAAGTGCTTTCTTTTACTTTACTCTCTTTGACCTTATATTTTCGCTTTTTCTCTCGAGGGTAGGTATTATTTTTCCTGACTATCGCGATACTGCTTTTCAAGGCACCATACCGTCTAATAAACGTCGAGGTGGCCTCTCCTTTTCAAAAGCTCAAGACTCTTGAAACCCCCTTCTGGTTCCTCCCGAACGTTTCTGCTGCTCCGTATATTCTCTACCCATCCAGCATTTCTCTCTCTGCACTCCGCTACTATCTCCCGCTTTATTTCCCTTCTACCCATCGTTCATCTCTCGAGCTCTCTCGATTATGCTCTCTGTTCGTTTTCACTTTCAGCCGTAAGAGGATTCTCATTAGCCTTCCACTAATGCATCCACGGCTCATTTTAATAGCCAACCGCCCCTAGCAGCTTGCTGGGGGCGCAACAAGGCTCAGAGCCGTTTTATATTTCAATCCCTAAATACGTTAAGTGAATCTGTACAGTCAGCTAGTCTGAGCTGCGGCTAGACGTCTTCACAGAATTATCCTTGTTGTCTAGAGGGGAGGAGGATGAATTTATATATTATTTACAATATTCCTACGCTCGCAGTGCTATTTTAATTAGTCAAATTTTTTGCGAAATCATAATCTATAAACCTACGTAAACGTATCGCACGATGTATTCTTGTTTAGTTACTGGTCAAAGTCTGAGGAGCTTCCGCTCTTGCTTCCTACGTCGTTCAACCGTTTTCACGCTCTTCTACTTCTTTCGCGGATGAAAATACGTCGTTGCGGTCAAAACCCGCAGTGACTTTTGCCGCTTTACGAAAGTTCTCGATAAAGTTCCTGGGTCGGACATCGCCGCAGTATTAGTCCGCAACCGAATAGCAGCACGTGGAACGAGGTAAGCTCAATAAGGCTGTTTTTCATTTTGGGAAACACGTGAATTCGTATTGCCGGATACGGGTGTCAGTTGTAAATTTTCGATAAAAAATGAAACTACTATTAGAGCACTTACCTTGCTTCCATAATATTATAAACACTAACAATAGCTACTGAAAATACTTCAGTGATATAATATTATAAAAACTTATTAAGTACCAAAGTTTTTTTTCAGACTTATATGGTTAATCTAAAATATCATTCATCAATGTTACATTTATTTATTATGTATTGCATCGTATGATAATTTTGTGAAATAAAAAGAAATCAAATAGTTTTGCCAGACCGATGCAAAAGATATTTTCTCACGAAACAAAAGACTGAAGTAAAAGCGTCCACCGAGCTTTGTACGAATGAGCTTTTGCTTTTACTAGGCAGCATTTTCTACGGGTCTGCAAGTATTCGCCATATGATATGGCGCGGATCCGAGCGTTACCAAAGTGTTGGTAGTGTTAGCGTAGTAACGTCAAAGGGACACCAGATATTCGTAATTCTGTCATTCTAATGCATTTTTAGCGCATCCCCCAAGTCTAGTAAGTCTGGAACTTGTACGTGTTATGAGAGATTGACAGAGCGAACATTTGGAAGCTTATCCTCTCAAAAAAGAAAATTTTCCACTGTCTGCAATGCTTCTTCATTTTTAGCAATGATGCAGACTGAAGGTTCTCTAATGGAAAAAAAAAAGATACAATAATTTACTTTTATAGAACGTAATCAAAGCATGTATTCCATATCTGATCTTCGTTTGATTTATACTTTCCTAAATCACGAATGGAACTTATTGATACATGGGGAGAAAAATGAAACCTGGTCGAAAAGCTTTATGTCCTGGGTACATCACTTTAAACTGTACATATGGGAGTTAATGGGTTATGTGACACCCAATACTCATGGATATTACGTGCTTGCTCTTATAGTCATTATGGGACTTGGTATTATGTTCGTATTACTTTTTTGCCTTATACACGTTTCATTTAAAAGTTTCATTTAAAAATGGTCTAATTAACGTTAATACCCTAGTTTCGCAATTTATGAAATTATGGGACAATTCCTTCGAGTGGACTCCCTGAAACGACTTTACGAGAAGCAGATGGACAGGAAGCCAACCTTAATATCGGAGGACAAGCACGAAATCAGGTCGAGACAAGAAAGTCAACTGGTGGAAACTGTCTCGGAAACTGGCATAACTTTGTCTACTCTCACAGCCATTGTAAAACCGACTGTTCGCACTGTTAGAGAAATGTCGAAAATAGCACAGAAGCCAAACCGTGAGTTGAACTTTTGTCACAGATTGGCCAGCTATATTATTTACGCCAATTTCTATAGTCGACATTCAACGTGATTCGAGGAATGATGTGACAAGTCAAGTCGCCGGATTTGGTACTTCCGCTGGGAAAATGTCAGTCTTAGCTTTTTTAGAGGATGCAATTAAGTTATCGATTTCTGATAAAAATGATTTTCAAGACCTCAATCCCAACATGGATTTGAATAGATTAGAGGAGAAAATTAGTGAAATTGACTTGACATCGTTAATTTTAACACCCGAATGCTCCTCGTCACTTAACGTTTTGACTAGTGGAGATTCACGAACGACAAATTTTTATGAAAATGTCAATAAAAGTGAAACAAATTCTCTTGATGATTCTATACCCGTCTGCAGCACGGAAGACGTATCGATTATTCAAAATGAAATAAAAAATAAAACATCTCAATTCGAAGCAATATCCGTTTGCAAAGCGTTACCATCGCCATTAATTCCGCAAGCAGTAAGATTATTTAAACGAACATTTTCAAATTAAATCTCGATATCAATTAATTTTGCTCTTGCTATTAGAAATGCGAAAATCGAAACTCATCACATATTCTTGGACATCTTGCGCCGAAGTTACCAGATCTTGATTTTTCTCCAATTGCGGATATACAAAACCTCAATTCCGTAAATCCAGCAACTGACATAAAATAGTTCTAAAATAAACTTATTTTTAAATAAATTTACTAGTTAAGTTTCAGTCGGGATATCAAAAATCATATGGCGAATGCGAGTCTCACAAAAAGCGTGCAGTAAAATGCGAGAACAACGAGGGGAAGGAAAATTCATCCGTTCGGCTGGATGAACTGAAAATATTAAACGAACCTAGAGAAGAATACAGGAAAGATCAAAGCGACTCAAGCAGGTCTTCCAGAAAATCAAGTCATCGCAGCCGTTCCTTGTATAGAACATATATATCTTGACTATCTCATATCACACACACACACACATATTGATATGCATCATATATATCGTATCGTAGAGAGAAATAAATATTTCGACTCATCATATGTATATCTGACTTCCGCAGGTCCAAGAAGACGCCATCCAACATATCTCGACGTGCAGAAAGTGAATCACAAATTGTTACAGAAGAGCACAGACACACTTGCGATATATCACGACTGCAAAGTAGAATTCCAAGACGTAGTCCAAGCGTAGAACCAAGTAGACACATAATAAACTGACTAGAATATTGTTAAAAAGAAAAATCATTATCTGACAATGATTAACAATGAAATCTCATTATAGCTATTCACACTAAAACGGATGAATTTAAAAAAAGGCCGAACCAGCTATTTCCTTCACAAAAATTAATGAGAAAACTATGCTGCAACTCTGTAGCGAATGCTACCTTCACACCAGAAAGTGGTAGACTAATAATTTATGAAGTAGAAATTGAATTTTTATTTGCTATTGCAACTTTGTATCTTATGGTTAGGATCGAAAATACCGGTACCTATGAGATCGTTCAGATGGAACAATTCCAATAGTCCTGATTTTTCAAGCCCTGTACGTACCTATACAGACTCGACAAATATCACAGACAATTCTATGATAGAAAGAAGTCCTGTCATAGAGATTGAGAAACCTTATACTCAATCGAAAAAGGAAAATCCTTCGCTTATCGAAAGTTGTATTTCGCGACGTTACAATGTTGCGAGATTGCAAGATGGAAGAACCGATAAAAAAGATGAGATACCGTTGAGAAATGAAAGCGAAGCTCCACAACAATACTACGGCACGCAGGTATCCTTTTGTAACTTTTGATATTGTTCAATTCTTACCTTTACTATATATTCATACAACGTAACTAGAATCCGAGACGAATTGTGACTTATGGAAGAAAACTTGCACAGACTTCCTGCAGTCGACCGTTACAAAATCTAATGGCCATACGTTATGGGAAATCGGAAGTGACGCAAATTCAACCACATCTTATGCAGTATGAATCTTATATAATTAAAAAAAATTTTATTAATATTTTTAGATAATTTTTATTCCTCTATTAATTACTCATCAATTATTTGTTGGTTTCTTTAACAGAGAGACTCGCCAACACGAACTTTAGACTTTTCTTTGAACTCGCTGAATAGTTTAAAAAAGTAGTTCCCGAAGATTGCGATGCCGTAAAACTTTGAAATATTGAAAATTAGAAATATTTTGGGAATGGCTGTTAGAAAAATTATTTAAAATATTTTTTAAATGCTTTTTTTCTATTTATTCGTTACATTAATTACAATCGGCTACTAGGTCGTACAATATATGATACATGATTTGTTAGCGAAAAATTATATATTATTTCGCTTCCAAAAATATACTAATGCAATTGTTATCTATTTACAAATGCAAGTGTAATATATATAGATGACTTATTAAAAGTCACTTTTGCATACCTAAATTTATTTGGAATCACGTGCATCTATAAAAGTTATACACGATGCATTCGAGTTAGATATTATCAATAGTATCTTATACAAAGTCTCACAGGCTAAATTAATTCAAATAAATAATTCGGCATAGGAATATTTATAGAGTAAACCGTGCCATAACTTTAAAGGAATGCATATTCGTGTTATGTGCCTGATTCATACGTAATATATAAGGATGTAAATATGCTAATGCAGCAGAGATTTGGAAAGATCATGTTTAAATATTAAAACAAAATAAATGCACTAAATTCATTGTAAAAAAAAAGACTCATCCCTCGTAGTAATTACATGGCTATAAATTACCAAAAAAGAAATTAAGAGTATCTGAAAAACCCACGTGCTTCTGGCATCAGAAATATACTAGATATATGTACTAAATATCGCATCACTAGATATGTAAAATTCTTTGTTTAAGTTGAAGTATATTGCTGTGTAGTTTTTATCCATTGCTTATGTTCACATAAATATGGATAAATTGGTACAGCTAGTACACTTATGTCATCAACCGATGGTATCGAAGGTCTAGTACTTTTTGCAACACCCTCAGAATTTTCACTTTTTGTTCGCCAAGCTCGTCCCACCAATTGACCTCTTGCAGCCTGCACCAATTCCTGAGCTCCCATTGTGAGTCTAGCAATGAATGAAAAAAAAAGATAAATCTGTAGAATCACTAAGATGATCATTCATATAAAGTTATTACCTGTATTCCAAGGAAGGAGTATCCGGGGCTAGAGTTTTTCTTAATATATCAGCAGCCTCTTTTTCTGTAATGACGTCCCACAACCCATCAGTTGCCATAATAACGCAGTCCCTCTCAGTGAGATCATAATCATCTAAATTTAATGATGTTACTTCGGGTTGTGAAGACAAAAATGGTTTAATGCTAACGCCGGTGTTAGCTGCCTTTAGACCGTGATCACCGAATCCCCTTGTGACACCAATAGTTCCCATTACTCTGCTCTGTAAATATCATATCGTCATTTATAAAGTCATCTTATTGTTGAGAGTTAGAATGATATTGAACTTATAATTACCCTTTTACCACGTCCAGAAATTAATGGCAATCTTAAATCTGGTCGAGCTAAAGATTTGTATGCCCAGCCAGTCATGTGAGGATCTCTGTATAAAATCATTAGACCTAGTTCTTGTTGAATTGGACGGCGCATGAATTCTAATTGTGTAAAGTGACCCTTTAATAATTCTCCACCTCTAAGGGACCCTAAAGCCCTTACACGATGCGACTCTGAATCTGGAGTGTGATCTCTTGTGAGAGATTTTTGTCCCTCGCCAACAACAAGGATAGTCCTAAGTTAATAATTAATAAGATATGTTTATAATCATTGTTGAAAAATGAAATCACAGTATAATACCTAGAGTCTCCCGCACCAGCTGCATATAATCTGCCATTCAAGAATAAAATTGTAATAGCTGTACAACCACCACCACCACGTTGAGCTTGCATTTCAACAGATTGATCCATCAATCTGTAAGCTATTTCTATAGCACCCGTAACAAGATCACTACCCTTCACTACAGCTGTATCACTTTCATTAAATAAATCAGTGCTGGGTATTGTCATTAATCTATCCTGTAGAAAAGAGAGCTGTGAGACTTTGACTTATAGCAAAGTAGTTTGTACGTTTCAATTTAAACATTATGAACAAACCGTTTGTACTTACAAGAATGATTCTATGGAGATGTAATCTTGCACTGAGAGCTACTTGATAGCCTGCATGACCATCAAACATGGAAAACATTACATATGGTATTGTAATATTAGAATCATGTAACTTTAAATCGCCCCGTGTGGCTGAAGCTTGATCTTCATTCAACTTGCTTTTGCCTGCATTTATGCATTCCGCATAGCCAGCACACCATGGCAATCTGCTCAAATCTCTGGGTACTATAATTGGTCTTACTCTATGGTCAGCGCTCACCTAGTGTCAAAGAATTATTTTTAAATGAAACTATTGACAGAAATAACTATACACTTTGATATATCTTTAAGTATATACCTGTGTTTCTTCACTAGTTAATCCTAAGAAACTTGGTCTAGTATAAGGCATAGTTTCTATTTCCAATGCTGCATTAGCATTTGCATATTCGATATCCACATCGCCATCAGTAACAGGATATTCTATGCCAAGTTCGCTAGTACCGAGCTCACTTGCACCAACAGCATTCATCAAAACTGTCTTAAATCGATTGAGCATTTTGCTTTTATTATTAATTACCGTCCGTAAATGAAAACACTAAATGACAATAACTTATTTACACTAATTTACAAGTAAAGTATACATTTGAGAATTCTTATTACAAGCTCTTGATTGGTATTATACCAGAAAGAAATGTAGGAAACACAAAGGCATGGAAAATTATAAAAGAAACACTATATTTCTGTGTCATCACAAAATAAGTAAATTCCAAACGTCACGCAGGTTAGCTGTCAGTTGTCATTATGCTGGGAAACTTATAGTAAACAATGCAAGTAAACTTATTTAAATAGATACACGTAATTAAATAACTTCATTTATCATTTGATTAGCACAAGTTATATGTTATACAGTTCACCAGATCTCCTAATTTTAGTCGAATCAATTTACAGATAGAAATGGATGGAAACATCAAAGAACAACATTCACTTTCTCCAATGAGGACAGAAAACTTTTATGATGAATTACGTGCGGTGGGTGGTTTCCATTTTCTCATCTTCTCAACTGTAGGTACTGTTGTAATTGGAGTATAGGAATCTACATTACAAATTACCGATAAGATTACATTCCTAAAACTGAATGCACGTATCCTGCGGCGATGCAAGTATGTAACATGTATACCTTTATATATTATAATGCATCATATATAATAATATTGAAATTGGAAAGGATCAAAAAGAGAGACTTAATGAAAGAAGATACAAAATACATGTTACAAATTGTAATGTCCCTTGTATCAGTAATAGGTTTAAAATAAATAATTATATTATTCATATTCCATTATTCATTTTGACACGCTTTTACACTTTTTTTTAATGATAAAAATCTACTATCTTCATTTAACTCGTTGACCAGCGACATATACTTCTACAATGTTACGATCATCCCCAGAATAAATAAGTCTCTGTAATTTTTCTTCAAGAGTATACTCAATCAAATTATCCAATGGACCAGTTGAGACATTTAAGTCTATCACAAGAGCATCAAATTGTTTTCCTGGTACCAGATTACCAATATGCTCCTCCAGTGCCAATGCTAAAAAAAACATTCATCGAAGCACCTTGTAAAACAAATAATTAAATCATATAAATTAGTCATTACAACTTACCAGTGGCTCCTCCGAGAGTAGCTAAATAAAATACATCTTTATAGTTTAGTGGTTCATATCCAGGTGTTTGAATAGCAATATGATTAGAGACCTGCAGAGCCGATCTCATTGCATCTAGGATAGATGAGCTTTGACCACCTGAAACATCTTTGAAAAAAATGTTGAATTTACTATTTAGTTATTATACAAGTTTTAACACAGTTCACAAATATCTACCTGTTCCAAGACCAACTTTCACACCGTGAGACTTCAGTCTTTTTACATCACAAAGGCCACTTCGTAAGCAAGTATTAGATGATGGGCAATGACTCACAGAAGTGCCCCTTTTGTTTAAAAGTTCGAGTTCAGTATCGGTAAGATGTATGCCATGAGCCAGTACAGTCTACACACAATCATATAACATATAATATCATCGTGGATAATGTATGATTGATTGCCATATACCTTATTAGTAAGAAGTCCAGCTTCATCATAAACAGCGCTGTACGATGAATAATCCTTGAATGAATGTCTGACTGCTTCAATTTCATCAAGATTTTCAGAAATGTGCGTCTGTTCAATTAACATCATTTTAAATATTACTTGGAATGCATATTATTCAGTATATTTATGCAATCGTCGTACCTGTATATGAACATCAAACTTTGTAGCGAGTTTTGCTAATTCTTTCATTAATTCCATATCACAACTTAGTGCAAACCGGGGAGTAATGATAGGTTTTACTAGAGGGCTCTATAATGAAACATTTAATTATTTTTACTTTCTTAAAAGGTAATAACTTCTAATATCTCCTCAAAGTAAATTAAAATTTTACCTCAATCTTATTTATATCCGTGATGAACTTTTTTGTATTAATTATAGATTCTTCCGTAGTTTCGCAATATCCATCATTCCGTTTTACATTCATATTAACTTTGCCAATTAGTGAGCGCTGTCCAAACTGTGCTGCTTTTTGTCCAAGGATCACTGATGATTCGCCATAAAGGGATGCAAAGTAACAAGCAGTTGTTGTTCCCATTGTTAGTGTTCGTTTCTGTACCCAACAAACAATAGTATAGTATATGCCCTGATAGAAGTTCGATTTTATAAGAATCATTGACACTTACCACAACGGCATCATAAACTTTCTCTGAAAAATTATGATCAGAATAATTCTTCTCCAATGGAAACGTATAAGTTTCTAGCCAATCTAAAAGTCCTTTATCATATCCAACGCCTAGGTTTGGAAATTGAGCCGCATGTATGTGACAGTCAATAAAACCTGGAATTAAAAATTGTCCAGCGCTCAACAGAGTGACGTAATCGGCCGTCATATCACCAGGTTTTGGATTTTCCATGACAGTTGTTATCTAAAAGAAACATCATTGTAAGGTGAAGGTTGAATATTTCAACCTATCCATAGTCAGAATAGTACAACTGGTTATAGAGATTGTCCCTGGCCTGCATTATCGTCTCCGACCGTACATAATTTTGATAAGAGACCATTATAATCTTTCAACTACGTTTCAAATAATTTACTTCAAGTACAAAGTTATATCAAATATTAATTGTATCGTGGGAGATTAATTACCTTTCCATCTTCAACCAGAATTGCTACTCGCTGAGTAACAATTAATTTTCCATTCTCATTTGTATGGATCAATGGACCGACAAATAACTGGCGCGTCATTTTCTGAAAATTTCTTCAGGAAACGTGATAGGTTTATAAAATATGAATCAGACTATAATTCTGAATTATCCTTGAATCTACTGATAACAACTTCTGCAACAAAAATTACATAACAGTTTTATTACGTAAGCCAAGTCAGTAACATATTATCAGAGACATTCCTGCTTCAAAAAAAGCAATTGAACTCAATCGAAAAAAAAAGTCGAAATGAATCAGATGTCTGTACCAATAATTTTTTATTAAATCCTACAGATATGTACTAACGATAATGAACGAGATTTTCCTTAATTGCAATTAAAGATTAATTATTTTATAACATAATCACCAATAAAGTCCCATTTGTCACGATGCTTATTCATTCTGATTCATTTTCGATTGGAAACCGAATGTGTCTAATTAAATCCCATTGCAATAGAATCGGTAACCGGCTCAGTTCTATTGGTTTCAATCGGTTTTTATAAACAGGAACGTTACTTTAGGAACATGCAAATGCGTTTCAATTATTTATTAATCATAGTATGTATATACTCATAGGAGTGAATCATTCCATTAATGACATATTTAAAAAAAATTAATAACTCAAGCATAATCAACCTGAGTCATCAAATTTACATAATGTAGTAACATTATTCGATGCATCTCATTAACTCATTTACACGAAACGATTAGAAATCAACTAAGACGTTCAAAGTAAATATATTATATAGACATTATCTTACACCAAAAACTCAATACTTAAAAAAAACTTACCTGCCACATCAACAAAATGTGTTTACAGCACAAAACAATTTATAAGCGCGAACAAATTTCCGTAATGTTTAACGTAAGCACTGATTATCTTTTAATTAATATTGAAACTAATAATTTATCTACTCACCTCGAAAACTGTAAAAATTAATAATTGTACTGCCTCAAAATGAAATTGCCTTACTTTCTATTCGCCGCAATGAAATCGACAACCTCCGTGATAACGTACGTACAGTAAGACGTT
Source organism: Calameuta pallipes (assembly GCA_030142375.1). Taxonomy (NCBI): domain Eukaryota; kingdom Metazoa; phylum Arthropoda; class Insecta; order Hymenoptera; family Cephidae; genus Calameuta; species Calameuta pallipes. Next base: position 1,227,258 of record JARQSW010000349.1, read on the forward strand.
CAGAGCGCAACTACTTTAGAGGCAGAAACATGGGCCGATACTGCCACTGGTAATTCCACTATGAGTGTACCATCGTGAATACAATATTTGATATAGTCTTTTTATAGTATAACAGAACACTCCTTTCTACGAGTTATTCCTTTTCGAATCTACTATTTTAATTATACCATAATTATATCAATTTTAATTATATCCTTATAGTCCATTCTCAGCAGAGACCAGAATAGGGATTTAACTAGAAAAAAAAGTTGAATTAATAAAAATATAACCAATACATTGATCTTTAATTGTAAAATACGATTTTAATATCTCTTACGCGTACATGTTTCTATGATCAAATTTCTATTAAATCAAATTTTGCTTCTAGGTACAAACTCCCACAACTAGATTACTATATATTACAATATTGATATAACATATCACGCGCACTTAGTAACCAGAATTTAATGTAAAGTTTAACAGCAGAGCTGAATTACAGGGGAAAGCATTCTGGTGCTTTTACGAATAAAAAAAAATTGCATAATTAAAACAGTGAAATTGTGACGAGATGGCAGATAAAAAGGATAATCAGAATGATGAATCAGAAAAGAGAAGACCAAGAAAGATTGAGAAGCCACCGCCAGATCTTCATAGAGAATATTTGGACATGGACACGGATGAGGAAGAGTTTGGTCACCAAGGTAAATTCTAATAACCAAGAAACAGAGCAAACCAATCTGTAGCAATAAAGAAAGAAGGAACAATTGGGTCACGTATGTCGCATTGTTGCGTATATAACATTCTATGAAAAGATAATGAATAATGTTACAGAAACCCCAGAACCAGAGGAAGAGTTACCTGCTGAACCGGAAAAGCCTATATTTAGCCTACAGGAACTGAATACACTAGTCAGTAATATTGAAATGGCGGTAACAACGAATAAGCATATATAAAACTATTTGTCCATATTTTTAGGTGCAGTACGTGATGGATTTTACTGTTCTTTATGCATTAGATGATTCAGACTGGAATGAAGAATGTTGCGAAGTCATAAGAGAATATTTTCGCGATCCCACCAAAATAATTCTCACTGTTTTCTATGATGACAATTCACTAAAATCGATGCTCGAGTTTCCAACTTATCCTGTGGATGGTATTACCTACTTTTTAAGATCACCCTGGCAGATTTATAATGCTGAAAATTTTCTGTCTACTATTATATTTGGAAGCATTAATCACAATGTAGAAAACGCTGTACTGAAATTCATGGAGAACATATACTCACCTATGGTGTTTAGTAGCAAGGAATGGCCACAAAGTATTTACCTTCTATTTTATTTCCTCTGTAGATTTATTCCAATTCGTATTAACTATTATTATTCTCCATTTTTTTAAACAGCGATGAGAGATGATATCTTTACAAATTTACATATGTTTCTAATAAGTTTAAACGATGCTACCTACAAGGCTATGGGCCTTACGATACTTTATATACCCAGAGAAGGTTTAAGAATTGAAAAATCAAAATCACCGGCTTATGAAGAGTATATCCTGCTGGAGAATGATGTAGAAGAAGAGCCTGAAAAAAGTGAAAGTGAAGAGAACGAATTAATTGGTAGATTGGAAAAAGTAGCACGTTACTGGATCAGGCAGATACGTCAAACTTTGGCAAAGGATACAGCACCTTACAATATCAATAGCATAATAGATGAGTTTGCATTTTGGAATTACAGACGTTAGTATACGTATTAATTAATATCGTAAATTTTGGTTGAATGTAAAAATATGATGCAGTATTTTTTTTTTTATAGATGATAATTTGTCCTGCTTGCATAGTCAGCTGATAAACGAGAATGTTCTTGTCATCGTAAAAAAACTGGAGAACGTTCGATCGGCTAGTGTAAAACAATTCGCATCGCTAACTGAAAAAGTAGAAATGGGAATAAAGGAAGCTGCTTCAAATATTACTTATTTAAATACTTTAACTGAGCTTTGTGAGAAGCTAAAAGCTCCTGAATCCGCTGAGCCCTTCATAACGAAAATATTGTTTCTAATACAATTTATCTGGACGGATTCGCCTTTTTATAATACTTCGTAAGAACGACTTACTTTTCTCTCAAGCAATCAATAGACATGACAAACTTTTAATTAATATAATTTATTTTCTTATGTCTTGAGGAATAAAATTGAAATTCTTTGCCGGGCTCTGAGCACACAAATAATAAATCAATGTCGAGATTATATTGAACTAGATACTATTTTTGAAGGCGATACAGAAAAAGGAAGAAGCATATTAAAAAAATGCATTTCCTGTTGTCAAGATTACAAAGAGATTTATGACAGAGTAGGTGACGCTGATGACTTACATTAGTGCACTTGCAAATGATCTTTTCCAATCTTAAATTCTTTTCAGCTGACTAATATCACTTCGGATATTGAATCGCGTAAGAAGTGGAACGTGGATAAAGAAAAGGTGTTTAATCACGTAGACACGTTTACGCAACGTTGCCATGATGTCATTGAAATTTGTGATGCAATTACTGTTTTTGGCAGGTATTTTTTATGAATTGTTCACGAAGTGTGATTATCACTGCAATTTGATTTTCAGAAGTTATAGAGAGAATAAATTTGGAGGCAGCAAGGGACTGAAACACAAAAAGCATTATGCAAATATCGAAAGTTTATTCTACGAAAATCTTGATATCATTAAAAATTCATATGATGATATTTTGGACGTTACAAAGCCCGTTTGGCTTGATCGTATAAGCGAATTCAGGCATCACATGATGGAACTAGAAAATATGGCCAGAAACTTAATTGACGATATGTTTGCTGACGTTCAAAACGTAGAGGAAGGAATTGAAGCGTTGTATGCACTTAGAATATTTGAAGAACGACAATACTTACGGGAGACTTTGCATAACAAATGGGTTGGGGTAAGCATAAAAGATATTGAATGTTATATTTTTTTTTTAGTATTCTCATTGTTCAGATTCATACGATGATAATATACGGTTGTATGATATTAATGGCTTTTTAATTATATTCCTAAGGTTTGGCAAATTTTTAATAAGGAATTGGAGAACTGTGCAACTACAATTATTGACGAATTGGACATGCATCATCCGTCGGTGCCATATTATTCAGGATACGCAACTGCACTACGAATAAAACAAAATTATTTATCTAGGCAACATGAAATCATGATTAATTCATCTGATTGGTTTGGAGATTGCGATGCCCAATTGTAAGAGTAATTTCTTTATCTAAAACATACTTCTTACACGAGCATACTAAAATATATTTCAGAGATATTTTACAGAAGTACAAGAATCTAATCACCGCTATTATCAATAAGGAAGAAGCACTGTTCAAATCGTGGAATGACAAAGTTGACGATATTACAAATTTTAAAATAAAATTGAAAGTACCAGTTTTACAGCAGCAAAAGGATATAACAGAATTAGTCCAAGTTAACATGGATCAAAACTTGCTAATGATAATCGAGGAAATTAAAGGGCAAGGAATCATACAAGATTGTCATTATAGCTACTCAGGAAAGTACGATAATATCTAATATGATTTCAGATGGAATAAACTAAGGTATGACGTTAAAGAGTATATAAAAGCACTTCCGCCCAAAATGAATTCATTGAGAAACAAATATGAAGGGGCAGTATCGCTGTGTATTCAATATAATGGAGTTCTAAAAACCTTGTCTGATAAAGAACAAGTTTTATTCAATGAATTACTGAAAAATCTCAGAAACTCGATTTCACAAGGATTTGACAAAATTACATGGTATTCTGATTCTCTTGAAAAGTTCTATAATGAATGCACTGTCCAGATATTACAGGTGATACACTAATAGCAGTTCATTGAACACAAATTTGAATTATACTGTAAATATATTTTTGTACAGTCGAAGGAAGTCATACAGACCTATAAAGAAATAAATTTAAAAATCCATCAATTATTTGTTAACATATCTACGGTAAACCTCATTAAAAATTATACTACAATAGAGACGTACACACTGGATGATCTTATAAATTATTTGAATGAGAAAAGGTAACTCCAAAACTGATAATTCTATTTCTGCTTTTGTGAAAAAAAAATGAAGTACTTATTGCAATAAATGTTATTTCAGAAACCGTGGAATGACAGAAATACTGGAGTATCATAGTAGTATAGTACAAATGATACAAAAATTAGAAAAAATGTTTGACACCAACGCAGAAGAGGTTTGTAATAGTTGAAAATACTAAATTTAATTTTGTATACATTCATTAGTTGATATATCAATGATACAGAAATCACTATGGTCTTGCATTCGCATTAATAACATGTATAAAATTTTACAAAGTACAGTGAGGTTACATGTTAAGAATATGTAGATATCATTGAATGTACTTGAAATATATGAATACAGATATGTGGTTGATTAATTTAGATAACGGAGTACTGGACGAACTATATTGAGGAGATGGACCGAAATTTATGTGATTCACTCATTCTGTGTATTCAACGCTCATTATCATCATTGATACAATTTTTTGACAGAGACAATATTGCCACGCCAATACCATTATTAAGGATAAAAGCAAACTACCTAAAAAATAAGGTCAATTTTATTTATGATAATAGTGATTAACATTGCTTATTATAGTAATATTTGATTTATTCTAATGAACTTATATTCTATATCAGAATATATACGGTGGTCATTATAAAATATATTTACTTTAGATAATACTTCAACCTGAAGTGCAATTGATAAACGAGGCGATAATACAAATATGCAACTCGATCGTATCTGCTGTTTGTTCGATATCACAGTTTTCGAAAATAATGCAATTAAACCTCAAATCAATAGAAATCAAACAATATATTGACGATGATGAAAGATATCGCAATTTAATAAAAGAAATTAACACAGGTAAATAATTTAATTCAATAAAAAATTTTGTGTACAAATATCAATGTTGATCAGTGTATTACCTGAATTTATAAATTTGTAGAAATGGAGCTCGTACAAGGATGGATTGAGGAATACTTGGCATCTATTGATCTTATCAAAGAAGTATCAATTATTTTTGATCAAATATCTATACAGAGAATTACTGATGCTACGTTAGATCGAGATACCATTGAAGCTCATATTATACAGTACGTGATCGTATAACAAAATTTGAATATTTATATCTGATATATTTAAAGAGTAAATAATGTTTATATTATCACATGTTTAAACTTTTCTCCTTGTAGATGTACAAACTTGAAAATCAAAATTCATGCAATTGAAGATGAAGTTCAAGCTCATTTTATCTCCATAGATTTAAGAATATTGAAATCAACAATGATAGAAATTTGTGACAAGTGGAAAGAATTATTGTGTGTAAAATTAAGTAAAATCATTGCCACTGATCAAATATCAGAAACTTTAACAACTTGTACTGAAGAATTATCAAAATGCAGCGCATCAGTAGAAAGCGGATAGAAATGCATCATCCGATTAATGTAAGATGATAAAAATAATAAAAAAACAATGATCATAATCTTATAAATATATACATATACATATATTTATTTATTTCAAGATTAAATCAGTTTTTAATAGTTGTCTTCCCCTATGAACATTTAAAAATCAGTAACATTACGTATCATGTAGTGTGCTTACTGCTTCAAATTATAAACCAATATACTATTTTAAAGGATATTCCATTTCATGAACTTGATACTTTCGATTCATTTTTCTCTAATAACTCATCAGAAGTAAAGCTTTAACTACGTATGATCATATAAACTACATAGTATATAACTAGAGAGCAAGTATAATAGGCAGTTTGTTGTGCTTATTATATGTCAATATAAGTATATAGCTATATTGGTATTAATTCAAAGCTATTTTAACTAACTGGGATTAATTGAAAAATTTTAATCTCATTTAGAAATGGAAATATATTCAGCTTCGAACACTATATAGAAAGTAAAAAAATATTTCTATTTTGAAAAAACCCAAATGATGAACAAGCTAAATATCAACTGATATTACAAGCAAATACTAAATTAATATGGTTTTCCTAGACACTTGACGGATATATATTTGAAAATATTACTAAATTGGTATTACATGTAATTAATTGCACTTAAGAAAATCTCATGAAAATATAAACTTTTCAGGCTTAGAATCTATTGCAATAAAACTTTATGCTTGTACATAAATGCGTATTACGCGTCACTAAAGTAAATGGCTTCTTTACATGAATTAAGTAAAAAAAAAATTAAGTTTGTACAGATGATCACTGTGCATCAATATTCATGCAACAGGATTCTATTATTAAAATGTGCGTCAATATATTTGCTTTCTCCTAAATACGTATAGTATGGTTTCTTATAAGTTACACCTGTCTTCCTACATGTCACCCTGATTCGTTACATTGAAATATACCTAATTGTAAATAAAATATATGGTATATGGTCGTAGATGTGTCCAATTGAAATAACTCATGACACACCATAACTATGAGGTATTTTGATAGTAACTGAGATTAAGAGTGCACAGAAATCACAAGCTCAGAATAAAACTATACTTCACAAAAAATAAATCTGCAAGTTAACATTATTCGCAAAATACAAAATGGATCCCTAAATAAATTTGAAGCTCCCAGCACTCACTAACCTTGTAATTTAAATATATGCCAATTAAACGACAGTATTAGAGTACAGAGAGCTGTTTACACTATGCATTCCATGCATAGAGAAATGCACGAACAATTTCCAACATGAAAAATATCATTAGTCCAGCAGTGTATGTCACAATTAATAAAACAATGAACAATCCTCATTATCACAATCCACAGAATAACGAATAGGCATTGTAGTATATAATATGTTACACGGTACCATCCCCCACGTTAACAATTTACTCATGGATAGTATATGATATAACTTCTTAGAATATATCGTAGTAATCAAACTAATTGTGAAACTTATATAAGCACCTTTAAATGCAGCATCGACTCGTCGATAATATTTAAAAACTTTATCCTCTATCAAATATTTGCAAGTACTTCTGAATGTTACACTGTTATTGCTAAAGATTATACAAAATGGAATCTCATGACTTTGGTTTTTATCATGATATTCTAAGGATTTACTCACCTCCCAATCACTCGATCAGAACATCTTTTTGGCACATAAAAGCTTATACGTGATATATTTTTTGGCATACGAACATCATGACTTTTTCATTTATATTGAGATTCAACTGGGAACAGTCAGCAGGTTTTGCTGGTCAGTAAGTATAGTAAATACTGGACTACCTGCGAAGTCTTTATAGTCAAGTAACTCACTGTCAGAACCGCTGAGAGAACTATTGCCCAGTGGTAAGAATGACTCAACGCGTGCCGGCGGTAGTAAAAATAACAAGGACAATGCTATTACTATGTGCCATGCACTGTGAACATACTGCAAGTAAGAAGACATTAAAGTCATGAATGATTACTGCAAACAGAGTGGAAGCAACAATAATGGGTGAATAATTGCCTTACGTGATAATTGGCTTCAGTCTCAACTAGAGAAAATAAAAGTAATCCGATAGTAGCCAGAGATAATCCGAATAATAATTTCACAATATTATCAGGCCACTTCCACTTGTTGTTTTTGACACAACGATACACATATGCTGCCATCTGTCAACAAGCATTTTTTAGACTTTCAATAAACCCAGTATCTTTGAATACGTGAATATAATTCGTGATGATTGTTTATACATAAGATTATCCTATCGCTTACCGGAATCATTGCTCCCATGGCTAAAGGCACCAATATACTAGGAAGGCCAGTTCTATCGGATTCAACGCCAAATGCAATGATAAGAACTCCAAACATATGACATACTGAAATATATCGTGTTGGCAGTCCAGCCATAGCAACGAGTGTTACCCAAAAGGCAAGAATACTCGAGAAAAAGTCACTATACTGTAAAACCTGAATGTGGGAAAAATAATTATGAGAGTTTATAAAACTAATGTTTAACAAAATTACAAACAAATAATTTTATATAAACTTTCTATTAATAATATTGATGTTAAATTTTACGTACTTCATATTTAGCAACGCAATATGTCATGAACTGCTGATCACAAGCGTGATACAATGATGAAAACAACATAGTGGCGAAATAGACTAGCCCTTCAGTGTATAGGCCTCGTTTTAAAGCCAAGTATATGGCTGGCAAAAAAAATCCATTGCTCAACGTTAACATTAATGTTGTCAATAAAACGGAGGCCATCGGGCTTGCGCTTGTTGCATCGGTGCAACCCCAGCCCTTGTACCCTAGACAATTACAAATCACTCTTGAAAGAATGAACTTTCTGACCTTCATAATTTATCCTGATAGAAGATAATCTCATTTACATCGTAATTCGCATACCTCCAAAGCAGTTGCATGTCGTGTAATAGAGAAGACCTTTCTGAATCTCCTGACAAACACCATGATGGCCGCACGCGTGACTACCAGAAAACACACACTGCCTTGTCCTCACGTCTAAAGAAACTAAAATTCCTTCCATCTCGCAAGTTACCGGATTTCTAAGCGAATAAATTAATATCGTTCAAGCAATAAGACATTAATGATTCATGATAAAATTAAGGCTTTTCTACTTGCCCATTCATATAGCATTTAGCCTGAAAACTGATGTGCCAGGTATCTGGCTGAGGATAAGGTATTAACAAATTTCCATCTTGCTTATTGTAGGAAGATAAAGTCATCGACATGTTCTCATCGTCGCAAATTATTTGTCCATTTATGCGATTCGGTACACGAGATCTTTGAATGCATATAGTGACAAGAATTAATTGTTTTGTTAGTAGCTGCAAGTTTAAAGATATTTGAAAATTCTGTGGAGATGGAAAAGACATTTTTTATTGTGAGATATAGGTACCTTATCCATTTCAAGATGGACACTGATATCCAAAGTACCTCCAATGTCTATTAGTGGTAATATATTAAATTGGGTCATAATTGGATAAGAATCAGTCAGCATCGCCCATGACGTTAACCATTCTCTAACCTATCAAAAAAAAAAACGTTCCTTTCTATGAAATTTCTCAACCTGAGTAATGACAAACTAAGAGTTAGACGAATTAAGTGTAAAGAAAACATTTTGCAAATACCTGAAGTAAATAGACACCGGAGAATGTTTGAGAGTGTTTAACTCTAGCAAGTTGAAACCGCGGAACGCATGGATCTTCTATCATTACATCGTCACTTGATAATTCAAATTGACTTTTATATAATCGATAATTATCATATTGTGAACTATCATTCCTCATACGAAGTTTGGCTAGAGCTTTCGAAAATGAAGGCGCATCCAGATATTGCCTCATAAAAGATTTACCCAGGCCTTTAATTGGGCATTCTAAAAAAGAATAATTTAAAATTTTTGTTGATAATAAAGTAATACATATATTTTTTAAACCTACCAGCTTACCAGAAATTGTAACTTTAACATTAAAATCTATTACGCTGTCCGAAATAACTAAAAGGTAATAATAACTATCTTCATATGGTGAGAACTCAGTAAATGTATATGAATCCATTATAGTCAAATTTCCTATTGGACTTGGATGAGTGTGATTGAAAACTGGCAGAACTCGTCCCTTCAATGCCAAACCTTGTATGCAAGGTTTATTCATATCTTTTTGTGTATGCAAAGTAAAATTACAAGCCCATACATGGACTTGAAAATGCCATGTTCCTGATGGAATGTATATTCTAAATTGTTAATGAAAAATAAAGATATTATTGATAATACCATTTACTTAAGATACTACTACAGTTATTAGAAAAGATAATGAATCTTACTTGTAATAAGAAGTTGGTTCAGTTGTATGTAAAGTTTTCTGATGACCAATTGGTATATTTTGAATACCATTAGTTTGCATCCATATTGCTACTGATCCTATGCTATAACGGCACTTATGGCCAAGACCCTGAAACAGAGAACTTACTGTTTTTCCATTGTGTCTAACCAGATCTAATATTTTTATTATGTACAGGTGATATGTAAATTCATTTTTAATTTAAACTTACTTGTTGCTGAACTTTCTCATCCCAATGAGACATATATGCACCAACAAACCAATCTCCAGCTTCTGGCCCATAAATTGGTACAGTAGCAGTAGTCTTTGGTTCAAAACTAGTCATAACAGATACCAAAATAGTACCATTTCTTTTTGTATACATGTGTGGTGGAAAAGATGCATTGTTTACAGATATTATAGGATAACTCCCCCATTGTATATATCTATGAATAAATAAATTTTGTTTTATTCCATGTAAATTATTCTATATCTTCCAATCAATATAACTCACATATGAACTTTTCTTGGTAAACAATTTTTGCCATCCATAAATGCAGCAAATTGCCATGTAGCTCTAAGTACCTCCTTAGGTACCGTATAATGAAATGTTGCCACATCGCTATAACTTTTAAAAGAGTGCAACGAACCTTCTTGACTTGCTTCTGGTACCATGCAATTATCACCTATCAAGGAAACAAAATAGTTAATTACCAGATAAAAGTAATTCAAAAATTGTTTAGACTCTGTGGAAAGAGGTTTTATAAAAGTTATGGAAACAAGTATGTGACAAAATAAAACACTATTTATTTAACAAAGTGTTAGCATAACAAAATCAAAAACATGAAAAGCCAAACAATACAATTTTTAAAACATTGACCAAGTTAACTTACCGTGAATGAACAATAGAATGGACAAGAAAAAAATCCAAGAAAAGCGATGTGCCCAAGAAAAAATATATTTTGAATTCATGACACTCCACTTTAGGTGTCCATTTGCACCAAACATGATATCCACACGCAATCTCCTCATATACAAAACAATAAACTCGGCATTTTGTATGTATTTTTATATTTTAATTATTTATTATTTACTGCACGTGAAAAGTGACATGAAACCATCATTGTGTATCTGGCAACCACTCTAATAATTGTACAAGTCCCTAGATAGCATCGCCCATAGTTCTCTGTATGTACACACGACTACCACAAGGTATACATATATACATATCCCTCATTCATAGCACATATGTATGTTACTTATGTTGAATGGATTTTTTGGGAAAGAATTTTGGTGGCATAATTTCGATAGCATATCAAATAACTTGTAGCATTTAACCCTGTGTTCTGACACAAGCTCTCAGTACTGTGAAAATTTATTTCGGAACACAAGATAAATCCGCATATTCATTATATATGCCATACGATTTTATAATAAATCGTGCAGTTTTTAACATGATTAAAGAAAGTAGAGCAAGTTATTTATTAAAAGTATCAATATACATAATTCATGAATGAAATATATATACTATATTTACAGTGAAAATACATTCATATACAATAGTTTGTTTAATATAATACAAGATCTTAAATTTCTATGTCATCCTCAGGCACAGGAAGTGCAACTGTCGTTAACGCTATAGGTTTTACTTTACCCATTTTGCACAACATAATGTGTACCTTTCCCGGTATCTTCCTTCTAGGCGTAGCATTTACACTTACTGATATTGGTATTCCGCTAGGCAATAAAGGTAAATCTATTACCCTAGGCTTAATGTCTGCATTTTCATCTCTACATACCAAAAATAACTCTGTATCGGATAAGCCATCCGAAATATTTGTCACTAAAATTTTAATTAAATAATTTGGTCCCAGCCCGAGTACACTAGCTTCTAGCGTAATAGGATTGGGCCTAAACTCTTGATTCGTTGCTAAAATCTCGACAGCTTTTCTAGCGACTGTCAAACGTAATCGTAAAAAGGCACTCTGAAAGGCATTATGAATTTTTGCAGCTTCTGATCTTTCACGTATTGTTTGTTCAACGAATAATCGTGTCTTTTTTGGAATCGTAAATCTATTGTTATTAGAATTCATTGTCGGGTTCGTTGTCGCTTTAACACTAAAATCAGCTGTACGTTTCAAAATTTTGACATTCAATCCTCCTCCAATAGTTACCATCGCCATAGCTCGTTCTTCTTGACCCATTCGACCGTGCTATCGAGGAATATAATATAAAATAAATGTACTATTTAACGAAATAGGACTCAATATTATATATACTTATAATCATTTACTTTTATGGCTGATATCGGTTCTGCCGTTTTGATAGAATCTACATGAAATTTTCCATCATACAGAAGAACTCCTGAACCAGCTACACTAACAGCCAATAAGGAAAGCCCACTCTGTAGTACCGGTAAACTAATCAAATCCAAAGCAATTCCTGGTAATTGTATTTGCCATAATTTAATACCCTGGAATAATAAATTCAAGTATTATTATATGTATAATATAATAGGTCACACTTTGAGCCTATTAATGTATGTGTACCTTTTTAGAAAATCCTACAAGAGTACCATCCATCGCAGCAACAGCAGCACCATCTCCTGCAAGTGTTGTAAGAGCAACAGCTGGTGCTGACAGTTTGTCCCATAATCTTAAAGCACAGCCTTTTCTTACAGAACCCAATTTTCCATCTCTACCAATTGCTATTATATGTCCATCACCTGCCCACAATCCTGTACTTGATAACGACACAGGAGGCCATCCCAAAGGCAATTTATCTACTACCGAGAAGGCTCTAAAACAAAATAATATATTATCGATTAAAATATAAAAAAGATTACACGTATAATTGCAAAATGAATGTCTACCTAGGATCCAGAACTAGAACCTCTCCTGATTCTGTACCTATCAAAAGGCAACTGCTAGCTGGATCATTCCAAGAGTCTTTTCTAATAGTACCAATGGTAGTTACAACATTAGCTTTACTAAGCGGTATTCTTCGATATTGTTCAGCAAAACTAAACCTAAGGCTCACGTCCATTCCTAAAAACTTTAGAGTCCTTGGTGATATAGTTGCAGCACCCAATTCCTTCAATAATAATTCAAGTTCGTCACTTAAGCTCAACACATTTAATTCTTCTTCCAGGCCTGCTTTGTGCCATATCTAGTTCAAAACAATGATTAAATTAAATTTTACAGTAACTATAGAATATTTTTGTTTTATCATAAAATAATTCCTTACTTCGCGTTCCTTCGGATGCGCATCCATGTACGGTAGACAATACTTAAAGTGTGGACGCATATTTTTATAAATATAAACGCTGGATCCTGCTCCTACAGCCAATACAGCAGATTGAGGCTCGCCATTTTCTGAATAAAATCCTACAACTCCACACGGTGGATCTATCATACTGTGTTCTGTAATTTGATCTCCTCCTTTGAAAACTCTAATCTACGAAATCAAATCTCAATCACAACAATCACTTGACTGGTGATTACATATGATTATAGAATGAATTATATATACTTTGGCAGATTCCGCAGAACCGGTACCCAAATCTGCGACGATGAATCTAGCATCTCCGTCGCCAGAAATATCAAGCATTTCCAAACCACCTGGCAAACAATATATTCGAGCACCAGGTTCCCAAATTGCTTCCAGCCACCTGCTGGTTCCAAGACCGCCAACACCATGACGGTCAATTCTAAAAGTAAAGATATTTGGTAAATATTATAATTGAGGATATGTTTCAGAGAGTAAAAATTTGAATTATTAATAATCTTACCCTAAACCGTTCATAATTTATATTGTTAAACAATCAAGTTATTGAAGTTCACTGAGTTTACACAAATTATTAAACAAATATTTGTTATTTCAGTAAAAACAATTAAATTCCGGTATACCATTGTCTTGTTAAACACGTTTACATTCTGATTCCCTTGAACTATTCAAAGGGTGGCTCAAGGTATCTAAGGGTAGAAACTACGTTCATGCTCGATGTGTTTGGATATTTGTAACCATGGGGATGATAAAGTCCGATAACTATATCCACAGAATATGAATTCTACTCCAGGGCCTGCGCCCCTGAAATTTTCAATTTATATATCATTTCGCGCTCTGTATAAATATATATGATACTTTTAAGTTTTAAAGTGATACGTTGCGAAAACACGTTTTCTGTTTAGATTTGCTGATTATTGTTTGTCAACAAGAGAATAACGAATTACCTGATGACATTGATGAGAACTTAAAGATAAGTTTGAACTTTTGAAGTAGAGTTAATTAAGTTATCACCAGTAATCAAACGTTATTGACTGTCATCGAATTTTCGCAGTAATAATCTTGTGCATGTTCTCGTAATTTGTTATTGACGCGATCTATTCATTTTTATATTCAGCCTAGTAAAAAGCATGAGTGAAGATCCTGAGAAAATCGCTGAAGATAATCATACAAAGAAATATGGAAATTGGAATGCGTATAGAAATGTAAAGGATATATGGGAATGTATAGATTCACCACAGTTTCTCGATTTTAATGAAATTACCAATCATGATCTTTCATATATGGGTATGTTGAAAAGATAATTGTATATGTTCAGTATAATGAGTACAGTCCTTCGCACAAAAATAATTGTATTTAAACATCAATACGTTTTAAGATCAATTTGGAACATCTAATTGGTCGTCACAGAATAAGAAGCAAACTGAAAATGTCTCTCCTCCAAATCCAGATGACGAAGTAGCCGAGTAAGATAACGATTTAACTGATAATTTATAACAAAATCAAATGGTATACATTTTTTTCAGTATTTTACTTTCTGGTTTATCGTTAACTAACCAGAAACAGGAAGAACATTCTCATCGCAGTAACGGTGCGACGATCAACCTAAATCAGCCTTCTACGAGTAAACAGGTATGCAATAATATACTAATAATTATAAATATACTATCTGCAACGAAAATCGCTTAGATAAATATATGTAATTAATCGTTTCAGCCATCTGAAAAAAAGATCGTACATAATCAGCAAAAAACCGGAAATCGACATTGCACCAAAGTTAATCCCTTTAGCTTTGATGCGAAAAATAAACGTATGTTGGAACGCAAGGAAGAACATATGAAAAAGGTGTAATATCACGCATTACATATGTGATCACACTTTCAACAAAGCACGCAAACGCACGTTACGTTTGTTTTTGTAATACATTCATTTTTATTGTTTTGCAGATGTTGGAAGAAGAAAGAAAAATGTTTCCCGTATTCTACGCAAAACCTGTACCAAGATATATAAAAACGCGTGCGCAAAAATCTCATTCCGAAATTGCATCTAATCCAAGTAGTACAGTTCAGGATCCAGTACCGAGTACTAGTGTAAAAAAAACAAAGCCAAAAAGTCCTTTACTTCACACAGCCAGAAGAGCCAGACAGAGAGCACAATTCGACAATGTGATGAAACAGAAGGAAATGCAATTGGAAACGGCCAAGAAACTTGTAAGTGTATAATTCGCAGTAAGAATAAAACTGAAATTATCAGTAACTATTCCATATCTTTTAGGAGGAAGAGAACGCTAAGAAAATGGAACAACGTCAAATTGCGAGACTTCGAAAACAATTGATACATAAGGCTAATCCAGTTCGATCATATCAGCAATTACCGCCACGGGAAAAACGACCGCTCACGGAACCTATGACGCCGCTTTGTATCAAGCGTCGTCGCTTTCATTAAAATTTTTTATTGGCATTATAAATTAATGAATTTGTAATTGCAAATATTCCATATCTTTTAAAAGAGTATTTTATATGATAACAATATTTTAATATATGTATCACACTGTGCTTTATCGTCAGGAGTAGCTTAAGTGTTTTTGTAAGTGATTTTAATATTTATGTAATCTTAAGTCCTGAATAAAATCCTTGCATTTAAGTGAGCTATATCCTCGAAATTTGGTAAACTGAAAATATTTAGTGAATAAGAATGATGATGTGTAAATGAAAATATATTAATTAAAAACGCCACAATTATATCGTCAATAGTCATTAAAATTTATCACCTGTCAAGTGCTAAAATTATCGAACATGTATCAAATCGTTTATGGAAGAACAAACGATTTACAAATAATTCTAGTTTAACAATTGTTAACTTTAAATGTACATAATACCAGCTTTATGTACTATAGCTATACTCCTAGATTCTTATAATACAGCCAACGAATAATTAGTTTTTTTTGTTCATTTTTGGATTAATTATTCCATTCAAGAGGTGTAACTAAGACATTCTATACACAACCAGTACATAAAAATGATTAAACCGAATAATTACAGCAATCATCATGCACTACTTGTAATATAACGGTACAATTTAAATGAATTATACA
This sequence comes from Calameuta pallipes, assembly GCA_030142375.1. Classification (NCBI taxonomy): domain Eukaryota; kingdom Metazoa; phylum Arthropoda; class Insecta; order Hymenoptera; family Cephidae; genus Calameuta; species Calameuta pallipes. Next base: position 1,243,483 of record JARQSW010000349.1, read on the forward strand.
TACAATTTTATGCACGCATTAACAATAATAATTAAAACTTCCAATTGGAAGCTCATGTCACAAAATTAATTCCATGATTGTCATCTTACAATATGCAGTCTGCTAACACAGGTTGACATAAACATTCATTATCATCGATGATCATCATCAATCAAAATCTTTTCGTTCCTATCATGGAAACATATATATACTTAATAGCTATAATAATAAAATACTGTTTAGGCTTAGCAATGGCTATATTGGAACTTTATAAACATAGATTAAAGTTATTCGCGTATGGTCATTAAATATAAGTAAATATATCAAAAACGAGTAAAAGTTACGTATAAATGGAAAAAAAAAATGAAAAGTGAAAGTCTTATTGTCATTAGAGCTGTTTTCCAGTTATGCCAATTAATCTAAACTGTTAATTTTTAGAAACGTATCAAGTACAAAACATACCGTATACAACATGTACAATACAATATAAAATACATTAAAATGCTCCAACTTATAAATAATCCTCCGTATGGTATTATATCGGTGCTTATATTAAATAAATGCTTGACAACAATTGGTATTACACGAGACTGGTTGTGCACAAAACGATAATACTTATATGGATAGAACACAGACCATGACTCGTATCTCCTTTTACATGAAAATACAGACAACTCCCTTCAACACATTTACACATGCTAATTTTAACTGTGTCTCTTCAACAATAAATAGTTCATCAGATAATAACCAACCATAAATATTCGCAAGTTACTGTCAGACATTTTTACACTGTTCATTAACATTTATAAAATTGAGCTCATAACAAAGGTCTCGCAGTATCAGTGCACAACTGACGTGAACGGGGTACCGTTTTTATACGTATTAATAAACAATTGATCTATTACAATCACTGTCTATAGTCAATCAACCGCAGTAAAATAATGTTACACTATTAACAGCTCTTCCCAAGCAATATTTTCAGTACAGAAAATCAACGAGAGAATATTTTGTTTGTATAAAGTAAAGATATTCATTAAACATACTCCCCGATATGTAATTAGACTCATGACATCTTTAATCACATATAAACACATCTCATTAGCACCTTCTATCTATTATATTAGTATCATATAAGTACACATATATAACACGTCCCAAAGTGAAGTCACGATACGAGGAATAAATGAAAAATATGAGTCATTAAATAAAAATTGTCCCTTTGTAATAAGATCGTAACTCAATACCTGACACGATTTAAATGTATTAACGCATAATAAGAATGAAGTTTTAGAAACATAAGATATATTCAAATCGCAGAATATTCAGTCAAGATCATTAGTCTGCTTTCGTCTGTAACTCCTCACAGTTGTTTGACTGGGATCCAAATGAAGTAAGGTCGCGGTCGGGGATGGAGGTAGAGAAAGTGAAGGTCGTGTAGCAAGTGCTTCCAATTCGCCACAATGAAATTGGCACACTGTACTGGAGGTACTCAACGTCGATTCTGATAGCATTCCTCTACCCTTGCCTCTCCTTCGATCTCTACCCTTATCTCGGTACACTTCTGCTGTACCGTCCGTTCCATTCTTACGGAACTTAAACAAGAATGTCCGTAGTCTAAAATAATTTCAATTTTATAGATTTTTAGTCACAAAAATTTTCTCATTTCAAATCCCTTTTCACTGGTTACTCACCGTGGATATTGGAACTGAGCAACATGAGGTGACGGACCCACAACAGCCAGTAATGGACACAGGAAGAAAGTAGCGTACAGCCAACTGATACCCATGACGAGTAGTAGAAAGACACCGATTTGTATATAGGCCAATACGTGAGAAGGAAGCATAAGTGCGCCAGCTGCACCGCTGGTTACAGCAGCCATTAATGTCGGTCCACCCATTTGTTCCAATGCAGCCTTTACCCTGTCTATCCTATTTTCAGAGTTACAGGCTCGATAACTCACACCATAATGTAAACTAAAGTCCACAGCTAATCCTGTATTAAGTCAAACAAAAGAAATCACATTATGACTCTGATAAGCAAAACTGCTGATTACGTTGTCCGAGTATTACTTACCTATTGCTGTAGATACAGCAACGCTTTCTAGCACATTGAGTCTCCAATTAAGTAGAACCAGCGCAGAAACTGTCACTACTATCGCAGCACCAATGGCTAAGATAGCATAAAGGCTGACTAATGGGTTAAGGGTAACAAGTGCCAGAACTGTAAGGGCAAGTATCATAGATACACCCATAGCCCACAGAGTACCTTCGTATAGAGTGCGCTGCAGCTCGTAGAATTCTAATCGACTAACGAACCAACCCCCACGCATGCCCAAGGGTGCACTTGACAGCTGATCTTGCATCCATGTCTCTACCTGTATAAAATAGTTCTCGTACTGTACACATACGGTATAATATAATATAAATATTATTTACCTGATGATAAAATTGATCCATTTCAGCAAATGATAAGCTGTAGGCGTGTGTGCTATCATACTCCACGACAAGAGCTTTGATCTTTGTTGATGGATATGCCAATGGCTTTGTATCATTGCTTGATGCTGAAGGTAGCTGTAAGGGTTCTTTAGCGAATTTCAAACCAGCCGTAACTGGACCTTCTCTGTTCCATAAATGAGCAGGAGTGCGATGTAATTCAGCACTTGCTTCTGCTGCGCATCGCTGCAATACGGCCGGCATATATGGAAATGGATTACGCTCGCAGCATGGTTCCCTATCTGCTCTCATTGTTATTGGATCCTCACAACGTCGCTGCATCCAAGACCGTAAGGATTCGATAAAACAATTAGGTAGAAGCGGCCCCCGGGTGCTACGGTAGAAGGGTTGTGCACGTAACCCACGGCAAAATTGTTGTAACCAGAGTTGAGACTTTGGATTGGAGACGTCAAAACTTTCGTCCCATTCGAGATTGCCTCTTGCTTTTGGATCTAAATAATCTCCATTGTCTACAGGTTTTATGCCCCAAACGAATCTCAGTGGTAACACCTCACTACCATCGCTCTGTAATATTATTATAATTATTCACCATGATTCTCTCCGTATATGTATGTTCATAAAAAATATAGATACCATATCAAGTTTCTCGAACCAAAATCGCCTGGCGTAGACCAAGTCGTATCTCTCGAATGGATGAGAACTATCGAAAAGCTGAAAATCTGGTGAATCTGGTAGTTGTAAACCTGGATAGCGGAAAACAACCATGCAACTGGCTATGGCGACACCGCCGAGACCTACGAGCCACAACCACCTCAAATCTATTGCTATTCGGGTTAGAAGTTTGCCAAACCCGGTTGCCATTTTGTCAGCAAATATTCTCAAAGGACGTATTATCTTTCTGACGATAAAGTTTGCTGGTGATAAGAAACTTAGGCGACAGTGCTCGGATATTACTACACTCGCGGGTAACCATGTTACCATCAGGAAGAAGTTGGCTATGACAGTCATGCCTGAAAACAAACTGTGGGCATACCTCGTTACATTATATAAACGTATCTAATATTGAGAGATTGAATAAATATGTATTTCATCATACCTGAAACAATTTATGGCTGTGACATTGCTCACTATAGATGCAAAAAATGCAACTGCAGTAGTTAATGATGTGACGAACATAGATGGTAGAGCGTGCTTCATTGTTTCTTGTACTAAACGTACTAGACCTCCATTAGTTAACTTTTGCTGCTTTCCACATTCCCATACTTTGCAGAAAATAAACGCATCATCTGCTCCAATTCCTTTCAGAAACATAAAATGAATAATAAAAAATATTTTACTATTCCCAGTTTCACGAACTTTTGATATTGGATAAAAACTTACCAACGGCAACAACAATCGCCAATAAATTCATAAATGGAAAAAATGTGATCCGTAATACAAGAGTATATACGGCATATGAAATTCCAAGACTAAAAAGTACAGCTAGGATGGTAGCTGCTGTTAGCAAGAGGGAACCGGTGTAGACCCAAATGCAAATAGTGACAAAAGCGAAGCCGGCAAGGACTAGGCGAGAGTCAGAAACTAAAAGTCGATCAAAAAGAGTGCTCTTGAGCCCCAGTTGCATTCCCAAGACTCTAAATTTCCCATATGTTAATCCATCGACGCTTAATCCTCTGTAGAAGTCTAGACTCGCTGAACTGGCAGCAATAGGCAAGAATAACATTGCGGAGCGCAATGTCGAGTTTATCTTGTTGGCAGGACCCTGCCTCTGAAATAAATTCTCTGTTATGCAATGAAATACCTAAAATTGGTTGAAAAAGAAACAATTTTTTAAGCCATACATTGCTTGGTATAAAATCAACGTCAAGAAGATAGTGTAGCAGATGGTATGGAGCATTGTGAGTGTAGCATTCAGCAGGGACCCGTCTTTGGCAACTAAGATCTTCTGCACAGTCTGGAGTAAGCTGAAGGTTATGATAGAAGTCAGCGCATCTTTGTAACAGAATTTCCACACGACCAAGATCGCTTTCAGTGACACCAAGACAGGAACTTCGATTTGATAAAAGAGCTACATAATTAGCTGGAGACCAGCTGCGGCAACATTTTTGTCCTGCACTGCCATGCTCCATTTGCGTCTGACAAAGGGTTGAAAACTCGGGATTCGCACGCAAAGCTGCATCAACGTGACATTGAGCCAACACGCCTTCCATAGACCACAAGTTATTCTCTCCTGATTCAGAGCCAAGGACAACACGAGCATATGAAGCAGTTGGCAAATTACAAAAGAACCCATCGCTCTCTAAATGATTGCGCTCATCATGATCATCTGAGTTATCTAGACGATTTTTTGTTCTTAATTCCAATAGTTCCTCCCACATATCTCTGTCCTCAGTAACATCTGGATCTTTTCCTGTGCCATTATTATGCTTTCCATATTTCTTTCCCTGTTTTCTATTCTTGTTTCTTGGTCTCTTTCTCACGATTCCTGGACTTGTTCTGCTATGATTGCGAAAAGTAGTCTCATTCTGAAAATCATGAAATGACTCTTGTACCACGTATTAATCATGAATGAAATTTCTTATGTAGCATACCAGTTGACTGAGTTGTTGCAAGTACTGGTAGTACTCCAATGGATTATCGACAAGTTCACCTCTAGGTGCAGTAGCATCCATAAGGTTTTGCCATGCTGTTAATCTCTGAGCTAGTAATGTACCTCGTGCTTCGAAGCCCTGAAATCACATCAGTACACTTATAAATAACAAACATAAATGAAACTAAAATCAATTGGTATCCATTCCACTGCACCACAAATACTTACAAGTTGTGGATCCGAAAAATCTGGGAATTTCTTGGTAGTAAGCGGTACGATGAGACAGGTGGATGAAAACACAAAAACTGCAGCAAGTATAGCATAAGGGTGATGTGCCACTACACGCGAGAACCACCACACCTCCATTTCTAAACACCTCGCGTATGGTTCGCATTGAATCTAAGTCATTCCTAAGCTAAATAAATTAACACGACAGATCTGGCCCGATAACTTCATGCTAATTATGTTCTAATTCACTCCACACTATCATAGTAAGCATCTCGTTTAGTATTCACAATTTTGGAGCTAACTTGCTCCATTCTTAAATTTTTAAAATACTCCTCGTAGAATATTATCATGGAAGGTCTCGCGGCTCGCATGCATATACAAATCGATGGTTCGATATCGCAAGGAAAATAGACATCTTCAGTAGGGTCATCCCCTGACTCTGCTGGACCGAAACTTGCGCATTCCTTGCTATCTATACATATATATATATGTGTATGTATAGAAATATCTGCTGTCACGCAACCAAATATTCATAAATACTCTCTTCGATATCCAATTAATTTACCAATAATAAGCATAAGGTTAAAACATAGCTGACATTTATACAAGTCACACTGGCTTTAGAACTTCAGCAGGATTTTATCCCATTTTTCAACTCGAAGGGTTATTTTCTCAACCACGAACTACGAGCAATGCGTTCAATATGAGATGTACGCTAGGATACAGCCACGCATGAACGTTTTAGCATTTTTCTGGTTTTCGTATTTGTAAGAAATCGATTAATCACAAATTATGGATTAATGATAGATATCGCATACAAGCACAGTCGCGATGCTGTGCTCACATTGGACCATATTTTGATGAAAATAAAAATAATACAAAAAGAAATTATACTCAGCCTTGCATGGATTGTTTTTGTTTTATGCTGCCTTAGAATATTATTATTATGTAATATTTTTAGTATGGGAATAGAGTGGTCGATATTTTAGGGGTAAAAGACACTAAGTAAATTATACTTAAAAAATTAATTTTATTATATTCAGCTATTGTAATCTTAGAAAGCTTTAAATCCACATTAAGAATAGATTAAGGTAAAGTTTGAAATAGTAAGCAGCCTTCCTCTTTTGTGGTTGAACATGTTGACATAGAATGTGTATTATTATGATGATACTCTACGAGAATGGATATCATTATAAGTCATAGACCTATCGTATAAATTGTTAAAGTATTTTTTCAACATAGTACAGAATTCTGAAACAACTCAATGTATGAGTTTGATGAAATATTTGAATAATTTGTTCAATAGGAAATAACATTTCATATTATACAAGAAAAAAGCTAGTGACCTTAATAAATAAATGCGGGTGACTGTAAATCAAAGATTTGAATGACAATTCATTGGGTAAAATAGAATATAGTAACGTTGAAATAAGCGATAGATACATCTATACTTTCATAAGATCAACCACAATTGCATTTCTTTTAGATTCAGTGCCTTCCTTGGTATCATCTTCTTCCTGTCGTGGCAACTCATCTTGTCCTCGAATCCTGATGTTATGTTTCTCCTTGTATTCATTTATTTCAACTCCTTTCTTTGTCAATTGATCATTTAATGCATCTATTACCTTGATCAGCTATAGGTGACATGCAAAATAAAATATTTTAGAAGTTCAGCCTTAAAAATAAAAATAATCAAACTTAAAAGTATATAGCACCTGTTCTTTGTTTGAAACTAAAGTGGGCATTATGTCTTCAACAATACGTTCGCATAAAATACCACCAATCATTCTGTAACATTTCCTTTTAGGATCCACATTCTTTAAAGTATCAATGACTATTCTGAAATACAGAACACATTATTAAACTTTTAATTGAAATTGAAATCTATACATCAGTAGAGGATTCATAATTATTCTCCATATACGGAATATTTTACAATGACATGATAAGGTATTGATTAATGATAAAGTATTTAAAAAACATTTCATTTGATTTAGAACGCAATTGATGTTAGATAATTATAATACTCAATTTCTGGTACCCAATTGTATTTATTTGTATAAATTTCAAATTTGCTCTAAGTCTAAGGAGTTAGGTTAAAAATTTTGTCGGCTCACTTGTGCTCGTTCAATTCCATTTCCATTTCAGACAATTTGTTAGCCATCATCCTTTGTTCATTTCGGAGGGTCTGAAATCCAGCGAATATCTCTTCATTGGAATTACCTCCTTTGGACGATGATTTTCCAGACTTTTTGTCGCTTGCCATATTAGGAGATCTTGTTCACAAATTTGTACAGAATACAGTCGGCTCATGGGCTGTACACTTAACCTGTACCATTTCTCTTCAAATTTTATTATCGATACTACTAGGGAATGACTCACTACAAGGGAAAAAATTCCTAGATAGCTAATGTTAGTGGTTCTCAACCATTAAAACCATTATTTATCATTCTTTAATACCCGGCATGCAACATTAAATGATTTTAAATAAAGAAATTTGTACTTATAGCTAAATACTTATTCGGGAATCATGAAATTTTCATGCATTAATGCGCAAGATTTATGAAGTATTTGTACAGATAATTCATCGTATTTAGCATAACATTATGAAATTATACATTAAATTTCATTTATTGGTGAATCAATAGATACACTGTCATGTCACGTGCACACATAAATAAAAAAATCGCATAAAAAAGCTACGCCAACTAGCAGCGTTCGTGTACTCACAAAAATGCACAAGTATAAAAATGTTTGTAGTATCTTACAAGTATTACCGTCTACGGGTGTTTTTAATTCTCTAGTCGACTTATTTACCGTAATTACAATTAATTTCATTCAATCAAATAGACACGAGCCAAGCAGTGTAGTCCTGTTCTGATATTCCTGATATGTGGCTATGAAAAATACTGCTAATCTCTTATCAAGTTATAAACTATAGCTCTACAAATATCTCATTAACTTATAGATCCTCTCGAATCTCAATGTATCAAGGCAGTGAGAGGCTATTAGTTTCAGTGCCAGTGCATTAAATTGTCATCGGTTTAGTAACCGATATTTCAATGGTTATGTTCAGCAGAAACAGCACTAAGAGAGCAAGAGCGTTTGATTGGTTTTTTTATCGTAAATCTTACGACGTTTGTAAAATTTGACCAATCAAATGTATGAGCTCCCTCAGCGTTGTTTCTGCTGAGCACAGACAATGGCAAAAGGGTTGTAAGGACCATTAAAAAAGTAATTAAAATACTTATGGTCCATCCAGCTTGAGTAACATTGATACTTAGCGTGCATCTGATGATGCTACCGATAAGCACACATATTTCCGATTAATCTAGGCATAGCTTAAGTTTTGATTTATAAAATTAATCAACACGTCTTATCTGAAGTACATTTATAACGGCACTAGAGATTGAATGTGTAAAAAAACGAATTTTTGTATTAAAGATACACAGTAGCCATTGAAAAATTTATAAGAGTTTACATATTAAGAGTCACCGAGTTTATAAGAACTTATAAGTACCTTTGCGACGCTTTTAAAGTCAAGTGAAGGCTTTAAATGTCTCAACAAATTAGAAAGTAATCTAATGATTATTTTAAGAACGTCGGGTGACGTTCATTTAAATATACACGACTTCATTAATAGCGTAATAACTTATTGATATGCAAAACTAAGAATGCGTTATAGACAGAAATGTGAAGATGATTTTCTAAGAATGCCCGCCGAGCATCATTGCTTAATTCTTTTAGACGCATGTAAGAAACAGGGCGAATAATAGATATATTCCTTTACCGAGAATATTTTGCTGTTCCCCGTTAGAAATGTTCTGAGTACTAACCGTGTGATTCTTTTTCTTAATCAACGACAAAATAATATAGTACGTATATAATATAATACGTATCACTGCCTGACACTATGTTTCACCATTGTCATGTATCACTGTACAATTTGCAACGATAAGAGTAACATGACAATAGATATTTGAGTATTTCATGTCGATCAGTAGTACGAGGTATATCTCCTTAGTATATGGAAGATGTGAAAAAACAGAAAAAATAGAAGATAAAGTGATAAATTACTATTAGACAGATGTCTCGGAATTCAGCCTCAGAAGAAACTTATTAGACTTAGGATGAGCCAGCTGTTCAGTCAGATTGAAATGTGGCAACCTATGAGCCGTGCAGAGAAGAGCTACTTCTCCTTGTCTCAGCTGAAACTCACAACCAGGTGCCAAAGGCCGAGAAGGCAGTTCACCCTCGCATACAAGGGCCCAATGGTGTGATTTCCTCTGTCGCTCCTTCTCGTTTGAGAGGACTGGACTCGTGGTAAAGAAAGGCTCGAGAAATGCGCGTGGAGCAGCATCCTGTGCGAGGCATCGTGCCAATCGGCCTAAAATGGATTCAACAGAGTGTCGTGGTTGTTGCCGCGTCACCCTCAGGTACTTTTGCAAGGCTCGAGCCATCGATGGAAACACCGCTTGCGCAGCTTCCATTGGATCCATCGGGCCAGGATTCGGAGCGGATTCCGCTTCGGAATGCAATCTTTTAATGTGTGCAAAGGCCTCCTCGGCAGCAGTTATCAATCGGGCTCTTCTCTTTCGTACTCGACGTTCATAGTCGTGTTCCTCGTAGAAACGCTCGTTGTGACTGGAATCTCTTCTGCGCGCTTGGGCGGCTAGAACGGCTCTGTCACCACCTGCTCCACGTTGCTGTACACCCGTTCCAACTCCACCGTCGACTTCATAAAATTTGAAGCTTGACTGTTTCCTACCTGATTTCGAGACAGGCAACCGTTCCAGGTACGGGTTGTAGATAGGGAATTCGGTATAATACCTTTCTAGAACCCAGACCGCAGCCCTTTGGATTGATAGCTGTCCGATTGCATATGATCTCGATTCACCATCTGGTGATCTTACTACCTACAATCAGTTCATTGAAATAATTAATATATCACGAATTCATATGAGTATAATTCAGTAGCACTATTATGCATAAATTTTGTAGATAGTATATTTACTTTAAGATAAAAGGTCGGTTGTAGATGGCGGATCTCTATCAATAGTACAGCAGCATAATGTACAAAGAGAAGTGTGTCAGCAAGAGTCCCTGCGTAACTCACTAAACTTTTGTACTCTGTGATTTCACCATTTGCTGCAGTCTTAGCGCTCTCTGTTACCTGTAATAAGAAATAGTACCATGTTTTCATCAAATGTAAAGATATAAAAGTTTCATATTGATATGGTTACTGTTTAAAAATTGAATAAATACCTGTACAACATAGAAGAGCCAGTAAGTGCAAATGCAGAGTAAAGTGAGTACAAGTACTCCAGCTCGAAAAAGAAAGACACGTGGCATGGTCGCATTTCCTGGCCTTAAAAATACAGCCCAGCAGCCTATTCCTAATAGAACTAGCTTAAATGCCAGACCCAGTAATTGTCCCTTACATTCTGCATTACAAGATAATAGCTGCAATCTCTGTTGTAAAGTCAGCACACTTGTAGAATCAGGGAAAAATCCCAACTTTGGTAAAACAACCATGGCTATAGGACTTAAAAAAGCACTTAATCCTAGTATCATGGCTATTACTGGGCCTACATATCGATTACATGTAAACCCAAATGAACCATCGTTTTCATTGGGCCAATGACTTATATCCTCAGTCGATTCTGACCGATCAGATGTATTTCCTGTTACAGCAGTCGTATTTTCACCCCAATTTTCATCTTGGGGCAATATCTGTACTTCTATAACTTCTTGGCCTAAATTATCCACACTGTCGCCCCTGACATTAACAGTTGTTTGAAAGGGCGCCATTTCACTGGTATCCAAATTGTGTCTCTCTTTTCTCTGGCCTCGACTACTCCTAATCAAGAAGCAACACATACATTGTAAGAGAATCTTATTATGACTGTGAAAGATAAGATATGTATATATTGATGATATACCTGCTAGATCGATGGGAATGTTGTCTGTGATGACCCTTGTTACTGTGAGATCTATGGTGCTTTTGCGAGCCTCGGCTATGATGGCTGTGGCTATGCTCGCTAGCCCCAGATTTTACGCTCTCCGTCTCCATACCCCGGCATAGGCTACCGCCCTAGCGCTACCCCATATGAGCGCATTACTTCATTCGCACGTGAACCAGCACAGCATTTACAAAGGGATAAGAGACCGTGAGATTTTTTAGGAATTGCGTGATGACACGCCATCGGCCGAAAGCCTCTTCCACATCGGCACATACGATTTTTCCCTCACTCCTAACATACTCAAGTGAAAATTACAATTTTCTTAAATCCTTCAACAGTCTAGATGAATGTTTGTATGGAAGACACTTGATTTTACTAAAAAAACTTCGAGTTTTCGTGTCAAAACAGACGCCGACACGCCTAGCGTTTATTATTCCCACCCCCTCTTTGGTTACTGCATTCCGTGATAATTGCTAGGGAGAAAGGATCATAAACGTAGGGGATTTCTTGCAGTATAGGAAACCAGAGGATTGTATAAGAGGTTCTCAATTGCTGCCATGCTGTAAAAGAACAGAAAGAATCGTGCGTCATCGCGCAATGTTGTGAAAGCAAGTAAACTTGTTAGTGTGTTGCAGTATTGTGACTCGCGGTAAATATAGCTGTCAAATTACTATGAAATCACTTGATTTTCTCAAGATGTTATAAAGGTAAGAGAAAAAATATATCGATACTTGTATCCTTATATTCCCTTTTTTATTTAGCCGATCTTATATTACTATTTCGTTTTAAAAATTCGTTTGTTAATAATTTTATAGTACTAACCCTAGTACATGTATTTGACGGAATTATAAACTACTTGGTAATATATTCTTTAGGCGTTAACACTATTACTTTCAACGGTAATAAGTCTTATGCTAACGTGCTCAAAATGTTTTAATCTAATTATCTCTAATTTATAGTTTTATTTTACTGTTGCAATTCAAAATTTTTTTGACAACTCCACAAGTGTTATACTTTTTGTTCAACACTAATAGAAAATGTTAATTCGTGTAGATTATATCATAGACAGCTCTTGGTAAATGATCGCTGAACAATGCTTGTATTCTTTCATTGCGCGATACTGGAGTATATCTTCTCAATGGAAAAGTCTTAATAACACCATCAGTTAGTGCTCTTGTAACTGGAGTTAGGTCAGCTTCAGGACCTTTTGTGTATTTCTCCAAAGCTAACATTTCTTTTTGGAACAATTCTTGTCCATATTCCTTACGAGTTTGAGGATCTAACTGGGTCCACATATCTCGAGCTTGTTCGAGCAGGGCAGCATTGTCTTTCAGCCATGCATTACCTGAGATATATTCTCCAGTTTCTACAATAACCACATCCACTCCCCATCTACGCATTTCCAAACGTAGGCAAGTTCCCCAAGCCTCAATTGCAGCCTGTACATCAATATAATGTAGCATGTATAACGAGTAGTATATCAGAAATGATTGATAATAAATTGCGCGGAAAATAAGTAATTTGCTTATAATAATATTACCTTAACTGCGCAGTATATTCCACGTACAGGACTAGGTATACGAGCCAAGAGACTACCGACCAGCACCACACGACCTTTTGAACGTCTCACCAAGGGTAGAAAAATCTATACAATAAAATTGTACACAATTCCAGTAGGTGAGATATGCCATTTTAAGAAAGTAGTTTATACCTGAGTTAACCGAGTAACACCAATGAAATTAATGTCTATGCTCCTCTTCACCACAGATGGCGGAACCCATTCACATTCACCCAAGGCAACCCAAGCCGCTGCATGTACTAATGCCCACAATCCTAATACAAACATCATCACCATATAACTTTCAATTAAAAATAGTGGCTAAAAATCATGTACTAAAGCTTTGCAGAACGTGAAGCTTTTTGAAATCGTTGGGAACGTCTGAGCATCTTAATTGCATACCTGGCGCTCCATCTGGCAAGTTCTCGTTAACGTAAAGAAAAGTCGAATGAATGTCACGTTCATTCGTCGCATCTAATTGCAAAGTGTGTAGTCTACCTGAAGCCTCTTTTTTTAACTTTTGCGCAAGCTCTTCATTTTCGATTTTATTCGTAAATCCCGCGAACACAGTATACCCCTTGACGAATATAAAATACAGAAATTATTATTTATATGCTTCACTCTTTCATTTCTAATTATTAAATCCGTACCAAGTCATCTAATTGTTTTGCCAAAGCGTATCCAACTCTGGAGTCACAACCTGTAATAAGTACTGCTTTGCCTGCTGCTGTTACCTATTTGAATAATACACCATCAGCTTTATTCAATTATCATAGTATTACGTTACTACTCAAAGATGACACTAAGTATATTACTTCTACGTAGAACAGAATATATAAAAGTATTCGTAATGTTCAACTATCATTTAACATTAACTTGAAACAAAGGTCAAAAGCTCATGCCTGACCCCTTCTAATCGAACTATGATTTCAATATAGAGTACCTTTGATCTTTTAAATTCCCGTGTGCATCTGACATTATTAAAGGATAAAGATAAAAATTATTTCCTGTCCTCTCCAAGAGGTCAAAGGACATCTTTATTCTTGAACTTTTAAATGACTTGTCCTTTAACCACGTACAGGGATACGTGCGACACGATCATCACATTTTATATGCACAATTAATACATTTTACTGTATGAAATGGCGATTTTCCATTTATATAATTATTAACTATCCTTCTATCAAACTGTACACACTATATCTCGAAAACCCTGGGGTAGCTGTTCACTTGCGAAGCCATGTTAAAGACTACACGGGGACAATTTTTTATATAACATAAATAACTCACCTTCAAATTATGATAGAATAATGTAGAGCCTAAAGAAATAGCCAGTAACATCAAGAACAGAACAAAACTTGAAGTTTGTGAGATACCAAAGGTGTTCAGAATGGTAGCGAGAATAACGGCAACTGCGTGCGAAAATGCAATGGGCAAAAGACACCTTTCAGCCAATTCCCACGTTGGACTATCGTCGGTGTCTTTGTTCGTATTCGGAGGCGGCATTGTTGTTTTTTATCTTGATCGGTTTAATATTCAATTAAATTCGATTAAATCATTCGGATATAGTCTTTAGCTTAACCAAGAGCCTGAACTGGGCTAGGCCCGGGCTAACTTTAAACTTGAAACAGTGTCTAGTCTCGTCAAGCTAAAATTAGGAGCAGTGCTGTGCCTTTAAGTCATGTAGCCTGCTTAAATTTTTACGCTTTATTGGAAAGTGAATTATACCTTTTCTTTTTGATTCTCAATTAATCTGTGTATAATGATTTATTTATTAAAACCGCCATTTACTATATATATAATTTCTATTTCAATTAATCTCAAACAGACTCCGTTGTCAATAATTGCTTTTATGTTTTCATTAGGTTTTTGTTAAGTCAATTATGTACGCAGGTCAATTCATTACCTAGTGAAAGCTCCAAATTATCTATTGCCATGTACAAAGTTTTACAAAGTCTATGGCACTTACATTATTTAAATAGACACACTACTACATTTTTTATGGTACCAAAGTTTTTTCCTATTGGTAGTACACATGCTACTGGATGAATCATGATCAGTGTGTAATAAAAACTACACTTATATATTTCTATTAAAAGGATACCACATATGTTACAATGTTAAAAGTATTTTTATGTATCATACACCAAAGCAGTATGACATGCATTTATATTTACGATGTGGTGAAGATTATTTATTTATAATTAAAATATATTGTAAATTTCTCATTCTTATTTGAGATTACAAAAGCTATTTTGAATATACTGATATTACACTAAAAATACGTTCTGCCGAATTCGATATATTCTATGAACGTCATATCAAAATACAATATTACATGTTTCTACAAAAAGCCCAGTTTTGCTATATCTAATAAATTATAAAATCTGAATCATTTGAAAGAGACATATAGTAAAATGGCTAATATGTCGACAGTACCTTTCAGTCAGCATTTTGAAGAAACATTGCTAAATGAGGTTGTACTTAGATGAATAAATATTGACAAATAAATTCGCAAACCATAATAGAATAGCACGTCTATTTTATCAGTGCATACTATTTCTTTTTTATGAACTGTCGCGGAATAATCTAAATTTAGAAGGTTTACCCTTGGCTCGGGTAAACAGTTCGTCTGGACGAGGTAAAAAATTAAATGAGAGTGGGGTAGGTTATTGATTTCTGTCTGGCTGCCATGTTGGGAGGGAATGCTGTTGGGGGTGTCTCTTGACTGTATATACGCAGAACTCTACGGGGAGTATAAATAGGAGGTGTAGTTGCACCATTGACCCAGTGTTGGGTCGACACAGAGTCGGATCAGTCACTCAGACACTACATTAACACACCACCGCCTTTTCTATTTTTTAACCGCGCCTGTAAATTGCTCTCTATCATAAAATTCCTCAGGAACCAAGAATATCCGAAACAATCCAAAAATCACTGCCCTTTCTTACTTACGTTTTGAATGTATAAACTTTTACTCAAAATACCGCCACCTAGTGCTTAATGGAAAAGAAAACCTTGATTAAAACGCCCTTAAATCCTTTAAACGTGCTCCAAGTTAATCGCGTTATCTCCCAAGTATTACTGAGTTGTCCTTTACGACTCTCGTTCGACGCTTGTGCAAACTTGGACTTGACGGAATTCCAGTAGCAGTGCATTGACCTCTCAATGTATGTACATAGACGGTGAAGCCTTAACTTGGGCCCTTCCACTTAAAGAATACCATTGATCCCTTGGTGGAATTGTTATTTAATTGAAGCGACATTTAGCCTAATTCTTACAAGTTTTGAGGAAGTTTAACTTTTAAAAGAAGTGTTTATTTTCAGTACCTCCAAGGAAACATGTCAGAAACGGCAGTAGTAATTCATGGGTCTGGCAACCCTTACAAAATTGTCGATTACGCAAGAGAACGGCGAAAGGGGATCACCGCATCATCCCTCAAAGAGTTGACGAGTGTTGCCAGAAGTCGCTTAGCCCTTCCTCAGGATGTCGATCTCACCATTGTACTGGAACAAGATGGTAAATAAAAACTATCTAATAGCAAGAATATTAATGAACTTGCAAGATCAGTAATTTTGAAAGATAGAAATAAAATACTATAAACTAACGAGTTTATTTTCATTTAAAATCACAGGAACAGAAGTAGATGACGAGGAGTACTTTGCTACCTTGGAAAGAAATACAAGTCTCATGGTGCTTCATGGAGATCAGAAATGGATAGCTGCAGGCGGAAAAGCTGCTTCACGTTATGTCGTGGTAGATAACGTAGACAATTCACAGGGTTGTTCCAAAGGTGGCGGTGATGTACTAAGGAGAGCTAGAACGCCGATTGAACCCTTAGTTTCATCCCTGCATGGAGATCCCTCTCATATTTCTCTATTGGGAGGTAATGATTTGGAATTATTGAGCGACATGGATCCAGATAGTCTGGCTGATATTGTGCCAGACAGGTAAGTAAAGAGACATTGAGTTACCTGGGAATAAAATGCAGGGTATGGCTCCTTCAAAATCAATTTTTATCTCTTTTAGGATGTTTTTGGAACAATTGAAGGAAGCATCAGGCAGGTTCCTGGCTGAGAAACGACAAGCTCAGGAATCCATGGCTTTACTCCAGATGTACGCGAGTGGAGGTGAGATGGAACGTGCGTAGGCCATGTGGGGTGTGGGCGCCCTCACACTGGCTAATATGTACCGAGTGCGACGTCGTTTCTTCTACAAAGGTCGCCACATACAGCAAACATTAATTCTTTTCTGGAATTGAGCCCATTTATTTTATAATTGGTCACCAAACGGTGAAGCAAAGTTAATAACTCGCAAATAAAAATGCGCGTTATCAGATAAATCTGAATAGTGATTGATAACCGTAAAAAATTGCATAACTCTAATCAAACTTCTGCTTCCATTGAAGAAAACAAAGTGCACGAGGATACAGGGGATATATGAAATTCTTTTTTTGACTAGAAGGAAAAAAGTAAGTTACCGCAAAAGCGTTTGGCATTTTCTCTTAGATTATCTCTCGAATTTTAAATTCGTTAAACAGACATGTGCTGATGATGTATGAAAAGTATGTGCTTATCCCTAGCATGAGTTGTCTTTAATAATCGGTAGCTCTGACTCGCAGTGCTTAATAATTACATAAATTCCTCGGGAGCATGTTAATTTTAACAGCGGTTCTTTTACGGGGAAATGCATACTTAGTTGCGAGTTCGACACTATTGTGCGTTGATAGTACGTGATATACTATACGGAATTGCTTCGATGCTCAGCAAATACCTACCTAGTACATAAACATAGTATTATCCGCTGCATACTCCGAATATATTCAATAGTAAAGAAACAGAACAGATGTACTATGAAACGTAGAATACTGCGAAAGAAAGTTATTTCCTCGCGATATTGCCATATCAATATAAGCACAAAAAAGATTTTAGTTACCACAATTTGTATCTAGTTATGCCATACGGTTCTTAAGTTAAAGGAAGTTTGAGGAAATATTAAAGACTGAGGATCATAGAGAAAAAAAATTCATCCCCATTTAGATCACAAATTCATTGTGCACTAACACTAGCGATACGTTTGAGAGAATTAAAATATCAACCCTTTGATACCTAGCCAAGTTGTCAGTTTGATAAAAAAAAAAAAGAGAAACACGTAGAAAAACGAAAATGAAGAAAGCAGATAGGGGCTTCTGAAAAGGATATTGTTATGTACATAACAATAGGAACGATGAAGATTCTGTTTAGTGATCGAGATAGTTGAAAATTTGTTACTTGAATCAGAGATCCAATATTATTTACGGTAAACATGCTGTGCTTAACTATAAAGGATATAAAGCATTCGTCTCGTTTGCCGCAAAGGATAAAATTTTACATACGACCATCATTCTCTGCAGAAGCCCCGTTACTTAATATTATGCCATTCTTTGATATATCTTGACATCTATAAAATAATGTGCAATATTCACATTATTATTCGATCGTTGTCATTAAAATTTTCATGTCATATAAAGAAAAGAAAAAGTGAAATGCAACGACCAGTATAAGAGTATTTAATACTCGTTAATAATCTAATGTGTTACTACTTATAAACATTACGTTATATAAATCAGAATAACCTTAGCTCATAATGAATTGATAATTGATTAATATTTTAGGTACAGTTGAGATTAATGAATGATGTGCTGTTAGCGATTAACTAATACATTAAATAGAACTGCCAGTTAAGAACAAAGTCGATCGATGCTCAATAAAGCCCCCCAAGGTTTAACAATTTTTTAATATAACGGTATTTAGTATATTCTGACCGAAATGGTCACTTTATTATCACGTTACGGCCATTATTGAATTACCAAGAACGTGCCAACAAGACTAACGTTAAGTAGGAAAAATGGGAACTGACTAAGTTTTAACACTATGTAAGAAATTGGCATCGATGAGCTGTATCAAATCGTTGGTAGCATCTCGCAAACGATTTGACGCGTTGCGTAATTGACAAGCAGCTTCTTGCAGAGTGAATTCGCTTCGTAATAATTGCCGATTAACCGCCGTCAATTCTTTAACACCAGCAGTAATCATATCGCCGCTCAATTCTGTTATGTCTCTGTCTAATGCCTCGTTGCATTCACCTGTTTGCAGTCAGAAAAGATCGCTTTTTAATACATAGGTTCGTTCGGTTTCCGTCCGCAAGTTTGCAACAGTAACATTCCTTGAAAACAATTATTTCCTTCATTCATTAAAGCATAGGAGCTAATTACGACTTTGCGATTAAAATACTTAAGGGTGTGTAATGTGCCTCGATTTAAAGAGAAGAAAGTTAGATTATATTAAGACTACCTGATAAATATAGAGGCTTCGATCTAGCGAATATACGTCTGATTAAAAATTTTTCGTGTATCTAAATTTTCATTGTATAATCCTATTTATTAAAGTTATTGTAATTCAGATTGTATTACTACAGTGTCAATAAATGATTATGTCTCAACATATTTGATTATACTGTTCACAGTGGTAAAATTTTGAACAATTGATCTATAAACAATAAATGCATTTTACAATATACATTGAGTTGGGAAATAAGTTCGTTCAGTTTTTTAGAACGAACAACGAGAAATAAACCGAACGAACTTATTTGCCAACCCAATATAAATTGCGATAAACAATCTACAATGGAATATGGAGTAAGAGTTTTAACAAATAAATATAAAGTCTTACGTAGTTTTTTATGGAGCAAACTGTTGTACTTAATACAACTTTTCTTTGATTTTGGTATTTTAATATCACTGTATGGTGGACAAACAGTAGCATCAACTGCACCACTGACGCTGCTTAAACTGTTCCCATCTGCAATGGACCGTCGGAATTATTATTATTATTTGTGTTTGTAACCATTGACATTACCATCATCAGATTCCGGGGCTTCGCCGGATATAATTGTTCCACACGGATTCGGTGTACGCATTGAAAGAAATCCCATACCCTAATTAAAATATGGAAATACAATAAATTATTTCTAATCTCTTACGATACATCTAGATTTATAGGTTATACAGACCGTCGCAACGTTTACAGTTTCCTCATCAGATTCTGGAGCCTCACCAGATATCACAACAGCTTTGAGATCCATTTTCTTACAGCAAGCATGTACTTACCATTCAAATATATTCAATTATTAGATTTTTAGTAAAAAAAAGAAAAATGACACTTCAAAATGATTAGATATTCGAAGAACGCCATGTTTTATTTTGACAGTTATCCATTATTTCACATTGGCAAGAGTTACTGACAGGACCCTGACAGCCTATTTAAACGCAAGTATGAAATTAACAGTTTTAGAATATTTTTAGTACAGCTCGTACTCCTAGTGCTACCGTGAAAAATTATTTACTTTCTGGAAGGTTAGGTGAAATCTTTTTGAAATCAATCGATTTTCCATATTTGTAAAAAATACAATCTCAAGATATTTCTTACAGACATTAGGTATACTATATTTTTATTTCAACGGTATAGTGTATTTTATTTCTTAAATATTTCTTAGAACTAAATGACTTTTTACATATAGTTACAATGAAAATATATATGCAACAGAATATTACAAAAATAGAGTTATCCTCTTAGAATATCCAACTCTTCCGGAGTAACATGCATTCGTAATTCTTTCTCCCGGATAATATCTTGAATTTGTGTCAAAAGTTGTGGAGCAACTTCCGCAGCATCTATATAAATACATCTTGCCCATGGACATTGTGCTACACTTTCATGGTACACCTCTTCACCTCGTTTTGCACATAGATCTTGCTCTCGCAATAATAACATATATAATCGCCAAATTAATGGACAGCATCGAGTTTCAGCCACCCTAGAAATAAATATATTCGTATATGACTTTCTGCATTATTTTCCTAATAAATTAAAATTCACATGAAATATATATTACCTTGCCAGTTTTCGATGGAAGGATAACAATTTATTCAAAGCTGCTCTCGCAGCATCAAATAATCCATGCTTTTGTAGATAGATGATACGAGCACGTGCAGTCAAGCACATAGAAATTGCTGGCCATGGGCGAATATTTTCACTTCGAATAATAATTTTCCAACATGGTAACTCAATCTATAAAACAATGTTATATTTCATATATGAATATTGTATACAATTTTCAATTTTAAGTTACATTGAATAATTACCTCAATTCCAGAAAATACTGATAGCATATAAAAATTGTCTGGATATAATTTTAAGGCTTCGTATACAGTCTCCTTTAAGATATGTTGGACGTTGTGTCTTTGCTCAATATATAGTTGTAAGAACATTATTTTACTCTCATACAGGCACTCCTACAAAATCATACAATCATTTAAATTATACAGATTATTCAGAAGTATTGTAGTATCTGTAGGTGGTTTTATAGTAAAAATCAAATAGATTGGCCAACTTCAATTGTTTCAGTTGTTTCACTATTCCTGAATAACAGTATATAACGTATGTATTTTACTAGCAGATAGTATGCATACCCGCAAAAATCTACTGTCCTGGCAATGCTTCAGACATTCATCGAAAACTTGGATAATTTCATTGATACTCCGCTTAGTAACATACAAAAAGTAAACATAACATGTGATAATATCACATTCAAAACTGGGTAAAAAATATGTGTCATCCACTTCTGTTGCTACTGGATTTTCCAAAAATTGTCGCACTGAGTTTTGAAGATATTTTTCAACCAAAGTCAATCGAGATTCATTAGATCCTGATACAATATGAGTAAAGATTTTCAGTATTCGGTCACTATGAGACTCTTTATATGTATCAACATCCAACAAAGTTTCGAATAGTGTTCTGTATACACTCAATAGAGCTCTTTTTTCTTCATCATTTGATATCGATTCCAAATTCTGCCCCTGAGACTGAATAGTAGTTTCAAGAATATTGACACAGTTATCAAAGCGTTCCATTTCTCGTTCAATCAATGCATATTCTCTGTAAAAATGTAGATTATTTCTGTTCTCATCCTTTTTCAGAAACTCTTTCAAAATATTTTTCAATTTTTTTCTCCTAAAATAAAAAAAAATCATGAGTGTTATCCTATAAACGATTAGTAGGTCACTCAAAATTTAATAACCTATACCTGCTGTCATTCTTGAGAGGATCATTTTTACTGAAAAATACAAGAAGCCGTTCAAACCGTAACCACCACACATAAATACTTGTACGCTGCAACGGTTGTAGATTTTCAGCGATTACTTTAAATGCGTCTCGTATAAAATCTAAGTACGGTTCTTGAGCTGGATGAAATCGTAAATATTGGGGACCGGATGTTAATCTTCCCTCAAGTATGCCATCTAAGAGAGCCTTTCGTTGTCTATGACCAGCCATGACGCCTATTGAAGGATATGATAATGGCAATAGCATCTCCAAAGATTCACCACTCCAATCAAAGTCTTTAATCGCCAAGTCCTGTAAATTTGACTGTACTATACTAATTGTCAGAGAAGAATACAGCAAAGGTATAATTAAACACACCTGTAATATCGAATCTCGAGTAGGTAGAAGAGGAACTTTTAATGACATAAGAGAATAAATTGCCAAACGGAAATTTGATTGCATCGAAACCATTGGATGAACAAAATCTGCCACATCTTCTGGGAGAACAAATCGACGAGAATCACCAATTAATTCTAACTCATCGCTACTCACACTGAGCCAGTGACACCGTTCTCTTAGAGACTCAACTCGTAGCCATAACTGATTTAATGGTAATCTGGAAGTTAATACCACTTCTTCCATACCAACTGGAAAAAAAGTTTTTCATGAGTAATAGGGAAAATAAAGAAACAGGGAAATGTGCAAGATTGCAGTAAGTTCACTTACTTAATTTTTTCTCGTCGATAGAACTTTGCAGTTTTAAACTGTCTTTATTTAGACTGAGATTCAGGCAAAGGTTCAATCTTAAAGTCTCCCACATTTGTTCCCAAAGTCCTGCATGCCTTAAGAATATTAGGCAGCGGTACAGCATCTCTAAAATGTTATGTTTGTTAGTGATACTATTATCATTTTAATTTATGATCATAATACTGAATTCTTGAATTACCTAATATTCGTTTATCGTATATATGAGGATTTGTTCTTGATCTTTGTCGCAGAGTGCAAAGACATTTTGAATATAAACTCAAAACTTTTGGTACTGTGCACATAGCCACAGACCCTTGCGTAGTCATTATAAATGCTTGCCATAGTGTAATATTCCCTGTATCTTTATTTACCAAAGTCTCCATTTCATTTGAGAGTTGATCGGCGGGAAGTAATTCACTCATCAGATTTAATTTGATCTTTAGAAGTTCGTGAGAATTTGGATTCTTTTCCAAAGCTTTGTTTATAATTGATTCCTTTTTCTGACAAGTTGTTATTCTTATGTCTTTTGCAAGTTGATTTTTTTGAAATCTTGCAATGACATCCTGCAAGAATGTAAAGATTATAGTTATGAAAATATGACTTTTTATATAAAGACATGCTTTAAATAAAAGGTGTTACCTGAAAATAAACATATTGAAGCCACAGTTGTATATCGTTAGGATCATCTGTTAATTTTTCATTAAACTCTCGAATGCTTGATTTTTGTTCTTCCTCGATATTTACACACCAATTCAATATTTCGGCATCATTCTGACTGATGCTATCTTTTTCAGAATATCTTTTAATTGTGGTATCTTTTTTTAAGGACTTTTCTATGGAGTCAATATTAGTAACACAATATCTTTGAAAGGTTGATGATTTATGTTGTTTAAAAGGAACAAAACCAAGGCCTGCATTCTTCATGTGAGTATAGATAGGTCTAACTCGTGAACAAAGAGTATCCACTTTAGAATTTCCTTTATCCCTGAATTTATCTTCGTAATATACATTTTTTACCTCGCGATCATATTTTACTTGATGCTTTGATTTTACAGATTTGTGTCTTTTCTTATCTTTTTTATGTTTTTTAATTCTCTTTGACTTTTGATAAAGTTCTTCAGAACTTGAATCTGAATTAATGAGAATAGTACTGCGTGGCTCCGTAGGTCTCTCAGGTGAAGATAATATAACAACAGAATCATCTTCTGAAGAATCAGATATATCAATCAATGTATTTCTTGATATTACTGCAGCTGGGAAACTGGAATTCTGTAGCCAGTCTCTTTTTTCTAAAGATAAAAGAATTATTGTTGCATAAATCAGCAAGTCACACAATAATATATAAATAGTATAAGCTACCAGAAAAAAATAATTACGCTTATGTTTTCATTTATAAGAAGTAGTAAACAAACGTTATGTGACATTTGTTTATACAGAGATTTGAAGGCTAGAAATCTGATGCTTTACAGAAAACTTTAATTTACCATCTTTTACATCGAATTCTTCACGCGCAGTCGAACCGGTCACACTAATATCCGAATACGCAGGAAATAATGACATTTTACACTTCTATTAATATTCTAATCTAATTCATATCCATTCATATCGAACAAATCTCGAAAGCCAAATTACAACTTTCTCAGGTTGTTCTGAAAATCATCTCCTTTCTTCCTTCCTTTCCTTATGGCTGTATCCCCAATGGGGGGGACATTGCCAGTAACTGGTCCTAATAATCAAGGATTGGACATTTTTGACACCAGATGGCGATGTGTACCTTGCGAGACGGGCCTTATCAACTGAGCGGACTGAGCGCGAGGGACCTACAGAGTTTATACACCGAATTTGAACAGTGTTGGGCGAAATCCGTATAAATATACTCACTTAACTTTTCATATGAAAACCCATTGATGAATGCCGCTGGGAGCTGGGCGTGAAAACCCCGAACCTTTCGGTCGTGAATTCACTAACCTAAGCACTGGGCTACGGCTGCCCCTTGAAAATCATCTCAAATATCGATTTCCTTGATCATGAGTTTGAATCATTATTTATGAGTGTTGGAACACATACGCTACGAGTGGCGACACCTAACACTATTAATTATGCCCCACGAATCGACTACTTTCAGCATATAAACTTTCATCTCTTCTGTAATAATTACTCCCTGGTGCAACGTTTCAAAACTTAGTCAATCCTGTGAATTCACAGTGTGCTGTTGAGCTGCAGCGGTGGTTGAGTACGGGCGGACATAGGCTTAAGGTAATAATTCATATACGAATCTTATCAAATTGTCGGATTGCTTGTCAAGAATTCAATTATTTCTAGAACCACAAAGGTTGTTCACTTGAACAAAACATATCTTGACAAATAAAATTATTTTTAATTTAATTTTTAATTACTTAAATGGTTTCAAAGAAAACTAACGCAACTCATTCTTATCAACCCTTTATCTTATTATGGAAAAAAAAATGGTTCGAAATGTAATCTAATTATCAGCGACGCAACGCTTTGCGCGTGCAGTTTATAGCAATACCGGATATGACCGTATTGGTAGCGCACACTTCCGCTGTACTAGAATTCAATTCGAAAATTAACAGACGAAAATTCGAATTAGAAAATTATATCTATCTTATCAATTTCGTAAGAAGTATTTATAATTCCAGATGAGAAGCAAATGAGCCACGCAATCATAAACTAAGCAGGGGGTAATTCATTTAAAGATGCAATCAATTATCTAAGAATGACAGCTAGCATTAAATGAAATGACCGATGATTTTTCTAGAATCACCAAGGGAATCATGCACAAAACTACAAAATATAAAGAGCAAAGTTATCAAGGCAAAGCGTAATTATTACCAATCAAGTTACATAATAATCTTGTTTTTCGCTGGATAATGCTCTCTACTTCAATACGAATCTTATAGCCTCATTATTTCGCTATAAGCAAGATTATACTATCCATTTTGAAAGTCGTATATTTGACAGATGTTGGGTAAAATCTTCCGGGTAAAGAGCATCTTGAATGCCAAAGCACTGACGACCGAGGCTTCCTTATCTCCAAAACCAAGTTCAAGAGTAAGAAATATAAATATTTAAGAGTACGATACTCTGCAATGATATTTTTTTAAAAAAACGAATTAATTGTTTTTTATAGATACAACAATTTAGAAAGAGAATAAAATATGATATTAATGAAAATATACTTACGGACACATTTGGACGCGTTCATACTTACCTTAGAATCTCCGTCACAGAAAGATGTAATTTACGATGTGAGTTTATAAATCAGAATACCATTATTATTATTGTTCAAAGGGTAAAAAATAAACGCACTATTTTCTGCAGGTATGTATTGCATGCCAGCGGAAGGTGTAAAACTGACAAAGAAAGAAGGTATTTTAACTACTGATGAGATAATTCGCGTGGCTGACGTCTTTGTCAAAGAAGGAGTTACTAAAATACGTTTAACTGGTGGAGAACCAACTGTCAGAAAAGACATCATTGATATAGTTGGTCAGCCCATAATATTTTCATTTGCTTTTCGAATGCTACAATAGATCATAAACCAATAATTACATAATAAACCATTTCAGCACGGTTGAAGCAACTGAATGGTTTACAAAAAGTAACAATGACTACCAATGGTTTAACGCTCACCCGTATGTTACCAGCTCTTCAGAGAGCTGGATTAGACGGTTTAAATATTTCTTTAGATACTCTCAAGCAAGATCGTTTTGAGCTATTTACAAGAAGGAAAGGTTGGCCAAGAGTTATAGCTGCTATTGATTTAGCTGTACAACTTGGATATGATCCGGTTAAAGTTAGATATTTATTTATTTTTTATTGCTTTCCCAGCAAGCACGTGTGTCATATTTACGTAACTATTACATACCTGCTACAAAACTTAGAATTTATTATGTTGAAATATAACTTTTACAAGACATGTGTGCTGGATTTAGATGAGAGGCTATTATTTTAAATGTTTCTTTTTTTTCTAGATAAATTGTGTGGTAATGCGGGGATTCAATAACGATGAATTAATAGACTTTGTGGGTTTAACAAAGGACAAACCCATTGATGTACGGTTTATAGAATATATGCCTTTTTCTGGTAATGAATGGAAAGAAAACAAGATGGTTTCATTTAACGATATGAAGCAAATCATTCGAACCAAGTTTCCTGAATTTCATGCCATTGAGAATGAGCCAAATAATACATCTAAGGTATTTTGTTTAAATAATTGTCTGCATAGAATTGTATGAATGACATCTCAGGTGTAATACATTCTTCAATTTGCTTATTTTTATTCTAATGATATTATCAAAACGATTTTCAATTGTCTCATTTGTTTTCTGATGAGCAGGCATACAAAGTACCTGGATTCAAAGGTCAAGTAGGGTTTATTACGTCAATGAGTGAGCATTTCTGTAATTCATGTAACCGTTTAAGAATAACGGCTGATGGAAATCTGAAAGTGTGCTTATTTGAGGGGAAGGGCGAGGTGTCCTTGAAAGATGCATTGAGAAGTGGAGCAACTGAGCAAGACTTGCGAGAGCTAATAAGTGGAGCGGTACTTCGTAAAAAGAAGCAGCACGCAGGTATTTTAAATTTAAAAGTATTTTACTATAGCGGGAAAGAAGTATAATTCAAATATGTATATATATTTTTTAATTTATTTGACAAGCCCAAGGGCAACTTGCAAGGGATATCTAGCGATAACGTTTGCACCGCGTATGTTTCAGGAATGTTCAATCTGTCCCAGATGGAAAACAGGCCAATGATTCTGATTGGTGGTTAAATAATTCCGTAAGAAGTGTAATGCACGTATTATCACATTATAGGACAAAGGTTTCGTTTTTATAATCCAGAACAAGACGTTATCGCTAAATCACAGTGCTTGTCGTACTTTGTGAATTTTAAGACTCGATTAATCAGTGAACTGGGAATACTTTTCTATCATACTTGTTGTGTGGTTACAGACAGTGGTAAAACACGACAACTATATGCGAAAAAATATACGTCAAATAATAATATATGCATAATGCACGTGGGGCACATATGTCGAATTTCTCAGCGGAGTGCAACTGCAAGATTGTATTCATCGTTGACGCATGTGGATGAAAAAAGTGGGAAAGCAAATATGGTGGATGTTGGAAGGAAGAGTGCAACTGAACGTATAGCAAAAGCAAGGGGATTTGTACAAGTGGGACACGATATCAGTAAGCTAATTAATGAAAATAATATGAAGAAAGGTGATGTACTATCAGTTGCACAGCTGGCTGGAATTATGGGGGCTAAACGTACTTCGGAATTGATACCGCTGTGTCATCCCTTAATGATAAACTATGTAGACGTTCGTTTAATACTTAATTCGGAAATGCATAGAATTGAAATCACAGCGGAAGTTAGATGCACTGGAAAAACCGGTGTAGAAATGGAAGCTTTAACAGCTGTGAGTGTTGCAGCTCTTACAATATATGATATGTGCAAATCTGTTTCTGCGCATTCCATGCAAATAACTGGCATAGAATTGGTTTCAAAAACTGGAGGTGCTAAAGGGGATTTCTTCAGGGATAGAGAAAATTTATTACCCTGATTGTACTATTGCCCACCTGAGTACAAGTATAGATAAATGACTTAATTTAAAGAATAAATTTGTTAAAGAAAAACCCCTGACATATCCAATTGCACTGTATAAACTATAAGATGCTGTTGGTTACGTTTTGTACGTTCGTTATATACCTTATTTATATTTTAATATCGTTGGGTATCTTTAAGATGGGTATTAAAATCTTATATGAAATATGAATGTTGAATTACTTTCCAAAGCATCCATAATTTCACCTAGAGTTGATACGTTCGAGTATTTTTATATAAAAATCTTTATTATCATTTACTTGAATACGATTCAAAAACTGTATAAGATTATTCTATAGAAAAGTCTTACCTTCTAGAAGTATTCTACAGATCAAGGCAGTTTTCGTTTGGTAGGTTCCTCGTGCACTCTGACTTGTAACGTAGAACGTGGACCACATTTCCACACATTTCCATCCTTGTCAAGTATACTGGCACTGGCAGTGACTTGATACTGCCCACCACTGCTGATGTTACTGTTGCAACTTGAACCAGCAGCTGGACTTCCCAAAGAAAGTAAAAATTCGCAAGCAAAGAAATCGCGATGAGGGGTTACTGTTTGCTGCAATTCGTTCATGTTTGTGTCCTGGAAGTAAGCATGTAATGTCTACGGGTTTGAAACATAATAAGACGGATTCTCACCTTTTGATCAGAGTTGATCTTTGAAGGAGGTACTGTGGATATGGAAATACAAACGGCAGCTACTGAACGAAACAAAGATGCTCTACGACCATGTCTCAAGACCCCTTCTACTTTAAGAGCCAGTTGACTACCTTGAGGAACTGATACAGGTTCACCAAGTACTCGAGGTTGTGGAGAGACTGATAATTTTACACTAGTAGCTTGCAACGCTTGGAAAAAATATCGAGGTATTGGTAGACGCATTTTTCCACCAGCTAGTAACATCACTTGAGAGATCAAACAACCAACACGAAGATGGCTTATAGCACCGCCTTCGGTTTCCAATGGCGGTGCGAGACGACGAACTTCTGAACAACAACGTGCAAGTTGTCGCATTTCTACGGAATCTCCAAAATTAAAGTCTCCTTCATTTTGTCGATATCTGGAAACACCTACTCCTCCGCAGACTCGCTCAACACTGTTGGCCATCAATCTACACATTTCCTGAAGCCTAAATTATAATGCTAAGGATCATGTATGAATGATTGTACTTTTATGGTATCGTTAATGGTGTCAATGATTGAGAATTATTCGAAAACGACTAAAGTTCAAAGGATACGCTCGAATATTCGCCAGAGATCCAGGATCAGCATCAAAAGCTGATTGATAAAGCCTTTGATAATTCTCTGCACACGTTCGTAAATCCTGTGCTGATTTTCTTAACTATGAACATGAAATGGATTGTAAATTCAATAGATTAATTGAGAATTGCTTTAATTTATTACCTGGTGAGTAACTCTTCCGTAACGTTGCAAATCATCTTTAGTAGCAAGAACTACGGCTACTGCAATTGCCGGTGGTGGTGCAGTACAAAGTGATCTACAAACAAAAAATATAATAAAAAAATTCGTTAAGTTCATTAAATTTTCTATATGGCATTAACCTGCAAGAATGTAACAGCTGAACCAATGCCTGTAAAAATTCACAGCGGAGTTTCGAGTATTCGCTGGCAAATTGCAAACTGCGTAATGGCGTACTAGCTGCTTTCAATGAAGCGCAAGCACTAGCGTAACGTGATATCGCGCCATTTAATTTCTCCACAATAGCAGATTTTCTACCATTCTCATTATCCTCCGTTTCCTCCCTAAAACATACTCAAATTATATATGTTTATTCAAAAATTAAATGAAGACTATCTTGAGACACAACTGCAAAAAGACATGGGTTTTATTTTTAAATATACTTACATAAGATGACTTTCTGCACTTGTAACTAACTGTAATCCTGAAAGCCAAAAATGCAGTTGTTCCGATGCTACGGCTTCTTTTAATCCATAGAATATGTGTGTTGCAATTCTATGGTGGCCATATCTTGCTGCACTACGAGCAATTCGATATTTCGCCCAACCATCCACACTTTTAACGACCCTTTTTATTGCTTCAAGACATTCAGCATTCCATTCGTAACCTCCTGCGACTATTTGAAATAGTAAAGTACAAAGCATCACCTAAAAATATAATTTTTTAGTATTTTCTTAGTTTTAAAGAAAAACTACTACAAAGTGCTTCCAACCTTTGTGTGCACGTGTACGGTTTGTTTGAGCTTTATTAGAATATCTGGTAAAAGAGGTAAAAGAGCATTATCTCCCAAACTTCCTATTGCCCCTAGAGCTTCGCAAAGAGCCACCATCTGTCCGTCGCTTTGACCACCTTCAGGGCTAGTGTTAATTAATGTAGAACCAATAGCATCAACGAATACAGTGCAATGACTTGGTTGAGCTTGGCAAAGTTTAACAGTGGATCGTAAACAACCTTTTAATTGATACAAGTGTTTTTCATCCAACGCTAAAAGTACAATTAAAGACTCCAGACAAGAGACCACATCCTGGGCTCCAAACGCTGGCAATCCCTCTTCGTAGCTGAATCAAATGATTATATGGTTAGCACTCAAATATTTCATCTCCAGAGTATAAATAAAAAATAGCATACCAGTAACAAGCAATCCTTGCAAGAATTGTCACTGCTTTTACAGCTACAAAAGGATCTGGTGAATAGCATGCATTAACGCAGAGAGACAAAAGTGGACTTCCTTCTTCCATGTTTGCATCGCAGGTTACTGCGCTTTGACTCAATACCTACATAGAGAAAAATCATTGATAGCACTAAGAAGTTTTGTTATAGAAATAATAAATTTTGTGAATGAAATATAGTAAATAATGTTAGAACCTCTATAACGTCTAGAGTACGGATGAGGAGATCCGTATTTTCGGTTCCATCCTGTAAAAGTATTGTTGTACTATCTAGAAGATGGCAAAATACAAAATTTCAGTTTCATAAAGATTTCTTTCTATATATGTAAACAAGCAAAATGGTAATGTTAAATTATATACCAATCAAATTGGTTAATGCACCCTGTGGCCACAGATGAGCACCTCTTCTTGCAAGACTATGCAAAAGATGCAATACATGACGTTTGACTGATAATCGTGGATCATTGTGTAAATACTGAAGTAATAATGTAACTTGTCCAGAAACATCTATTACTGTTGCAGATGCAAGTGTGCTCAGTGCACTCAATGTCACTCTTACAAATTCAACAGCTGGATAACTCCCAAGTAATTCCATGCACAATTCATTTACCTATGTAAAATGATAAGGTATATCATATTTTTTTGTAATATATACAAGATTGATAAAGAATGTACATACCATGGAAGCAGTTGAAGTATCATGATGCATGTATTGTAAGATTGGTATAAGCTGAAGCTTCATAGAAGATGGGGTAGCTTGACCCCTGATCATGTCTGAAATTTTACTGCACATAGAAACAGCAAATAATTTTGATTGTGCAGCAAACATCTGTGCTGCATAAATTGCAGCTTCTACTTCAACTGAATCATGTGAATCTAAAGATCTCCTTATACTGTGATGAACCTATTTTAAATTATCATAAGTAAAATAAATGGTTGTAATTAATGTTTTTTTTTTTGTTATTTATACCTGTTGCCGTTCTGGTATGATACCAGCTACACTGCCCAAGGTACGTAAAGTAAGAGCTCTGGCAACTGGATCATTAGAATGAATTACACTATAAATACGTCTTACAAATTCATCCACATTTAATATTTTATCTAAGTGTTTTTCACTTTGTTGACATACTCTAAGAACCCATACTCTCAGAAAATTGCTACCTATGCGAAAGACATCAGCCAACTTGAGCAATGAGGAATTAATTAAAATAGGAAAGGGGTATTTTTCAAAGAGGCGAGGAAAACGTACAATGGCTTCACATTGTTCACCAGTCTTAGCAGAACGGAGTCCTGGAAAAATATAAAGAATTATTAAAAATCTATCAAAGCTTTAGATTGAGAAAACCGGCTACTTCAAAACGAACCTTTATCGAGCTCTATAAGAGCTGAATTAGCATCCTGTTCTGGTTCTCCAAGTCCTGCGTCGTTAAACGCATTCATCCTCATTCCAATCATTTCACTATTTATTTATTTACTTATTCACTACTATTCAAATATAGTGTGGATTTCAAACAATTTTTAATATTCAAACTTGTTATTGTTTATCCTGTCATGCATACTTTACAGCACGTTATACAATTAGTTCTCTACGGTCTCTACTAACCACTACTAACTATTGAATTCTTGGTTATATTTGCGTACAGCTGATATTTCTCCAATAGGAGCTTGAATTACATAGTAAAAGGATGCTATCTATTGGTTCACCAAAAGTAGTAGACGATTAACGAATAATATCTAGTTTTACAAAAGTCTTTTTCCTATAGGTCTGAACAGGTCGCCATTGTTGCAACCAAATGTTTATCGGAATATGGCGCAGGTAACCGAATGGATCATGTTCACGTAATTAATGGTAATTAATTTCAATCGTTTAAAACTCTTAGTGTATGAGGAGCAAATACTAAAATGAAGTTCCGGTATTCTGGATACTATAAACCATTTCACAATAATGAACTACTAAAGAAAGCGGCCGTAGTAAAGCTTGAAGCTAGGAAGAGGATCATGAATTTATGGAAGTGATGAAATCTTGTTTATTCATTAAAATGCTTATGAAGTGCGCTGGCGCCCACGTAACAATAAAACTTCACAACAACAGTTACGTAGAAATCGTAAAGAATAATACAAAATTTTAAATAATAACTAATATTGAACAGTAGGTGAATTGTAATAGAGGATTCACGCGGCGATAAGACTTGTCAAATAAATGATCTGTCACCTTCCCAGTTCTTCGAGGAAGAATTTTGCAAAATCTCAATAAAGAAGTGGTGAAAATAATTAGAAATATGGAGCCAGGAACTCTTACAAGAGTCTTACATGACTTTCTGACAACTGTCGATGGTGAATTGAGTCTCCTTAAAGGAGATTACTTTTTGGTAATTTGACATGGCCCCAAATTATCGTAGCTTTATGACGAACGATATTTAATCCTAATGATCATTTCATATATTGTGCGCAGATACACACGGTTATAGATAAGCATTGGAGTTACGGCCAATCTCACAGCAGTACAGGAAAATTTCCACTTAATTATCTACATAAGGTTCAAGTTCCACAAATACAGGACACCGAAAGCTTGTTCATTTCTATTGCAGCTTTCTCTGGAGAACAAGAAGGAGATTTATCATTTGGAGAAGGTAACTTAAAAAATTTTACTTATTGAATATGAAAACACAGAAAAGTTATTCTTTTTGCCTGACATGATAATGATAATTTTTTATCTTTATGAAGCTTATCATTTGCCAGATATATTCTATACATAATGTATGTTCTACAAATAGCGTTAACTTTTAATGTATCATTTAATATCAGTAAGATGTTATTTCTCAATTTAGATGAGTTTTATGTTTGTATTTCAAGGTGAACTTATTGTGGGTGTACAAGAAGTCGAAACAAATTGGTACTTGGGATATATAGACTCAAGAAAAGGAATTTTTCCAACTTCTCATGTATGGAAGCTTGACTCTACTTTGCTGAAAGTAACTTTACATTTAATATTGTTAAATATTTGTATCTATACCTTTATGAAAACTAAGAATTTGTAACGTTATTGCAACTCATAAACTCACACTACAATAAAAATCATTTTTTCTTTTATTTCATAGAAAGCAGATACAACAAAGAAAAATATATGCAAAAAAGCAAAAGTAAAGGCATCGTTGCAAGCACAACTTGATGAAGAATTGGATTTGAAGGAAGGAGAAATTGTGACTGTTATTGAAATTTTGGATGATGGGTGGTGTCGTGGAATAACTGAAGACGGTAGCCAAGGTACGTTTCCAGAAGGTTTTATAACGTACATTGAAGAATCGGTTGGGAATCAGGCTGATACATTATCCACAATGGACGATAGCGCAATGCAATCGTTATCAACCAATGATCGAATTTACAAAGACTTCAATGAATTTTCAACTGTTCAACATTATGAAGAAGAGCCTGCACCTAATTATTATGATTTATTTCCTGAATCAAAACCATTGGACTCATCTCAGGATGTTTTAGATGATAACAATTTAAATCCTCTTGGTGTTAAACCATACGCAATAACATTATTTCCATTTAATGCCCAATTTCCAAATGAACTGAGTTTTGCAGCAGGAGAAGTGGTACATCTAATAAAGCATATAGATACAGAATGGGCAGAAGGTTCCATAGACAATGCCAAGGGAATCTTCCCAATATCTTATGTAAATGTTATTGTCAATTGTATGGAAGTTAGTGACAGCCAACCATCTCTAACTGAAGAAGCACCAGTGACAGTAAACAAATATGATGCACTAGAACCAGAAACGCCATGTCAGGTGGAATTTACTTTCAATGCTCAAATGAATGGCGATTTAAGTGTGAAAGAGGGTGATGTCGTTACTGTGGTTGAAATGGCCAATGATGACTGGGTCAGTGTAAAGGATAAAGATGGCGAAGTTGGCTTGTGTCCTAGGGGATATCTTAATCCTGTTATGGAGCAAAATACTGATTCGGATGAGCACCTGTTCGATTTTGTTATGGTAAGAGGAGAAAGAAAAAATTCGACTGAAGTTGAAGATCAGAGATCAAAAAGACTCTCTGAGCCACACCGACCAGCACCACCTGCACCTGCACCTGGACGGACACCGTTACAAAAACCGTCTCCTCCTGATAAAAATAGATCTGTAGAATCGACAAAAGGGGACGAGAGTGCAGATGCTGCAAGTGCTGCTCTGAAGAAAAAAAAATTTGATCACAGACAAAATGTTATATCCGAACTGGTACTGACAGAGAAGGAATACGTACGAGACTTGAAGATAACATACGAGACTTTTCACTTGTATGATCATAACTTTCTCGAATCGCGTGGTATTGACGTAACAGTATTGTTTGGGAATATTGCTGAGGTCACACAAGTCGCTGAGGAATTATTGGATAAAATCTTACGAGCGATGAAAGGCTGTGATGAAGAATGCCAGACAATAGGCCCCTGCTTCTTGAAAATGTCTGATAAGATGCAACACGTTTATGTTAAGTATTGTAGCAATCATGAAGCGGCATTGACACTATTGAAAAAGGTACTTTCTTGTAGTTAAAATATTGTTGATTACTTTGTACTGATGTAATAACAGAACAATTTTTTTTAGTATGAGGAAAATAGAGAAGCCATGGCCATATTTGAGAAGGGAATCGAAACTTTGCGACATCAAATAGCTTGTTTTGATATGAGTTCAATTTTAATTAAACCAGTACAAAGAATTCTAAAGTATCCTCTTATGTTGTACGAGTTAATTAAGGTATGGGTACATGGGTACATACATGTACTTGTCTATGATTTTAAGTTTTATGAATATATCTAATTCTAATAACAATGAACTCTTATAGTGTACCGAAGACGGCCATCCAGATAAACCGGAGATAGAAGAAGCATGGAAGGCTATGACGGATGTAGCAAGCTACATAAATGAATACAAACGCCGAAAAGATTTAGTAGCTAAATATTTCGATTCTGAAACAACTTTAATGAGGAAAATGGCGAAACTGAACATGCACTCGGTGGCCAAGAAGTCGACCAGACTCAGTGCTAAATTATCAGCTTCCCTAGGATTGACTAATCTGACGAGCGATCCTGAATTTAATGAACTCGAGCGAAAATTTAGATCCATAGAAAAGTGTGTATACCAACTTGGAAAAGATGCTGAACAGTCTGTTACGTTCGTCAGCGAAGAAGCACTTTTTGGAGAATTATTGGCTGACAGTATACTGAGTTATTATCAAGGTACGGTGAGTGACGAAGTAAGGCGATTAAAAGACACTCGTTCGATGATTTGGAGGACCTTCTTGGAAGATCTTAGAACATGTCTGCAGAGAAGAGTACTTACACCGGTAAATACTCTTGCCACACTTCTAGAAGGGCCATCAATGCTAATCACAAAAAGATATGATAAACTAGTTGATTACGATGCGGCAATATCCAGAAGTGAAAGGAATCCAGACACCAAAATTGTGGGTATTTTTTTTAAATTTCGAAATTGATAATTATTACTTTATTTCTTTTGAATTTCTTTTTATAGGTTCAGGATGAGTTGTCCATTGCAAAAATGAATTTTGAAGCATTGAATCAACAATTGTTAGATGAATTACCATCTCTAATTGAATCTGCAACGACGATTCTGGTCACCTGCATTGGTGCGTTTACAAATTCACGCAAGCTCCTGAGTGGAAAAATTACAAAAAGATATTTAGGACTCGTCGAGGTGATTTTTATATATGAATAATTGACCAAATTTTGCACCAAGTAAAATTATCGCTAGAGTATATTGTAGAAAAAATTTAACAAAGATTAACATTTTCAGATCGCTACTCAAGTAAGACCAGACGACATTCTTGAATCCTTCCTAGTACATCATAGTTTACTATGGAATCAAATTACGCGATTTAGCATGGCTGGTACTAATCCCAGAATCGAAGAAACTCAGGTGCACTGGGGTCCACAGAATAACAAACAGAAAATGATGCTCCAGAATAAGTTTCCTCCGGAAAGGCTGTATATCGTGAATGAAGATGTAGTCAGTACTTCGGCATTAGACATCGGAGCTGTGAAAGGCACCTTAGTAGCAGTAATAAAAAAGCAGGATCCTATGGGAGATACTACAAGGTGGTTCGTCAACAATGGATCCACTCAAGGTTTCTTACCAAGCCAGTGCTTAAAATCATTGCATGAGTTACAACGGGTTTCCATAAGTAGCAGCGAATCATTCACAAGTCAAGAAAGCTCTGTTGACCTTATGTCTTTGGATTCACCGGAAAAGCAAGTTTCACAGACGCTGACTTCGAGACCCCAATCTTATTATTCAATCGTCGAGGAAGAATTTGCAGACAATCAATATTATGGAAACGTAGTAGAGGCTAGTCAGCCTCAACACTACCAAAATATTGGCCCCAAGGTTTGTAGTGTTAAAACGTTTGCGATGTTATGTCAGCATTATCGCATTATGATACGAACAGGTTTTTACTTTTTTTATCAATCAGCAAACATACTTATATATTATATTATCGTAATGAATACACACAATTTGTTTGAAAACACTATGCTGATCAGTTTCGTGATTTGCATGTTCTTATCACGTGTCTGTTGTTCGTAGAGGAATGCAATTTCAAGTATTTTCACATAAGGTGTATTCATATGTTCCTTTTTGACGCAAGCTATAATATCGTCTCATCGTTTCCTTACAGTTTTATTATGCGATGTACGACTTCCAAGGATCATTGCCAGGTACACTCTCAGTTAGTAAAGGGCAGGCTGTGAAAGTTTTAGAAACACATGATCAGAAGAATAACGAGGCTTGGTGGTTAGTAGAGGATCGTTATGGTAAGACTGGATACGTGCCACATAATTATTTAGGACCAGCTGCTTTGGTGAGTCAGTGACCTTTATTAAAATAGATAACTATTATGTTCCCATCCACTAATGGTAGATGCAGAAATGCTTTGTGTGTTAAGAATCGTTCAGGACACGAGTTATCAGCACTGCAGGTAACTCGTACGCTATATATTCTATGAATTTAATCAAATTTTGGATTGTACATATAAAAAATATTTATACATACGTATATCCACATGTAAAGTTTAGAAATTTCCAGTTAGCTTGATTTATTTGTAAATGCTGTTTATAAATATGAGGTTAATTTCTCCTGTACAGATATGGAGTAGCTGTGATAATTAAATGGTACTGATAACACTATGTTTGATCAGTTGGTGTTTACAGTCAATTTAAGTCATTCGTAGCTAATAATCGATAAACTTTGACTCGACGTAATAGATTATTGCCTTGAATTCTTCGTTTTTATTTTTCTTGAGAAACAGATACGTATCATTATTGCCTCTTCATACCAATTTTTTTTGTTGGCATGGAAAATGCGTCTCAGTATTTTTATCCTTTTCGTGTTTGCACGTGAATTTTTGTCCAGGAGAAGTTATTTTTATCAATGAAGATAACTTGATGTTGATGGTTTATCTGCAATTTGTATTGTATTTGAATACGTGAAAATGATATTTTAACAATCATTCTCACTGAACTAACAGTATACATATATAACCAACTTGTAAGTACCATTACTCGCCCATAGATGTTTTCATCTTTTTCACTTTTCCACCTCAATTGTACAAATATTGGATATGGCAGATCTATATGTACTATACAGTATCAGTAACTTTATCTTTATAAAGATATCGTTAATATTTTTATGCAAGTATTCAGTATGTAATTGAAACAGATGTGTGTCAATAATGAGATACTTCTAGCATTTTTGCGAAGAAATAAATACTACCACCCTTGTACCGCAAGTTCAGAATTCTGAAAAGCATGGTGTATCCTATTCCTGGCGTAGTTTAATATTATTTCCTTCAGGGTTTCAAATTAAAATGGAGGACAAGGTTTCTGCCAATAAAAATCAGTTGAATAATTTTTATAAAAAACGTATTTGCTATATTATTACCATATAGTACATTCACTGTTACAATAACAGTTATTACAATAAAATTATGACGCGTATTCTAGATGCTACATTATCGTCGAAGAAAATTAAAAAAGAACATTAAATAAACGAACAGTCTTTTAAGGTACAAGGATTTTAACTGTGATATAAAGATATCATTTTTATAACATGTATAGTCAATGGATTAACTTACGTTAAATAAAAAATACTGATCTAAGAGATACAACGAGAGGTGACTTATAAGAAAACCTTGGGAGATGTCTCCCTTTGATTTTGTTCGTTTTGAGATATGTTATTATCCATCGAAATCTAACTGACACGTGTTTAAGGAATTAAGCTCATCAGAACCGAACAAAATGCATTTCTTATAATTCGTCACGACCATTATCCTTCAATCGGTTTCATCTAAATATCTTGATTGGAAATATGCGAAACTTCGAAAATCGTCCAACTTTGACACGTGTTACTTGGGTTTCGATGAACATATCTTAAGAACGAAGAAAATCGGATGGGGAAACCTCATAAGGTTTCTCTCGAAATGCTGTCCCTATTGATAACTTTAGGTCGGACTCGAAGCGACGTGAAAACTAGAAAAATAAATATCACCATTTTTCAGCAAAGTCCCAAGTGACATAACGAGGCTAAGGACTTTGCCTACATTTTCACAGATTCAATTGGAACTATTAAACGATAGAAACATGTCATTAAAGTCATAAGACTTCCGTCTAAGACGCCGCAACGAGCCCACCGTCGCATGGACAACGTCGAGCGGTGTTCAAACCCCATTCAGGCCTTAAAAATGGAATACATTAACTTAGTCTGTAGGATAAAAGCGAAGAATGGCTCTACCGTGAATCTCGGAATGGCAGAGTTTGTGTACGACATCAAGAGCATCTTCCGCTGGATAGACCGTATGTGGTGGTGGTTCAATTTCACGGGAAGCGACCAGTTCAACCAATTCTCGGAGCTGCTCAAGGCTCCCTTGTTCGACTGGCTTGATACTCTGTTGTCTTTCCTCAGCGCGCCTGCTGAACTTTGGTAGAAGTCTATCAGCCACCTCCCGGATAACAAATACGACGCCTCCCTTGTTCAGGCACTGCATACTCCTGTGTAAACTGCGTGACGTCGTACCGAAGTCAATCACAACGTCGACTGGACCTTGACACGCATCCATGGTGCGTTCGATCAGCTGTTTCTCATACAAGTCTTCGCTCCACTGCACCACGTTCACGCTGTAATCATAATAGGTTCTAGTGGTAAATAAATCAGAATCAACTGAGCGATGACCGAAAGTGAAACTCGATAGGAATATCAAAATTTAGACCTCTGAGTCATTAGCTCAATAAAATCCTTATCTCGGAAACAGATTACAGAGTTGCTAATTTTAAACCGATAAAATG
The DNA here is from genome assembly GCA_030142375.1 of Calameuta pallipes. NCBI lineage: Eukaryota > Metazoa > Arthropoda > Insecta > Hymenoptera > Cephidae > Calameuta > Calameuta pallipes. Next base: position 1,283,777 of record JARQSW010000349.1, read on the forward strand.
AATCTTTTACGTTTTATTATATGCACGAAGCGAAATTAATACGGTCGTAAAATAATATCAAATACTGTCTGAGATTGGTCTAGACATTTATATCTTTTAACTCCTATATGATGAAGTTTAATGACTCCTATGTAAGCCAATGATATTACTACGAATCGTGTGATTTTTTTTACTTGAATGATCTTTTACAAAAGAACCTACCGTTGAAACTCCTGTGCAACCATCAGGCCGTCATCTTTAAGGGACGCAATAGTGATGGTCACTCTGTCCTTCATATTGCTGAAGTGATATGCCGCAATTCTCATAGCCCAGAGTGCCAATCCTCCAGTTCCCACAATAAGGATTTTGCAGACACTGTTATCACCTCTTTGTGCCAGCAACGCTTGAACGTGTTCGTGCGCCGCGAAGACTGTGTTCATAGCAAGAAGTGCACCAGTTGGTAGCATGGCAGCTACGCTTAACGGCATACTGTCTGGGATCTTGATGAGGTATTTGAGATCATGAACGACCAGATACTCGACGTAGGCATTTGGAATTCCTTCGTATGGATATAAGATGACGCGGTCTCCTACGGCGTAACCACAATCGCCTGGCAGATCTTCGCCCAGACTCTCAACAACTCCAGCCACTTCGTAACCGGGAAACAGAGCTGCATCGCGAACTCCATGATGCGGTAGAGTCACCGGGAAGTCGCCCTCGAGAGAGACTTCCGACGGAAGGCTACCGGAGCTCGATACGGAAGTGAGACTGGAGAAACTTGGTGAACGACGAGGATGGTAGCAGGCCCCTGCACACACTACACGGATTCTTGCACCGCGTTCCGGGACGTCTGGAATTGGTACATCAAAACTGAAGACGCAATCTCGGCCAGTCAGTCCAGGACTCTCGATAGATAATTGACGACACAGCTTATTCATCGTATGATGTCTGTAAAGAGAAAGGAATTCACATCATAAACAAAGTCTATTCTCATGAAAGAGATCAAAGAATTTTTCAATCTTTTAATAGAAATTTCGAAAATAATATTTGTATCATTAATAATCAGACAAAAGATGCGTACCCATTGTAAGTAGGCATAGCTTTATGCGCGGGTGGCGCAATAGGTGCTACTTCGACAGGCATTATTGACTATACGAAACACACTGGAATCAGTTGATTGAAATAATTCCCCAGTAAATAGTACGCGCACTCAAAACTATGCAATTAAACTTATTTATGTGGTAAACCAAACTTTTCGATCACACCTTACTCCTTTGTCGGGAGCAAATGCTATGTTTATAGTATACCGAACAGTACCGGTTCACTGCGAGTGAAATTCTAATTGAAGCCTGGTGTGCTCTGGTGCTTATATACGTGTCCGCTTGGAACTGGAAGGGAACTAAAGGGGGGGGAAACCGTCGAGCACTCACAAAACGCGTGCAACGGCTGTTTTATCGTATTTCAGAGCACGCACCACATCCCGTAGTGTATCGTGATCCACTGACAGAAGGCCCCCCCCAACCTCCTTGAGAACGTATACACTACAAATCCAAATGTGTAATTTCCCCATCCTTTCCACGGTAGTGCACTTTTCACACACACGTGTGTTATTTTTACGTTGAAATACGTGAGAATAACAGCATGCGTGGAAGCGCGTAAAATGTGACTACCATAGATAGAATAGGGAATAACACTAGGATTTGCGATGTAATAACTTTGTTTTGATATTTCTAATAATGGCACGGTTATCGTAATATAGATGGATAAGTCTTCAATCGCGCAATTGATCGATTGATGTTTTCTTGGCAGATCGATAAACATATTTTTCGGTTTACCTTGATCTACATAACGTACTAGATTCATTTCGATTAGATATGATTTGAAAAAAAAATATATGTTTCTTGAAAATAGATCTTTGAACAAATTTTCATGCTTTTGTCACGTTATAAAGAATTCGAACATCCCTGAAGACCTCTCTGCTGCTTTTACAGCTTGAACTAATAAATCTCGTAACAGTTTACAAAAAAAAGCTGGGGAACAAATTTAATTTCATATATTTCTCCTCCTAACGTTCTAGGAAGGTCTATAAATTAATGGCATCAGGAGCATTTTTCGGATTTTCGTTTATATATCAAAACTTTGTCGATCGCTTCCTAGCAAACATAAATTAATGGTTACGTATCGATAATGTTAAAATTGCCTGCTCAAGGATACAGTAGTTATGGCCTATCTGATATATAAGATTGCTACATCGCTAGGTAGGAAATTATAACAATACAGAAAACTAAAGGTTACTTTGTGTTTTCGATTAAAACGAGGCTGTTCCGATATCCACGAAATCGTGATAAAATCATTAAGGTTAAACGACACGATTTAACGTTATCACTATTTCGAAAATAGTGACGAACATTAGATAACCCACCATTTGTTTTCAGTCGTATCTCCCTAGGTGAGTACGCAGCTGTGTTCTAATTCTAATGTCTATCGCACCCTTCACTTGTTCGTTGCATAACAGCCATAATCTGTCACGACGTTTTCCTCGCAATGTAAACGAAGAATATGAGTTTACGTTGGGAAAACTCCCAGTCGACATTCAGACGAATTACTTTGTTCTACGTCAAATTTTAGGTTATGTTTGATCACTGTGTAGGTTTTTTGTCATTTCAAGAATGATATGACTTTGCAGCGTCAATGACGAGGTTATGCGAATAATAGCACTCAAGTGGTATAGATTAGGTAGTTAACATGATCTATTTTTGGCTTAACAAGCATTTTAGGTCATCTCGATAAACGAATCATTAACTTAATGATCGCGTCGTTCATCAGCACGTATCATTGATCGCCATGCTACAAATATTACAAGTCACCGAACGTCATTTTGATTCATAATTTTATTATTATTCCAGATTTTCCGTCAGTCGTCAAATTTTTTTTACAAATTTGTATGATGTGTCATTTTGATTTATGAGTAATTCGACACTATTCTGATCGTAGCGAGAAAATTTTCGCGATTTATTAACAGTAGAAAGTCGAAGGTACAGATGAATATTTTAACAACGTCTAGGAAGCGTCTATTACTACGAACGACTAGAATAGCACTGAAACAGCGTTAAAACTTTGCCTGGCGAAAAGGTCAGCTGACCCACTCTATGTATAATACCGTCCGGCATTGATTTTGCAAGAACAGTAGCAGTGATTATTATTTTTTGTAATTTTACTTTCTTCTATATTTGAACCCCTTGCGATTATCTTCGCGGATTCATAAATAATTAAAAAGTAAACTGTATTCATATGGATGATAAAAACAGGATAGTAAAATTCTTGAATTCTTGAATTTCATTGACACTGAAAACATACTAATTCTCGAATTTATTACGAATATCAAACAAGAACGCAATTATGCTGTTAATGTAAAATTTCTATCAAGTACATTATGATGATCGAGTGTGCTGTTTACGATTACGCAGACAATAACATTTTCATATTGCATTTTTTGCTTAACGCTAGACAGTGCATATTAAACCACACGGGCAGTCATTAATATTAAAACGGTCTTTTAATCGTTTCAGTCTTAATATAACTGTTTTTCTTTTCATTAAATCAGGTATCGTAACAACATGAAGATAGAGGAAAAGGTTGTATTACTCCTTAAAATATATTCAGTACAGAATTCACCGTGAAAATTGACTAGAGTCGGTAGCAATTACGTTTCCAAACATAAATGTTGTCCATAACGTTATAAATGTCCTGACATCCAAATATATTTCTTACCAATTAACATAACAGCACGAAAATTTATAAAACAAAAAAAAAATACGAATTTGCAAAAACAAATTTTTTCTTCATAAATCACCAAAAAGACTGATAATTCAAGTAAAAAGAAAAAAATTAATTCCGCTAAGATATTTAGACTGTTAAGCAGATAAAAAGATAATCTTAGTGATCTCATAACAGTGTAAGAATAATACCAGATTTGTTATTATAGAATTCTATTTTCACCCGTTATCACTTTACGAGTAGCTACATTTATCAAATCTCACAATCTTCACTATTTAATCATAAACTTCCCTCGATAATACGCTCGTCACGTAAACTACACACTTATGTGCATTAAAAATATATAAAAGAAAGCCTTCGTCAGTCGCCAACTAAGCCCAAGAATACAAATATCCAGCCAATACTCCGGAATGATAAATATTTCCAGAATGATTCGAAGGGCACCATACCACAGGTAAAAGGCACGAAAAATCATAAAGCTATAATATCAATGCTAAATAATCTAGAAGGCCAGAGAGTACACACCGAGAGGAAAAAACATCATTTACGGTAAACAAGAAGCGAAGCTACGTCAGTTGCCACCGGAGCGAAATCCAGGGCCTCTTTGTTCCATCCTACGTTTCTACCGAATCTTCCTTTACGCGTCATCGTAATACTTATCTGTCGGCGTCTCTCTCGCTCTTACTCTCTGGATATTCTCGACCAGCTGGCTTGCCGGTTAGCTTGGCCATATGTATCGTAGCAGCGGCTGTAGTGTTTCTGCTGGCTGGCGGCCGTAGGGTAGGGGACGAGAAGGCGGTCGATGCCGCGACTCGGCAGGCGGCACGCTCGAATCACGTGCAGATCACCGACCATCCGCGTGCTCGACCGACTCAATCACTAGACGCTCTCACGTTCTCGAGAATTCACAACGTTTCACGGAGTGGTGAGGGCTTACCTCGTTTCCTCCTAGGCGCACGCGTAATCGAAAGACTCCGTGACTCAGAATCAGTGGACGACCGGATGATACGAACGTGGTGCAAAGGTATACACGCTATGCACCATCTACAATAGAGACGTATATGTATACCGGGCCATAATACGGTAGAATGAAGTTATTACGACGGAAATTTCATTTTGCGTAGGTTATCGTTTCCACGTGTATTGAAAATTTCGAGAAAGGAGAACGTGCATGGCTCATGGTATCTCTTGTGCGTATGTAATCGGTGTACTTACAAAACTTTCTCACTTTCCCTGTTCTATATGTGACCGTGGAGAAACACTGGAGTTTATTTGTTTACATCTCCTTGGGCGTAACGCGGAAAATGGGAAGTCATTGTTGATTTTTAATAGCTGTAGCACATATGGATTTATAGATTATATATTTTTTTTTATTCATTAATCAAACGAATTATGTATTGATCGGTTACTTCCAATTGAGAGAATTGACTGTTCGTGACTTCAAAAGAAATTAGGGTCATGGCATTCATAGATCTTTAGCCTAGATAACCATCTCTGCTATAAAAATTACGTCGACATGTTAACATTTTTTTTTTACGATTGATTTATTACAATTTTAATAATGAATTCAATGATTCGTTCATAATTTCGAGATAATCCAATAACTAGGAAATTGGAGTATCTTTTGCACAAACTGCACAGTCACATGTTGCAACATGGACGTACGTAATGCCATTATGAAATAAAATACGATTTTGTCGTTTAATCGTAAAACAGGATAGTCTTTTTTTAGCAGTCCACAAAGAGTTAACGTGAACAAAAACCGGTTCTTCCTTTGTTCGCTTCTTTTATTTCATTTCCTTTCTACGAATCTAATAACCCAACTATACCGCTTGACTATTGAGCTATTACAGATGATGCTTAGACTGCTTGAAGTTTTCGGAAAGATCGATTACTTTATTCAAACAGAACGAGTCGTTTCTCTATGACTACTTGGGGATTCATAACTGCGCCGAGAACTGGTTGAAGTAAACAAGAGAGTCAACTATGGTTGCCTGAAAATCTGCATCCTCTTATGATTCATCGGTGAAGATCACGAAAACATCAGCTGTTTTACTACGTGTTAGTTTATTAAGTACACGGTATATGACAATATTTAAACAGCTTGGGAGGACTCTAATTTTAAATGACAGGACTTTTTTTACAGGACACTATTTTTTAGCGGACGTGCTCTAAAAATCATTAGTTGTAGAGCTGGACTGACACAGAATGCTCGAGTCTATAGTCGAATCAGTTTCGTGCGACGTAACGTACAAAAGCAGTATTGTCTCTAACAGTTGATTACCATTTGTATTTTATTTTATAAAATCTATAGGGACAATCTATATCTAATCGATTGAACGTGATACTTATTTTTTGTATATATACGACAAGAACTGTGATTCCATTCTTTCTGCAATCTTGAAAACCGAACACTATATATGTATGGAATGGACTCAAGGTCGGGGTCAATACTCCAAGGATAAAGAGTTACTCTCTTATACAGAGAATCTGAGACTTTTTCAAACAGTACAAAATCTCTTGAAATTTTATATATAATTTTAGATTGTCAGTATCCATTGTACGATATATATATGATGTTATATGAATCTAATGAGAAGGACTGAATATACCGTAGCATGAAAAATGCGGTCCAGCAGCCATTGCTACGTGGGTTCAATACTTTCTAGTGAACACAGATGTAGAAACGAAGTACAGGGTTATACGTAATTCAGGGTCAGATTATTTAACGGTGTATTTTTTTAACGGCCTGCAAATTGTATTGTTAAATTACTTTATAAAAGTGAAAAAAAAATCTTTTGTTCTTAATGAGTCGAAAAATTATTTATCAGGTGACATTGTGTGGTATGCTTATTTACGTGCGGCAGGACAATGACGTGTTTCCTAACACGTCGTCTCTGATAAGAAAGACAAATGACTTAATGAGTCCATAAAATCTCTTATTATTCTCAGTGAGAGTGACCCACTTTTTTTTTTCGTAACGGGAGGATAAATCCGAAATTTTCATATCTATAATACCATGCGCATTGACTTTTGTGACAGGCGTGAATTATATATACCATGTCACGAGAATACTGTAATATATGCAAAAAAAGATATACAAAGACGGGTGTCACGCTTCATTGGTATGAATTTTAATACCGATGACTTACTTGCTTCGAGAGTTCTCGCACAAATGATAATTTCGATTGTGATGACGATTCTTTCTATAAGACTGTACTCAACGGCTCGACACTTGCGAGAGAACTAATGTGCTTGAACTGCACGTTCTTTTTATAATGGCGACATTAGATTGATGCCACGACATACATGGTGTTCGTAATACACGTATGAGAACAGTTAACCTGTAAGTTCATATAAAATTGATTCGACAAAGAGCAGCCTAACTGGAATAAATTATCCCACATGTCACGTGAGAATGAAGAACGCGCCGAGGGTAGGAGATTATTGTTAAAAATTGATGTTAAATTATTCGTCATAACTAATCAAAAAGCTTGAGTAAATCCTTGAAAAAATGACAACGCGAGAGAAGAAGGTGAAATTTTATCTCTGATCGAAGGTACAAAACTGTCTTTGTACCTGCTTGAATTTTCTACAAATCTGATTGGTCGTTGTCTAGCAAGATTCCCACAGAGGAAACGTTGATACCTTTTGCACTACGTGACAAGATTAACAAACTTGTTTACGTTCCCAGCTGTCACATTCAGCGATGACGACAGATCGATCACGCGCTGTAAAGTGATGGCGGGTATACCGGGTGATAGAAAAATTGAACAATTGTCAGAATGCGAGAAGCGAATCTCAGTAGCGATTACGTAACCGATCGGACAAATGATAATAAATCTAGCCAATTTATATGTCTGGACTAAGTATTTTGTTTGCTCGGTATACGCGAAGTGACTTCTTTTTATTATTTTTATACGCTTTAGCCGAATTATATTGCGAAATCACATCGATACATCGCAGATGGAGATTAGTCATTTTATTTATTGAGATAAAAGTGACATTCTCAACATCTGTGAAAAAACCACTATCGTCGGGAATAAATATGCGTAACTCACAGGAAACTAACAAAAAATAACGTGGCTCGAAGAATCATGTAGTAAACATCTCGGCGAGAAAGTCAACGCATAGTTCGTTAACCTTTAAAATTACGTACCGACACCGTAGCTCACTCGACCTCATGTTTAGGATGAGAATTTTTAAGTAGGCGACCTCGAATATTATCATGGGCTCAAATTCAAATTCAATCTAGTTGAAAATAGTACAGTAACGTTCTCCAGCACTATTTTCCATATCCCTATGAAAACACGTGTAACATAGTCACGGTACGTAGAATTAGCGAATTCGAAAAAACACAATTTTAATATATTCATGGATGTAACTAGACGTAGAATGTTTAACTATCGGTCATAAAATTTATCGAATACACTATTGAATGACTAAACAAAAAAATGTTCGTGCTACGAAGTAAATACATATAGTTATCCGAGGTCGTTTTGCCCGCAAATAAGATTATAATGTTTTTTTCAAGAATTTGCACGAGTCGGCATTTTTTAAAGCGTTACAGGGATCAATCGATGCGTCTGACCTAAGATGGGATTCATTATCGAACCTCGTGTTGTCTATTAATAACTATGCGTGCCCTGACATGATCACGTGACACCTGTCCTTCGCTTTACTTATCTGTTTGTCGATACCTCTAACTAAACAGTTTTCTTCTCACTTTGTTCCGTGCAGTTCAAAGCGAGACAAAGAATACGTTACGGAACAAAGGAAACGTCAGCGACTAACTTGAAATGATGATTTTCTTGAACACCGAATATGCGAATCCGTCCAAACGCCTTGGATCGATTTTGCATTGTCCTGTATAAACTTATCTGTTGACTTTATTGAGCACGTGGATTCTGACTATAGCCTAATCTTTATTCCATACGAACAACGAATGATATACTTTCTACAACTGTTTAGCTATGTATTTGTCCTGTCATGCTGTTTATTTTTCTTTATCTGGAGACGTAAACAAAAATTTTGCCCTTTGACCTAAAGTTAAGTAGCATGTGCATATATCAGCTGATCGGATAGTTTTAAGCCTATTGGTATTATCGAACATAAACAATTAATAAATTCTTATCAGAATTGTTGTCACTGCATAATTGGAAAAGCCAACGTAATTGAAATCGTCGATTCATTTAAAGATAATCAATTTTTTTTCTCTCTCTACACTTCGTTATGATCCAAGCAGCAACGTACTTCTTTCTGATAACCTTGTGCTTACGGAAGCGGGAGGTGATAAAATTATTATTCTATGATATAAACAATTTATTGGTTAATTTACAACATTTGCATTTCGCGAATTTGAGCGAAAAGTAGTTTAAAAAGATTCAAATAGTGTATCAATAATATTAGGGATATTTATTTAATTTACCAACCATTATCATTGTTATTATGCTCGCTATCATGTGTGTGCGCGCGCGCGTGTGTGTGTGTGTGTGCGCGCGTGCATACATATCATATCATATCAAATGACTATATCGTTAGTTTGTGCGACGTGCCATTGGTATAGTGCAATATGGAGATCACGTCACGGCCTTTAGGACGTATAATGTTTACTATTAAAATGACATTGTCAATTGAAGACATTATACGACGTCAATGACGATTGATAAGGATGAATCTACCCCGCGCGTTATCGAAATTCTTCTGTTTACAACTTTGTCTGCAAGAAACGATACAAATTGCACGGATACATATGAGTACGTGACCGAACCCTCGTAAATAGCTATTTTTAAAAAAGTTTTCAGATTAAAAAATTTTTCAAAAATTCAGTTACCTATTATGAGCATTGATACACGGCAATGCTTATATTGTCTGAATTGTATGGCCATATCCAACATGAAAAAGCGATTACGCATTGTAAAATTTGTAAAAAAAAATAGGTTTAACGTACGAATTAAATTTGATTACTGTGTTTTCCACTTTTAATCCGGTGTGCGTTCTTAGCAGATTCTTGCTTATTTAAATGAAGAGTGCTTACCAAGCGGTGCCAAATATTTATGTTTCCCATATCTATTTTTACATTTTTTTTCCTCTTTGTTTTGGTTCCTCGCGAAATTTCCAAAACACATTTACAAAATTATTCGACATAAGCTAATCTTTTTTTTCCATTTAATCTGACAACCCCATTCTACGATTGGATCGCGTTGACATAAGATTGTAACAATAGATACTAATTACATTTATTGATTGTTGATTGATCGAAGAATTAAGAAAGCCATTATGCGCGCATGCTGTATATCCTTTACTACGTTATTAGCAAAGTAATCGAGCAATATCAATTAACGTCTGGTTAGCTAAGCTATAACGTGGGTGTTCGTAACAGAGATGAATTGTGTTTCCTTATCGATGAAGAAGCCTCCATTTTGTTGGTAGTAATTTTCATTTAAGTGAAAACAAACAAATTTTTCATTAGACTTTCCATGTTTGTAGTAAAATTTTTCTACTGATAAAGAGTCAAGAAGTTTCTTGACCCATTTTCAAATCACAATCCTGCTTCTTTGTTGCAAAAGCATATGTGATCGATTCTAATTAATGAACTTAGGCTAATATGTATATAACCGATTATCGTGTATTATATTCCACTAATCGCGTGTTAAAATTATCACGTGGGACAATGTCAATAACAGAACATATTTATCGTTTTCATCAAATCAGTTCCAATTAAGAAGTAATTGATACAATCAGTGGGGGTCATATTCATCACTAACATATATCCTAGGGCTACTACCATTTTACAACATATAAACGTCCTTAGAAATATCTCAATGGTACACAACAAGTCGCTTATACGTTCTGAAATGCATTGCAGGTTTATTTCGAGCTGGTAAACAGTGGCTGATTCTATTTAGAGATTTTAAAACCATACATTTTTATAGCTATCGTAAGAAATATACTGATATGAAACATACAATGTTATCAGTCAACAACTTGTTAATGACTGCGCTGCAGGACCCCCTGGCTTGTTGTTAAAGATTGAGAAATTATGATTACAGTATTGAGATTACTTAATAATGTAACTACATTGATCCATCTCGTCTTAATATAAGCATTTGCAATATCTCAATTTGAAAACTCAAGTCCGATAACACATATCACTTACGATTTTCACTGGCCGTGTCAACAGCTAAATTTCAGCCTATACAAATGGATTAACAATAAGTTTCGTACTCAAATTAATTTTAATGTTTAAAACTCCTGTGTCCTTCTTAGCTGTAATTTATATAGGACTTGCGCATCGTTTGTTCCGTCCTCGTAAACATAGTTTACCGAGAGAACAAATATGGAATAAATATACTTAAGAATCATACAATTTCTACGGATTGCAGCGGAGAATTAGCAGTTGTGAAAATTCTGTCATAAAATACCTATCGCTTCATATTTATTTAATCATTTAGCAATCAGCACGATGGATGAAGAATGTATGGAATGGCTAATGCAAGATCCTTTGTCTGATTAGGATGCGTCAAAGTGTAACTGGCAAGTATAAGAATTAATTTACTCTCAGCAATATCAGATACGAAATTGACTTAACTGATCTACGGACAGTGAAATTTTTAAAAATATTCAAGAGCCAGGTTGTCAAACAGTGCAATATTTAAAGAACAAACAAATTAGACACTCGAAATATCCACGAATTCGCACAAGCCTTGTCAAAATATGTTTTCTGATAAAAGTATACACAAAGTCCCAAAGATATAAACTTGAAGCCCATTATCACTGGTACAACAAGAAAAGAATAACTACACCGTTCTATTGATCGCGTGTTAACGCATAACGCGTCATTTACTGCAAACATCGAATATCCAGCTGCTTCTCGTGTGACGTACCTGGGAGTTGACAGCAATGGCAGTGATCCTTAACAGAACAACAGCACAATCAATGTTTCTTTGGGAATTGTCGTTGTCCTGTCCGAATTTTCAGTACGGTGTCTCTTCTATTTGAACTTTGAATCTGTACGACAAGTCGTACAGTCTCCGTCCTATGAAAGTTACTGAGGAATATTGGTAATGTTGAGGGCTTATCCAAATAGAGGGCGCTTCAAGGAGAAGCCTCGCGCCGACTCAGAAAGGACTACAAAGTTACGTCGGAACTATGGAACATCATTGATCCGTTTTATCGGGGTTCTATGGCCCCTACTGTTAAAGCGAAACTTTCAGATTTTAGATCGAAGGACCAATGCACGTGCAGGTGTAGCGTGCGTGGATTGTTTTTTTTTTAATGATGTTATGCAGTTGTGCATTTCTTTTGATGTTGTATATATGGTGTCTGATTCAATGTAGATATACACTTTATGGAGAAGATAAATATTGATGATGGATAATACTTGTACCGTGGTTCAACTGTGTCGATATTGTTTAGACGTATTTACCGACTGTTACAGCTGTGTTGTATTATGGGGTATGTTGCAGATCCAAGGGTAGTTTCCTACACTCGGTATTTTACACTGTGACGGTACTCGCAGTAGGGGTCGTACGTCTTTATGACTTTTGTAAAAGAATTCTCTTTCTTTCTTGACTATAATTATACTCGATTTAATGATTTATGCCGGACTATTTGATTAGTTATTGTATCTGGAATGACTTGGTTTATTTAGTAAGAGGGACAGCTCATCTTCTTGATTTTTGAGAGGGTAAATACATTGGGTTGATAATATTTGATTATTGATAAGCATCATCATGCTTCGTTGCTACAGCTGTGTTATTTATATTCAGTTGAATATAACGTTGAAAATAGATTGTACTATGGTTCGAACATTTTTTAATCTTTTTTGTCACGTTGCCGATACATTGTGACTTTCAGGCCGTTGAACGAGTTTGGAAGTGTGCCAATCGATTTCTATGTTGGACCCGCGGTTGAATTGAAACTGTAATAAATTATCTCTTTTTATTAAGCATACCAAATTTTTGTTCCATACTATTGTTCGGATATCATAATCGAAGGCATTCGTGAGTGCCAGTAGATATGATTGATTGATCGACTTCGTCATTTTAGGTTAAAACACAATAAATATCATACTGATTATTTTAAATATTCTTAACTATACTGTGTCAGGAGTTTTAAATTAAATTTGTTTATATCAAAATATTATTCACTACTAAAGAAGTATAGGTCAGCGCCTATCGATAGGAGACCATATGAGCCAGGCTGTCGCGGATACCCATAGATCAAGATACCAACTGAAATACCAACGTTAGCTAAATGTACCGACAGGTGGCACTGACTCTTAACCATTCGAACTTTATTCGACCGTTAGGAACACACGAGAATGCCTAGTTTATCTTCCGTCAACGGTGCAGTTTTTTCGATACGAAAAACCTTTATCTTAGATCGATAAATTCGACGTTTTCTCATCGCTTGAGTATCAGTTTCAGTGTGACTTTTGTGATGGAATTAACATGTGCGTGAGAAACAAAAATTAGTCATACAATTACTCTAAAGCTTGAAATTAGGTTATCCCTCGTGTCTTAATTACACGCAGAACTTTGAAGTAGCAGCTAAAAATAATGCAAATGATATACAGCAGAGGATAACCACAATTGTGGCAGACTGTATTTTTCCCGTGTACACAATCCCCCCTAAAATTATGGAGCTTAAGTAAAAGAAACGTTGTGTGAGACCAACGTGGAAAAGGACGCTTAATTGCCAAGTGGGTAGGAAAGAAAAGAAAACAAAGATGGATGCAGAATTACATTGGTAAGCCACAGTCATAATTTACGTCCAGCCACAAAGTGTATAATTAGAACCCATTTCCCATTTTGTCTTTAAAGTTTTGTCAGGTCGGAAATGAACGTTAATATCTTCCAGTTGAAGAGAGTCCTGAAAGATGCACGACGCTGTCAGAAAAGAAATGTTTACATTTTTCACAGTCACTTTTTTATTAATCTCAAATATCAACCAACATCCAGCACAGAATCTATTGATAAATATAATTTAATTCCATCAAATCATACGATTCTTCAAGTTCATAAAGCGATCGTGACAATTTCTCATCTTACCCGGTCAGGATAATTTTTACCATAAAATTCTCTCCGTCTAAACAAAGGACGATCCCTATAGTTCTCAACCATATACTTACTATTCCCCTTGCTCTTCACACTTCCTCATTGAGTTCAACACGAAGGAAGTTTCTAAATTGTATCAAGTTTAGGTGGATGAGATGGGAGAAAATAGATCCATAATGTGCAAATTCGATGATTAGGGTAGAGCATTGTCAAGACGAAAGTATGATCAACGGTAAACAGCCATGATACGGAATAGCAAATTTGCAGTACCGCGATCCTGGTATAATACTACGAAAATATGGCGTCTCTTATGTTGCCAATCTCATATGGGAAAAATGACGGGAAAAAAAAACTATACCATAAGATAACACGAAAAACTCGAAAACTTAACCAAGATTTTCTTTTATCCAATTCTGACTCGATTATTCTTCCATATCGTATGATAAACTTACGTAAAACTTTTTGTCAACTTCCAGTCATCCTCCGACAGAGTGCGCCCATGTCCGTCGCAAATGGATATTAAAATAGAGTCTTTTTGCTTGACCAAATGTCATAACGTCGAATAAACGCGCTTTGTATTTCTTTGACTTCAGATTGAGTACAGTCTGTGGCTATAGTCACAGAGGGTAATACCAGTCGACGTGATCTAAGATTAGTAAGAGAGGCATGACAATACGATGAGGTTGGGCATAGGTTTTGTTTGGCGAGCCGTCAGGAAACTTGGTGTATCGTCGATATTGTATGCATTGTATCAAAAGGGATTTTAAAGGGAAGACACCCTTACGCTTGCCACTTATTAAACAAATCCACCCTTGGTAATAACTGTAGGTACCGTGTAACCTTTCCCTAGTTTTGGAATATCATTCCCCCGTTGATTCACCCTCCTTCTGTCGTTCTCTTTCACTCTTACTCTCTCGATAATTTTCGTATTTATCGGATTAACCCGCCATCTTGACGGGTGGGGATAGATTTTGGATAGATGGCTTCCAGCTGCCGTTGCCACGAGCGCAGACTGTTAAGCCGCTTATGCTAATGCAAGATTTTTGCGCTTTTTTGGAAACTACGTAATCCGACAGGGACAAGGATTCCCAATAATTTCGCTCGAATGGAGTGATAATCGGTTCGGAGGGGAGTAAAGGATTTTTCTTGCTAATAAAGGCTGGGACACGTATACCGTATTCTGAAATATTTGTAACCTTAGCATCTGTAAGCTGAAAAAATTTCAAATAACATAAATCACTTTTTTTCACTGATAAATCATTGATTATTCATTACTGTACCGATAGCACGATATTTGGCTGTCTCTGCTTTTTTACTATTTCTTTTGACCTTTGCTAGCTTAACGGTAACGCACGCCCATGATATAGATGAGTTTCTGGAATATCGTATATAACGAGAAATCGATATATCGACCGATGGAAGTCTGTTGAATATGATAGGACGTACTATCGCTCGCAAAGACAATACACTAAGCGTGTAGTTATTTGAACCCTTTCGTTATCGTGTTGATTATTAAAGTTAATTTCAAACCTTATTAAGCCTAATAAAATCTATGTCGAATGATATTTTTTTAATGAAAAATATCCTAAAAACAGTTTAAATAATTGCTAATAAATATGCAAAAGATAACGTTAACCCCTGCGGTTGTACATAGGTAATAAAAAAAAAACTGGCGTAAGGACGCGTCATGCTATTTCGTACGTTAGATCTGGTACAATAAGTAAAAAGTGTCCTCCCGACCTATAAATCTACGTTAGGCAAGGCAATTTACGAGAGATTACAAGTTACAAATTAGCCTCATATATTGAGGGATTAGATCCCTCTTGATACGGAATTGAAAGGAAATCCGGCCTGAGTAAATATACTGTTACGTATGTACGTTTCAGCCATAAAGTTTGGCTAAGGGCCAAACGCGTTAACCGCTAGATTCGTGTTCTATATCGCTTTATGTATATACACCTATGGGAATATGGGGTACGTCAACATTTTCAAAGTATGACGAAGGACCGGAGAATATTCAAATAGAAATATCAAAGTTCCCTTTCATATGTATGGAAATTCAAAAATTCGTTGGTTTTCGCATTTAACGCGTCTCCCTCGTTCCTTACGAACCTATAATATCATGTATTACGAAACTATTAATTCCAACGCTTCATAATTGTCAGGCTTGGAGTTTTCATTAATTTGAAGGTTCGCACGAACACGGCTTTCATTATTGCGTCACAATTGGTAATCAGGAACAAAAGAACTTACATAACCCCCTAACTCGGACTCAACATTAAGTAGAACATTGTTATCGACCATTATATGATTTCCTTTAGTAAGACCTTCGGACAATGAAATACTAGATGGCACTGCGCACTGCTGACTGGATTATGATTTACAGTGCACGTTGAAAATTGTATTAGAGAAAAATATTTACCGTGGCACGCGTCGGCGTAACGCTACTAATTTTTCATAATGCATTCCGCGTCGAGGGTTTATCGAATTCTCTGAACATCAAAAAGTTCTGCCGTCATTTTTGGTATAGAAATTGTGCAATCGTATCAACGGACCAATGTATCTCTACGACACTGTGCTATACTGCACAACCTAAATAGAAGTTTCGAGAGTCATAGCAGAAAATTCAATGTGCTGCGCGGATAGAAAACATGGCAGGTCATATTGCTACTACGCGATTCAATGAAGGTTCCGAGAGTACGTGAGAAAAATTTTGGTCGAATGATATTCGAGCAAATGGAGTTGGTATAATTTAATTAAAAGTTTATCAATATTGTATATATACGTATTTGAAGGTACTCGCGAAGTCATTTTCATAGTCGTGAATATCCAAGTTTGTTTTTCTTACGGTTACAGCAGTACATCGTCGTACTGAATTTCGTGATGACAAGTTTCTCGTTTATTTTTCTCGTGTGTTGATTCGTCGAAAACTTACAGGATGTTGCATACGCTGCGTATGATTTTCTGAGCCTTGGGCGACTGGTATAGGATCGTTTGAAGTATCCTTAGAATATACTACCAGTAGTGTCTACCGTGTGTCGAGGATATAATTTATTGTAAAGGAAGCTTTCCGTGACTAATTTGCCATGACTAAATCACGGCCCTACACTACACTCGACTCCACTCGAACACAATATCGGAATACTTTGGGCAGAATGGCGTATCTCTCTGTCATTCGAGTTTGTGCTTATGAAAGAAGGGAGGCCAGTCGGGGCTGGAATATTGTTAACGTTTCGGCCGATTCGATTCGCGTTAACTGGCGGATACGAAAAATGTAAAATAGCCCCCAACGGGTGGGACACGTATAACCGCGGGTTTACGTAGCCGTAGAAATGAAAGGATACAAAACTTTTGTATAAAATTTAATGATCAGAAATAAAAAATAGTAGCGTTTATAGACAACAACATTTTTTAACCACAATTCAGGTATGCCGGAACATTTCAATTAAAATAATTATTTATTATATCTAAAAGATACTCGATTCGAACTTATCAATTTTTTCTGAATATCCGGCAATAAATCCTCTTCTGGATTCATGATGCTCTCGAGTTCATCGAAACCCCTATGAGTGAATAAATAAATTGGGAAGCACTTTCTCTCAGCAAGCAGGGAAGCTTCCATAAGTTTATGAATACGAGCACGGGCCATTTAGCAATGCCGTGTTTTTGTGTTGGAAACCACGTAAAATTCGTCGTTTTGGGCGGTGCCGCTATTAAGCGAATAGTTCGTGGTCGTGTCGTGTTCGGAAGAGAGAGAGAGAGAGAAGAAAAAAAACTGAAACGTAAAGGAGCAACGCAAGTCCTAAAGCATCACCTGGGATCAGTGTGTCCTACGCGAGCTGCAGTCACCCGATCGGAAAATTGCCGTAAAATTGCCTCAAAAGCGATATTTTATTCCTTTCAGGCGCGCGCTGGACCACTCCACAGGGTGTTTATGGGATTTTATGGACTCGTGACTCCCTAGGACATTTTTAGGGGATTCTCGTAGGTTGGTAACACCTGGCCGTGTGATTTTTAATACGCGTGTCGTATCGGATGCCAAGAATCGTTTTTTTTTTTAATTCGTAAGACAAAATCGCAACCAGTATGAATTTATCAATTTTATTTTGATTCGTCGGTAACGATACGCGAATACTCGCAGAACTTTATTATCGTGCGAAACTTTTGTTTCCGACTGTTCGATCTTTGACAATGCCTCTATTAGCGCAATGATGGATCTCTAATCAGTGGGCGTCGGCGACTCTTACTACCCGTTGCACGCGTGCATTCTGTGACACGTGAACGGAAGTGGGTAGCCGCCTTGCGAAACGTTGTTACGTTGCAATTTTATTTCATTGTTATTGCACATAGGGGAATCTGCAATAAAGGTACATTAAATACGATTACTAAGAACACGAAGCCCCATTATCGATAATAATAATATTTGTTCTTTTTTCGAAAATAAATTTTTTTCGCTTTCTTCTCTGTTATCATATACATTATTGACAGTGAAAATCGCCTAATGACCTGGCGATGCGGTGAATAAATTTTTGATATCGTCCCCATAGCATTCCTTGTCATTTTTTGTTCGTACCGGTACCTTCGTAATAGTTCTTCGAAGTAACCTATGCCGAACATATTTTATAAAGAGTCTTACAGCACCTTCCCATAGGCCCTTAATAAATAGACGAAGTGATGAATTTCTAACACGTATCTATATCGTTAGAAATGGGGTGCAGGAAAATTAGAGCTTTATAAAAGGATTCGGTTCAAAGGTTTTAGATGCGTCGTCATTGCCCAGTCATTTTTCGTCGAGCTAATTATACAAGTACAAGAGTAACGGCAGGAGCTTTTAGCGAATTGGCAGTCGCGAAAACGGCCTGGTAAAAAAGTAAGATCAAACGAGAACCCATCATGGGAATTTATTAATTTTTTTAAATTGACGATTACATTTGCGAAAAGAGTGTCTCATTGTTCCAGGATTTTCAGGTCTCAAGGAACACAAAGACATAATGATTCCCTTGACTGATTATACATAACGATTAATTAACTTCCTACTGTAATTCTAACCTTAATATCAATATCAATAAATACCAGCAAAAGTTACTATTGTCACGATCGATAAGCGCCTAGTCAATTACATGGATTATCGAAGTGCTCAGCAATAAATAGAATCTCTGTAAATTTGTATAAAAGTTTAAAGAAAGAAAAAAAGATTAAAGAACAAGAAAATCATCTCAACTCGAACGCACTGAAAAATATAGATAATGGAAGACACTGAGACAAATCAATTGTTCGCTATGGAGTATACCTTAAGTACTTTATCCCATTGTTCCAGTATACACAGGGAAGATGGGCTTAACGTTCTTTTTATCCAGAATGACTGAAGCACCAAGTCTCATGATGTTTCACGGGCCAGTCATTACATCCCATGATATTCTCACGGCTTAAAACTTAAACGCTCCAAGTGAATAAAGAGCCATAATTTCGTAGGAGATTCTAGTGAATTGAGTCGAGTTAACAACCCATGGGGTATCCGTATAACGTCGGCTACCAACGTAGCCTCTTCTACGCGTGTCAAAACAAAAATACTAAACTTCCGAATACGGAGTATAAGTGGTCCTGATGGGGTGCTGATGCTGGATGCTATCCGGCGGGTATACATATACACTAGGAAATTACCGAATGATGCATGCTAGGCTGATTTCGAGAGGAGCCAGTATTTCTTATTGTTGCGAACAATACTGGGGAAACAATGTAGCATCACTGACAAAAGATCATCGACGTGTAAGGCATCCATTTTGCCAGTTTCGCGTAAAAATTCGGATCCCTTTATTTTGCCCACGTACCATACCTATATATGCGTCTAGTTTATACACATATACATATACAGTACCCGTAGATTATACCAGTCGCATGTCAAATTTTTTTTTATTTCTCTTTTTTAACTTTCCTAATGGAACCCTCGAAGAAACGTAGACCAAAAAATAGGATGCCCGCGGCTTCAGTCCTGTCCTTTGGGACGCTTACTAGTACCGAGGTAAAATTTTTCACTCTGTCTTCTGTTATCGATCTAGATTTTCTGTGCTTAGGTAACGAAGGAGAATTTCCAAACGCGGAAAGTTGCCTCGGGCGCAATTCCTATACGTGGGTACGATAGAGATCGAGAAGATCCAAATCGAAATATTCGCAGAGCGATATACTTCTGAATTGTGTGTACGTTTGTTGGTTTTTAGAAAATAACGGAAGCGACAACTTCAAGCGGATATTCATGTGTAACGTTTGAAAAGGGTTGAGAGCGAATTGTCGTCTCGTTCAAATCGTTTAAAGTTTTTCGCTACCGATGCCCAGATATCTTTATCCTTTATAACGTGGACAATGGAACGGAGACGTATATCGTTTCAGTCCTGGGCTTCTATAGCAAGAAAGGATTTTCGCAAGTTTTTAGCCCTTTTTCAATGAGGACACACACACACACATATCTATATACTATTACTTATTCTCTCTTGAAGCTTTCAATTATTTGCTTGGCGTGCCACCAAAAGACATCTCGAATCGTATTTACCATTCCCATGATTACTCCCGGCTTTTCTATTCCCTCCTTTATGGCTGACCAATGGCGTGCTATGCTACTCAATGGGATGTTCCTTTGTCGAGTACTCCATGAAGAATGCACTTTTTACCATGTGAAATGAGCCGAGCTAATTTTGGATTTTACCAAAAAGGAAGAAAAAAGGAGTAAGTAAATACCATATACGTTTTCTCTGTCCAGTCGATCCACCCACCGTCCCCTCTCCAATCTATATATATGTATAAGCTGTATACATAAGTATGTGACCCTGTATGTATAACCTTATTTATATTCTTATTTTATAAAATAAGAATACTGCCTGACTGGACGTCACTGTCGTCACTATCAGCTTAGCATTCAATATGGCCTTCGGCTTGGTTGAAGCTTGAAGGTTAGGATATGCTTTTCCTTATCTATACGGGACGCGTATAAGGTATTATTGGAAATGAGGGGGAGAGATGGGGCTTGGGATCGATTAAAAAAATCCAAGGGGTAGCTAGTTTTTTGGATCTCAACCCTTCGCCTATATACGCACTGTGCTGTCCTTTCCTTACGCTATTTCGATTTTCTGCTTTTCACTCGTCCTAGTTTTATTTTGGTTTAAAACTTCTTTCAAATTTTTCGCCACTCGTACAGAAGTTTCGGTGGTGCAGAAAATTTTTCTATGATTGTTATGCACCTCGTTGTCGCTAGTTTTGAAGTCGTGATAACTTTTGCCCTACTCTATCGTGTCAATTCACCCCCCCCTCCCCCTCCCTACCCTCTAGCCGTGCCAACCGGCGACTTCAGGGACAAATATTTTTTTTCTCGCTACAAAATAAGGTAACGTCCCTTCTGAGAAATATTTTCTTGAGGGAGTGTCTGGGGTGGCGAGCGAAACTATACATAATTTGGCAGACTGGTAAATTGCGTTTGATAAATCTTTAGTTATCGTTTTATTGTCATCCAGTTGGTTTACATAGAGAAAATTTTTTGAATTTCTTTAAAATATGACAAGTCACCTTGAAAACGTGTTATAGTCAAAGTATATTCATATCGTTGTATTATCGAATATATTTCACGGATTACTGATCCGGAAATCCAGTGGCAAAAGGATCCCCTTTTTCCATCCCTTAATATTGTCGACACGCCCAGGGACGAATTTGAACCAATAGTATGGTTCTAGTTCGGGAGGGGTTGCTCCGAAATTAAAATATCCTTGATACGTAATGACGTGAGATACTCGAGTAATGGCATACACGTACACACATACAGTACATTCATGTATCGTACAACCCTCGAGGGTTGCGACCCTTTTAAAATCATGGAATATATATATATATATATATATATATATATATATATATATATATAATTTTAGCTATAGCATATGCCGAGATGCACATTGTATTATTCAATGTCCCATAAGATAACGTTACTATGATTTTTAATGTGATGATGGGGTTGCCGGCGAGTACAGGGTTGTAACATTGTAACGGGATTAGCTGTTCTTATTAAGGGTTTCAAATCGTGACTGTACGGGACCGCGTACTTAGCTTGTACGGAATTGATTGCCCTAATGCATACATATGTACACTATATACATAATTATAATTGCGCTAATCATTCACTAATTAATTTTCATTTGTGCTATTAACAATACTCGCGCGTAAACTCATTAAAGAGCTACTTGAAATCAATGCTATAGATACAGGCTCGCGTGAGTATATACGAATATCTTTATTTAACCATTTATCATCACTCCGGTCTATGTATTGTATAAATAATTTTTGAATTGAAGTATCAGATTGAAAAAATTTTTTTTCTTTTTTTTTATTAATATCCTCCGAAATGGACTATATTTTCTTGCATCCAGACCGACAGGTGTAGACGAGCGTGTCGTTCACACGAGGCGATACGCGATAGATGACGCAGCTAAAATATTGACGTCGATCGTGACAGCGGATACTCAACGTTTTACGTTAAACGTTAATTTTACGCTTTGTGACTTTCACAGAGGGTGTTGTTGCGCTTAGCGCAAGGCCAATGAAATACGAACGATCGGTGTAATCTAAAAACAGACTGTCGTGTGTACGTACATGTATGCTACCGGTGGGTATGGTGGATATAGGAGAACCAATCATTATACTTGTTTTTTTTTTTCTGAACCTCCGCCACGTAATGAGAGGTCATTAGGAGTGTCGTTTTTCCCATTTCGATAATTTAAATTGAATCGTTCGATGTGGCTACACGTATGGTTTTATATATAGTCGCTTCCTCCATTCGCACATAAGTCAGGTGAAAATAGGTAATTTTGATGCTCCGCGTAGATTGCTATGTAAATTGAGGAACGCGTCTGAAACTTTAGCATGTTCTTCCATTAAGTTGGAATATTGCATTAATACGTTTGCCAATTTTGAGCCGCTGTCATGTACGTTATTACAATTTTGAAAGTGATACCCGAATAATGTAAAGTAACGTAGACAGTCTGTATCTCGTTAATTGTGAGTTTCTGAAAACGTTGGTTTAACGTTTTTTTTTTTTAAATCCCTTCTCTTTTGTTTCTAAATCTTCTTAATCCAGTGCTACTACCGTGCCAAGAAAGGCTTCCGAAGAAGACACCCCTAAGTAGGTGTCTTCGACTTGACAAAAGCAGCTTATCTCGATTACCTTCTCTCGATTATTCAGCACGTTCTCGAGAGAGGTTGATAAGAGCTTGAAAAATAATGGAGAAAGTATCACGGTATCGCAAAAGGGTAATCGACGTTAAAATAAAAAAAAATTCTGCAAATTGACAAAAATTACGGGGGAAAAAAATTGGGTAGAATATATAACTTTAGAAATGACCACCCGTCGAATTAACGCCTAAAATGCCCTACTCATTCACCTTTCCCTAGGGACGACATCGTGCTCCCTATCGGTTAGGGTGCTGCTAGGGTACCTACAAAGGGCGGGGCCCTTAACAAAGGCCCCCCAAAGAATACCAACCCCTGGGTGGAGTTAGCACCCTGTATATATCTGAGCACGGGCCCTTTTTTGGGTTCAGAACTCGGGGTGACTCCGAACCGTGTAGAACCCTGGATATTTATTTTCTCCAGGAGTCTCTCCTGATACCGATTGCTTCTACGACGTGTTACCTGGATCGTGTAGATGTCGGGATAAAAATAAAAACTTTCTGTGATACATACTGTGCGAAAATAATTAACACCGTGAAACCATAAGTGACTACTCGTACTCGTGAGGGCTGTGAAAACGTGGTTGGGAGAAACGTAAAGATGTCTCGTAGCTTCCTGGTGGATTCGCTGATCGGCAATAATTCGCCACCGTCTTACCCACTGCCCTACTACGGGAATCAGTTACCGAACTATATGTTCAACTTTTTCAACCTGGGTCTGGGCTATCAACCCGTCAGACCAGTGCCTAGACCGCCAGCATTGCCAGTTCCTGTTCCTCTGAGTCCTCCTGGGATGGTTGGTCTGCCACTTCCGGGACAGAGTCCTCCATCACCGTTGAACGTCTCTACGAGCAGACTCTCAGGTGAATATCTTGATGTTATATTAACAAGGTTAATGGCGGTATGTGGGAACATCGTGGATGTATCCTTACCACTGATAATATCCTTTGGGATTTATTCGGGTGTACATACGTTGTTTCCTTGACTCGGAAGCTCTTATAGAAAATTTTGCAACTCTTAACTGTAACTAATTCATTTTATTTCGTTTTTATAGATATCACTGTGCCGCACGAGTCGCCTTCGCGAAACAGCACCCCGACGCCACCGCCGAAGTCTCCGAATTCCATTGCTAGTAGCTCCAAGAGAATTCGTACTGCTTTCACGAGTACTCAGCTATTGGAGCTCGAGAGGGAATTCGCTTCTAACATGTATTTGTCGCGTCTCAGGAGGATTGAGATTGCTACGAATTTACGGCTGTCCGAGAAGCAGGTGAAGATTTGGTTTCAAAATCGCCGAGTCAAGTATAAGAAAGAGGATCTGCCATCTGGTCAGAGTCAAAAGTGTTGCTGTTTGAGAACCTGCGGGAAGAAAAAAGATGGCTGCGCTGATGAGGGCCGGAAGTGCGATCAGGATGAAGTCAGTCAGGAAAAATGTCGGGACGCTCGTCAGCAGGATTTTGAGATTAGAGGACACCAGGATGAATCCTTGACTATTAGAATGAGACCATCCGGCGGTTCGGAATTTGCTAACGATAACTCGTCCTCTTCTACTTTGGAAAATTCGACTTGCTCAACAGTGGGAATCGATGCTGAGTATCGACGCAGATCTTGTGGAGATGAGAAGCCTAATTTACAAAAACAATCAATGACCTGTGATCTTTTACCATCTATTCAGGATGTGCATGATTTGTCAAGAGGTTCTAAGCGATCGGCGAATAGATTAGAAGAGTCTGAGACGAAGAAAAGAAGAAGCGAATCGCCATATGACTCTCATATTCAAGAGACCATTGCTACTCCGTTATACAGAAATCGTAATTGCACAAAGCACACCGTCGAGCATATTGTAAATTCTTAAGACATTTTAGAAAACTCTTTTACAGTAACGTGAAACAGTTTAATTTGAATTTTACGGCAATAGGATATTATTGCCCTATTTATCAGAACCCAGTGCAGCCGGTTACGTAGCAGCTCAAAAATTAAATGTACAAATTGTATATATTTTTAATAGAATCTATATTGTCAAATATAATTGTATATTTTTACTACGTACCATAGTACAAATTCGAAGGAAATAAAAACCACTAAAAAATATATTCACGTTTCTTTTATGGCATTTCCACTATCTTATTTCTATACAAGAAATTTTACTGAAAATACAAACTACCTTAATTCAATTATCAGAAATGTACATTTACATATGAATATCTTCATTTATTCGTTTTCTCATTCTCTTAATACAAACTTTGAATAACTTAGCAGTAAAAATTCATAATATTTGCTCTATGCTTCCTACTCGTATGCCTTATGTCTCGTTCCATGCAAACGTTTTCGTTATATGCTACACAGCACAATAAGCAATTACAATAAATAGTCCCTATCCAAGATATAGTATCACTTAAATAGGTAACTTGAATTCGTAGCGTTACACATTCGATTTCCATCAGATTAAACAAGAGTCTCCCACAGGAACTTTTCCATATTCTCACAATTCTTGAAGTAGCAACCCGCCGCATTGTACCAACCCCAGTGAAAAGCCACGGCAAACTCGTGAATCAGGGAAAAATTTGTCAAGAGGGAATTCCACTTTGGGTTAAATTTAAGGTAAAACGCAGTTAATGGTGTTAAAGAGCAGCCGACACAATGTCACTCTCAAAAATGGTACAATAGAACACTTGTATTACGAAAGACCCAGCATGGGGTCCTATGCCTTACACTGTATTTTCGGCTCCCTTTTTTTTTTTCAGGATCACCATCGTAGACTGTACTATACATATTCTACACAATCTGCGTAGCTTACGCACTATACCATAGTACTATAGTATACTATAGGTACTACACGACACAACACAAGAAACGTCACGGCATTATTTTCAGCTCCATTCATGAGAGCAACAGCCCAAGAATTCTCCATTCATTGACTTTAGTGAATGGGCGTTCGTAAGGTCACAGGGTGGAATAAAAAATTGTCACCTTCGATTCCTTTGACTGAAGTCGGTCCTTTTGATATCACCGCCGTTAAATGACGTTTAGCGATTTCAATGCAGTCAGGTGTTAGCCAAAGTCGCTTAGATGTTTCTCACCATTTTCCACGCCACTTGTCGTTTATTAACGCCTCTCCTACGCGTCCGTACGATATTTACCCATTGTTGTTCTTGTTCGTGACCGTACTTTAGATTCCAATGGTTACACTCGGGACAGTTCCACGAAATAACGTAGAATCGCGAAGAAGATTCCTTGGGTCCATTAACGAGGCCCTTGACAATTGTGAGTATACGTATACCTATGTATACTGGTACAGTGAGATTTTTAAGGAGGAGATTCAATTTGTCGAGAATCCCATTTTCTTCTAGAATTGTTGGAGGTTCCTGAAAACTTCCAACTTGGTCCATGGGATATAATCATTTGAAATATATCAATTTCAAGTACTAATTAGTAAAATAATCTAGATTCCACTTTATATATATATATATATTTTTGTAACGTTACTTGCTGACGACCCTTTTTGAAAGATTTATTTCTCGCGTATTTCAATGGAGCGGACCTACCGCTCCACGACAGTCACCAACGATCACCTAAGGTATCATTAAAAAATTTAATTTTTTTTTTTCGCCTCTTAGTCGATTCGATCTTTCTTTGCACCATCTAACATGTAACCAACCGCATCGACGCTGTCGATCTCGATAGGGAAGCTCATCAAGAAACCACCATAATGCCAATATCAAGCTATAAGGAGCTACAGAGGGAACGTGGCCTAGTCGTTGTGGACACCTGATGACATTCACTCCAGAAAAAGTTTCTGAAAAAGGGAGTCAGGAACGAGCTAGAAGGTCTTATCGAATGTAGTCTCGGAGACGGGGAGGCACAGGAAACGCTATAAAGAGCGTGCGCGTGTTACAGATCAGACCCTTTTCTCAAGAGAATCTCCAATATGTAGCCGTAAGGGTAGGATAGCTGCTGTAATGAAAGCGAGCTATCAGAACCCAGGCGCCCGAGGGTATACCGAGCTGGGGATGGCCGAGAAGTACAAGAATGTCGTTGCCACTCCGAGAGCGTGGACAATGGAAAGGATAAGTCCCCATCGAAAAGACTATCGTAGGACTTGGCCTGGATGCCTTCCAGATTTCCGATCGGAAAGTTCACAAGAATAAGGATCCACTCCACCGAGGAGAAGTAAGTCCAAGAAGCGAGCGTCTCGTCGTAATTGTTATTTCTGGAAATCCGTTAGGGAAAATCTTCAATGGGAGTTGAAAAATGAATTTCGAATTATGGCGCGGATTTACTGGACGCTGTATGGCACGTGCGGAAGCGCGGCGAGACCCAACGGGGTCCGTCGGCGTGACGTCAAGAGTGAGGACGCGCCGCCGACGGACAACCACTGAACTAAAGATTCATTCTGCCTCTTCTGTGTGGTGAGAAAGAATCCGTTTCGCTATCGCTTCTAGATGGTGGAAAGTACTGCAGATATTCACGCGGATATCAGGCGTCCAAAATTTCCATTTAATTTATTCTATAGACTTACCTTGTCTTTAGCTAGGAACATGACAATATCAGAGATGAATAGCGCTCTCTCGAACGCAATGAAGTTTGCTAATTATGACTGCCTTGTTTACTTTCGACTTTGCCAGCGCGAATTTCTCCGAAGTGGGTATCTAACCAAATTGTTTTGTTTAATCAGACACGTGTCTGCCTAATGCCAACACCAACTTAAATGGAAAAGGCCCTTCGTTTGCTTTATCGGTGAAACGTGTAATTCTCTTCTCTACTCAAATAACGAGCGTTGCATACTAATGGATGTTAAAAAATTGTCTAAACGGCACGCGAATTCCGATATTTTATAAATTTCTTTTTAAATATAGGTTCCACACCGATCTATTTATAACGTCTAGAAACTATATACATATATATAAAATAAGGTGTTATTCGATTTCTAATTGAATTATTTCTTTTCCATGTCAGTATATCTATATAACAAATTTTATGTTCATTGAAACCGCTGAATGTTTCTCCGAGTGTCTCTATGTAAAGATTCACAATACGAAGTGCACTGTTGATATATAAATAGCGTGCGACATCAACCGTCGACATAAAGTACACATAAAAAGGAGAGTACCCAAGAAGTAGTGCGGAACATGTAATTCTCTCTCTTTTTTTTGTTGGCTCTCCTGCTCTTAGTATTTTTTTTTTCCACGTTCCCAACATTAATTCATTTCATCTTATGCACTCTGAAGTGGCGCTCGATCAAAGCTGAAAAAAGCCACCGACAGCCGACAACACTCGAGTTCAGGCTGCGGGCACTCGAAAGTTGAAACCGTTTTCTCGCTGAGGACAATACAAAAATGTCCGCCATTACGGTTCGCACGTTACCGTGGTTAACGTATTAAATATATTTTCGTGAAACACGCTTTTTGCATTAAATACCTAAGATCTGCGCGAGATTTTGCCTACCTAACGCCTTTCGTACACAATCGAGGTATCCACGTGGAGTTTAGAGAGGAATTGTGAATTTTACGAGCGAACGAATCGACAAATTTCCTTTTTCTCGTGTCGATGTCCTTTAGCCTTTGTCGCGCATGCGCATTGTGTAACAGGGACGTCGATGCATCATGACGCTTCTACTGTCTGCCAACAATGACTACACAGAGCTCACTGTGCGTGCTCGATGATGCGCGGATAATTTTCGAAAATCCGCCTACGAAAGTAAACCTATACCTAGAATCATTTTACCCAACCGATTTCTACCTCTTGGCTTTGGAATTGATCTCGTGCGCTTTTTGTATCTTTTCTAGTGATTATAATGCCGTGTTCCTTGCCTGAAACTGATACGACGCTTGTGACATTCTAGACTGGTATTACCGGTTTACTGGATTACTCTGTACTGGAGAAGTACTGACTTATGACGTATATACGTACTGTAGGGTTATCTCATAAAGTTTTATATTTTCAAGAAATATCTTATTTTTTGTTAACGAGCTTTTATATCCCGTATTTACTATTTCACGTTTGACTTTCGAATTTTTATGGATTTTACCAGAAAATTATACTACTAAATATCGCTTTTAATGGGGATATCAAATCCTTTATGAACGAGCTTCATAGCTCGTATGATTCCCAATAAGATTTTACTTGGATTTTATGCTCGAGGATGATTTATTTAGCATAAGCAAGAAAACAAATAACACCGTGTTTGTCTAATGGGATTTGGTATAATAAAAAAAAAAGAATGTTCCAGTGATAACGGGATGGCTCAATGTAAATTTAACCGCATAAAAGCCTTGCAAATATATGAAGATATTGACCAGATTACATTCCCATTAAAAGTTTCTTAATTTACCATAAAGAGTTTATCTCGATAATTGCATTATAACATTCTTCAAATTCTGTCATTTGTATAATGATACTTTATTGTATTATGTATGTACTGATGTCATAACAAACTTTTTAAATTGACATTTCAATTAATAAATTCCCTCCGATGTCTCATTAAGCATAATGAAAGGTAGTATCAGGCTCTCTTTAATAGTATCAGTAATATTAGCAATTATTACGTCGAAAGACAAACTTTATGATTTTCTTTTGACCCCAGTAAACCTAATGGGAAAGGGTCCCTTTTTTGCAAGGAGATTCCAAGCGAGTGGCTTATTAAGCGAAAAGCTCAGTTGAGAAATCGATATTTTAAATCAGGAGCATCCTAGCAACAACTATATATATATACACATATATATATATTATATAGAAAAAAAGAAGAAACCGGTTTGAGGGTTCGAGCAGAATTGGTCTAAGGTATCTAATAGTTATTTACATAAAATAATGACTAGCGCATGAAAGCATTTTAATCCGTGAAACGTTGAGGGTAGTGTTTCATCGTACCGAAGAAGAACCCTTAGCTTATATACCTATAAAAGGTGATCTCTCGGCTAGTCTTATACTCGTGATGAGTTTAGGGTTTCACAAAGTCATTATTTGGTCATTACTGGTGGCAGGTGACGCCTCCTACACTCATTGTAGGTACGTGTTCGCTGTTTGATCTATGTTAAACCATGAAATACACATATTAAACGCACCTGTGACTATCGTATCCGTTCAATTCTAGTCGACGCCTTCAGGAAATTGCCTCAGGAATGGCTGCTCTAACCGAAAACCTGACCGAGCGTGCAGTAATCAGCAATAGATTGCCATACGTATCCCACAGTTTTAAACCTTCGTAAATAATGGCTGATTTTCGATATCCACTATGTAATTATGGCAAATAGAATTTTTATTATGTTTGAGTTTTATTGTTTTACCGTTTACGCGGCGGTTTTACAAGGTGTGATACTCGGGTTCTTAAAGTTGATTTTCGTTTACCATTATTATACGGATATGAATAATTTAATTTTAATTTATTATATATTTTTTGTGACAATACATTCAAAGGAATTTTATTGCGTGGTTTTTATATTGTAATAATATGAATTTATTGGAAAGACCCGGATATCATTGTGTCAGAAAATCACTTTCCTCTAATAGATTCCGTTTTGTTGCTTCGCGTTGTTACTCTGTTTCTGAGCGAGTGCTTGTACGCGTGTAGAAGTAGAAAGTGAAATAAGTTGACGGTAAATGTATGTAAGCTATAGCATAGATTTCAATGTATTTTACGCGTATGGCTATCCGCTCGATCTGTTTCATTAACGTGCTCGCTGTAAGTCTTCATTATGCGTTGCACCTAGTGTGTGCAGCTTTAATATTTTTTAAAACGCAATATACACCATGTACTGGATATTTATAGTGAAAGAAAATGAAAAAAAAAAAAAAAAAAGTGGGCTCAGCCGGGATTTGAACCCGGGACCTCTCGCACCCAAAGCGAGAATCATACCCCTAGACCACTGAGCCACATGACAGATGTTTTTTTTTACTAACCTATTTTTCACATCTAACGAAAAAAAAGCTACCTTAAAACTAAATATTAAGTTTTTAATTCAAAATGTTGACTTAGGATAACTAAATAAAGCAAAACTATAGTGTGATAGTTGGTGAGATTGACTAACGGTAACCAACCAACTTTAAGTATGATTATGGATAAGTCTTTTTGTTGTGATTTTTAGGCTTAAGTAAAAATGTATATGAGATTCTGGGTTCAATTAAAAACAAACTTTTAAAAAACCACTGAGTCACTGTTTGTTTTTAATTTTCAAGATTGCTGTATTAAGTAATAATACGTTTTTTTTTATAGACCTCAATTTTTGTAATATTACTAATAATTTTAGACAGAAAAACATAAAATCTATGTTTCCATATATGTCTGCTTAATCTATCGTTATGTTAATCGAGCGTATATTATCGATTAAAAATTTTCTTATTTATCTCGTATTCGAAAAAAAATCATCTGCTGATACTCTTTAGTACAATGTGTATAAAATATACCACGCGGAAACTCTAATCACCACCCGATTCCTTACAAGTTTTGTAGAATGTATATATACATATGCCGTGCAAACATTGTAAGGATATGCTTCATCCTAGACGGCGTGTAATGCTGGGATGCCACACTGGTGAAATTTGCCAGTGCTGTATTATGCAAGCGATAGAAAGATTGTTACATGCTACCCGCTTAGAAAATCATTTGCATGCAAATCCATTGGCGGCAAGACGGAAAATAATTTCTTGATCGAATCGTACACGCTTCTCCTGGCCACTTTCACAATGCAAGAGATGCTCACGCCACTGGATCATCCAGCTGCTTGCATTAAGATTCGCCACGCGAACGTTTCGGGTTACCCCGTAGCATAATATATTATCTACGTGAAGTTGTTTTGCAGTAGATTTTCAGTAGAGGGCGCAATGGAGTATATACATATATACGAGTACTTTCCTTTGCTACGTCGTTGTGTCGTAATGTCTACCAATGATACACTAAGGATTTCCATACGTCTGAATTTTTTCACAATCAGCAGCATGAAATTGTCGCTTAATGTCAGATTTGTTGAGCTGTACAAAAAATAAGCAGCGAATACTTTGTCGAGCTATTTTTTGTTTTAGTCAAGTCCTTCTTTTTTTTTTCAATTTTTTTTTTTTCGCTACCTCGCAAAATGAAAACGATTACCTCGACAAAAAATACATTGTCCCATCATTTCGTGATACTTAATTCTCGGTTGTGGAGGCAACAAATTACCAACCGTTGTCAGAAAAGGGTCTGGATCTGGATTGTACAGCAAGGGAAAATACAGAGACCGTTTTTGATAGCTAACATAAAAGGGGTGCGAGGTGTTTCGAAGGTTAAACGTTGGTCCTCGTATATCGTGGGTTGGTTGAATTCTAATCTGCTATCATTTCGATCGCAAACGTTGACCCTCCGTATATTACGTGGGAATAATAGATGGTTAAAATTCAGAGGATGATTAGACTATTATGTAGTTTGACAAAAAAAAATGTGAGAAAGAGGTAAAAAGTGAATAGACATTCACAGGTATACCTGAGAAATTATTAGTAAATATATTTTATCGAGCTTTGACAAAATCTTCAACTTCCATAAGGTCGTAGGCTTAACGAAGGATTTTCCTTTCATCCCTTAACAGTCAGTCAACCTTTTAACGGCAGGTTAACGTATTCGATAACGATCAACCCTTGTTCCCGGTCGCGCGGACGACACAAATTTCGAGAAATTCATCCCCTCAAGAAATTAAGAAAAATCCGATTGGATGAGTAGTAGGTAACCCTTGGAACTGTCACTAGTAAAGTGGTGACTGGACAGAGAAGAGTACACTAGTTTTCCAGCATCCTTGGTCCTCTCATCTCGCCGAGTCATCGCGCTAATCCTTATTTAACCCGCGTTTATCTACGATCAGCCCAGCGGGATTAACTTAACTGCTGGCCGCAAAATACAATGGGGCACGAGAAGACACCACTTAGTGTACGAGCCTGGTTATATCGGGATGCAATCTAATCGACGTGCGATCGCGTAAAAATCTTGTCAGTTTCACTTGAGTTTCCATTTCTCTTTTGTAGTGTAAATTGAGTGACTCGTGAGCAGAATTCTTCTAACTTTCCTATATAGCGGCACGAATGGGAGTACGGTGTCTTTTTTTTGTCTTTTGAAACTTTTATTTTTAAACTGACTACACGTTTCATGGTTAATCGACACCTGCACTGTCTTACTTGCCTTGCTGGTTTAATTTAAGAAAAAAGAAAATGACAGGTGTCGTACGTGTTACGAATACGTGTTCGATAGGTTACGGTAAATTTTCTAATATTATGCTGCAACGTGATGTAACTCTTTTTTGACATTTTTTTTTCTTTAAAAATGTACCTAGTAACGTTTAATTTTTTATTTTTATTATGCTTGCAAGGTGTTTGTCTATTTATTTTATATTACTCGTATTACTTAGTTGTAATTGGTAACAGTTTCTGTTTTACACCTGGGAACAATATAGTACTGTAAGGTTGGTACAATCTTTCCCTCTAGCATTCTGCTCTGTTTCGCAAGCTGCAATGAATTCTCTTGTGCTTATAGGAGACCTCTGGGACTCTTTACGGCATCCTCGTTGAAGCGTTTCGTTAACAACTTCACTCCGCAAACGAGATTCTGTCTCTGTGTTGTACAATATACACAGTTAACGTAGGTTCGAATTTCTCTAATAATATTAATATTCTGCATATAAAATTTTCATTGTGTTTCGTAGACTGTATACAGTCTCTTTTAGAAATAACGAAGAAACAATTTTTTATTTTCATTCTACTTTTTTTCTCTTGAAATATTTATACTGTTTCAGCTATTTCGGCACAGTCGTCTATACACGCTTTGGCGTTGAAACTAAATATCAAGTTAATTTTTTCTCTTCTGCGTTGTGACAGATTTTAATATTAATTCTATAGAGCAGACTGTACGGGGTGTACCAATGCTAGCGACAAAAATTCATTTGGATGAATTAAAAAATTATCTGGCCACAGTTATCGCATTTCTCAATGTTTCTCCGTGTTTCATTTCAATTGGAAAACATGTTGATAATTAGATTCAGCTGCCTTAGACCCATAGTAGTTAGGAACCCTTTTGCTCCCGTGGGTAAGTGTCACTTTGCCTGTGTCTGGTACTAATAACAAATTTGCATAATTTTTTCAGCCCTTCGACGTCAAAATTGATTCAACCTTCTGCGATGGTAATAATGGGACAATGATGCCACTCAAGGGGCGCGAGTCCAAAACTAGCCATAAAAAAGACCAGTAACCTATGCCTATGCTAATTTTATACCATTGCGAAACTAATCATGCCAGTAAATCAGACGAGTTCCACGCGTTAGAAATTATCCTTGATTGTTAGTCGCCATGGTAACTGCTCGTACGTATATTATTGAGTGGTGATGAAAAAAAGAAAGAAAGAAAGAAAAAGAAAATTTTAAATATTCAAAACCGGTAGTGTACGAATATTTTTTATACTGCTACCCTGACCCCTTGCGTTGTTCCAATTATTCTGTTAGCTCGATATTAATTAAAAGCTCTCGTTGCGAAATCGAAATATTATCAGAGTGCCTGATGGGCAGGCAATTTATTTGATTGCATCTTTATCTCATTGCAGGGAAAGAGGTAATGCAATTAATCAGTCTGGTTCCCGAGGACGGAATTTCGCAATTGAGGAAAACTCGAGAAATTTCTCGAACGTGACTCTCGACTTACCCTTTTTTTTTCTCAACCCGATAAATCTCTTGATTCATCTTCATTTCATCGTACTTGATTACACGCTCTCTATCAAAAACTTTTTTCTCTATCGACATTTCATACTTATCCTTACTTCTTTTTTTTCATCTATATTCGCTCTTACGTGCTATATCGGGGAATATACAGTTTTATAGATATTGCTGGACATTTGTCATCACTATAAACTCACAGTCGATAAACTAGGAAACTACTGAATTAATGAACAATGTCCCGTTTGCATACAGTCACAGTCGGTTTTGTCCCTAAGGGGTACTAATGGCTTGACAAGAAAGAACGAGAGAGAGAGAGAGAGAGGGATGAATAACAATACTGTACAGGGTAGTGCATTGTTACTTTACCACATGTCATTACTGAGGACAAGTGGTTTATTGAGAAGCCGGTACCTACACAGTAATGACACAAGCCTAGTAGTAGCTTAGTGGAGTCGACACTGATCGGATCACAGTCAACCAACTCAAGCCAATTAAATTCCTGGTAATAATCTGAATATGTGTGTGTATATATATATATATATTATAATACATGATATTTCGGTGCAGTTTTGAACTCATCGCGTAAAACCACAGCTGTATTGGAACTGACAGTAGATTACGTTATCATGACTTAACCCTGTAATTCCCACATAAGCTGCATAACATTAGAGAGCTTATTACATTATCAGGATTTGGTACGAGATCAAAGGTTAGGAACGGTAGTTGCGTCACTTTATTTTGTTTGTTAACAGGATACAAAGCTTGTCGCTTAAGCATTTTTAGTGTGCAAGGCTCAAGGATTCGGGGTATGAGAGATGCGATTGACCTTGAACTTTTCGATATGAGATAACGAAAGTTTATTGGATGCGAGAGTAATACTCTTAAAATTGATATCGTTTTTGACTTGATTCGTATTGTTTGACTTGAAAGAATTTTATTGAAAAAAAATATTATTTGCACGGAGTAGCAAACAGTCAGATGTCGGCCATAAAGAGAATATACGTTTAGCAGATTAGCGATGCGTGGGTGAAATATATGAAAATATTGTTGAAACATTGAAAAGTATCAGAGGATAAATAAAAGGAAAATGAATCTAGGTACAGCATGCATATATATATATATAGTATATTGAATTAAGTCATAAATAATTTCCGATGCAGGTAAATAAATTTTACTTACAAAACGGAACTTATTTATGACTCGATCCAATAGATATTACTGTATACCTATAGATACTTAACGAACAAGTCGTAAATCACTGCGGAAGTTCAATCGACACGAAATGTCATTAAATTCAAAATATTGTAAAGAACTTATCTAAAGTTTCGATATCGCGAGTAAAATTTTATTGTCTTTTATTTAAACATAAAACTTTCACGCTGTTGCCGTGTATTTCAAAATGGCGAATAAAGGGCTAAGAAAATTTGTCAACAGTTGCAACGGCTTTGCGTATACAGTAGTATTACAGTTGTTTTTATTGATTGTACTTTTTTTTCCTTTTACCAACTGTAAAATATTTTTCAACATACTATAACGTAAATTGTCAAAAACGCGATGACTCGTGCAATAGAAAACCTTAATCTTCGTTTATGCATTTTGCTCCTTTTGTCGTATTTGCTCTTTGTGGACTTAAATGCCACCCGTGGTTATTTGTCCAGGACTTGTTTCGTACCGCAGTTAGCATAGCTTGCTGGGATTGTCGTAGATTATTTGTATACGTATCATTCACGTGGCGGAGATAGTATTTGCCTTGGTTTGACATTGTCAATGCGAACGAGTGATCGTTGAAATGCGATCTGGAAGATCAGAGATCTTAGATCATGAACAATGAGTAGGTAGACGTTCTATTTGATTTTGTCGATCGAATTTCAACGTTTTCTGCTTGCTCGGTGACGGGAGCTTAGATGGTAGCAGCGAGATCAGCCAAAGAGGAGTATATAGGGGGTGTCGTTTATAAAGGGTGGTTGAAAGAGAAGGAATGAGAAAGTTTTTTTTCCCTTATTTTCAAGTAAAAGGGCAAAAAGACGAGTAGGGGGTGTGTGGGTGGAGGAGGGCGTATCCTTTGGAAATCCTTCAAGATCCACGAGTCTTGGGACTCTTCTTTCTCTTTCTGTTCTATACCGAAGTCTTTGTTCTCAATCTTCTTGGATTTTTCGTTTTATTACATTTTTCGTACGTATTCTCTTTTTTTTACTCTCCTGCTACGGACTGAGGGGCTGATAGCGATTGCTGGAAGATCTTCTTAATTTAAGATGTCGGAAGTAACGTCACCTGACTGAATTTAATGTATTTCACTTTACGGTTGCATTTCACTGCTATTTCATTTTTGACTTGTTAATTTTTCATTTTGCCCCATTACTCGACTTTTGTATAATTGTCGGGAATAAGTAAATAGTCGACGATGGATCAGAGGATGAGGTTTAAATGGGATTCGCGACGCTTTGATGCTCCCTTTACCATGATAATTAATACGGGCTATAGAAACTTTCCTTTTATGCTTTGCCAATCTCTGTATTCTCTTTAATTCTTATTATCCTTGAATTCGTTTTGTAGAAGAGTCTCCTGGGTTCTGTAGTTGCCATTAGAAATTGTGAAAATTATTAAAAGGAAATTCCACGCTCAAAAGAGTATAGCTACGCGTAAAAGTGGCTTGGCATTGAAATGCCATCTGAATATTTTTCAAAATTATTCCCTGCTCTACGAAGCAAATGAAATATCGCGAAAATTAATTTTCGTAAAAATCATGGAAAATTCTTTAAATTCATACATCTCGCACAGCAGCCATCGTCGATGTAAACGAACTCTATCGTCAGTTAAATAAAATAAGATATACGTATCTCATGCAGAGAAGTAAAAGTGCAAAAAAATTCATTCTCAAGTAACGACACCACAATCGTTTATAGGTTAGGTCGTAAAGACTCCTCGTATTTTTCAAACTCGGATGGCTACTTAATTGTCTGTTAACGGCTTAAGGTTCGTGTGCGAAACGCAAAAGAAGAACAAGGAGCGTCCTTAGTCGAAAGTAAAATTGTAAGAGGAGAATGTGTTGGGTTCATTTTGCCCTCGGGTAACGAAATACGGTTATGATTTTTGGCATATAATACTGTACAAAAAGGTATTCGCGGTCTGTATACAAGGTGGCCTAAGTAAACGATATCGTGCCACAACAGCTTCCATCTTATTTCATAAATGCCGGGTAATAAATGCCAGCAACGCGGTTAGAAGGATCAATGTAAATCGTTTCTCTCTCCTGTACCAGTACCTTAGATCCCGTGTATCCGTGCCTTACGCGCATGCTGCATATGTTTGATCAAAGCCTTTGTCCATGATAATACGACAATAGTCGTGAAAACGGGGAGTCGTATCCCGGGGTCCTGTAGGGTCAGGCCATTGTTGGTTCCGGCGATGCTACCCGTTTGTGTGCAGAAGTGCTTAATGCAATAATGCAATATAAAGATACCATCGGGAGCTTTTCACTTTTTATTATATCATACACACCACCTTGGATACTTTAGAGTTGCGTCGTTCGCACACAATAATTCTTCTATGATACACGTGGTATTACCGCTCACGTATCTTTATTACTTACCTAAATTAATAAGCACCGTGTTACGTATAAGCCTGGCCCAAAGGTCATATTACAATTTTATGTACATTTCTCACAGATTTCAAAAAAAGCTATATACAGTAATAGCTATACTTCGTTATATCTAACTATACCTTAGTTTTTGTACTTTCCTTTCAACTATATATGTACATGGCCGGAGCGACTGTTCTGTTTTTCATAGCGTCGGAACGTTGAAAGGGTTGTTTTCACATAGAGACAAGAAACGTGAGTATTCATTGTTAGTAGATACTTTGAAGATCTATTGTTTTGGCATAATCAATCATGGGGGTCACGCTTTGATCTTTTGGGATTGACCTTTTAGATATAGACTGTCTAACCTTGAAAAAGTAATTGTATTCTTTTCATGCTTGGAATGCTTTGCGAGATTTGGCACTTATGTATCGATTTATTTGAGGTCTTTTTTTATCAGAAGTATCTTATCTGTGCCTTTGGGGTTGGGTTATTTTATAACCAATTTAAAGGTACTAGACTTAATTACTGGTACAGAAACCGGAAGTAGGGCTTAATTGACTGGCATGTCGTAGAATCAAATAACGAAGCTACTTTAACCCTTTGAGCCATGCATTTTTTCTTGCCTAGGATTTTCTTGAAGTTTGGTACTTGGGGAGTACACGAATTTGCCGTGATGCAAAGGATTCATTTAAAAGCTTGAAGATTTCTTTTTGGGTCGGTAAATTCTTGAGTTGCTACTTGTTATTTCCGTTTATCAATGGTGTATACGTTATAGTTGCCTTATCAGTATTTGAGTACCTATCTAGTGAACTGATGAATCCTAAATCTTCTCTATTACACTTACGTATAAGAAAGGGTTATAGCCACAGTCATTGTTATTTCTTTGTATAGGAAAAATGATCATAGGGTATATACCTATATAATACCCTTAAGAATTACATCACACTCTCGAAGT
Organism: Calameuta pallipes; assembly: GCA_030142375.1. Classification (NCBI taxonomy): domain Eukaryota; kingdom Metazoa; phylum Arthropoda; class Insecta; order Hymenoptera; family Cephidae; genus Calameuta; species Calameuta pallipes. Next base: position 1,322,988 of record JARQSW010000349.1, read on the forward strand.
AGACCCACCAGGTGTTCCGGTCCAGGTAAATTCTCAAGAACCCATGACCATTTCCAATTTCAATTTTACTCGACTTTCCATAGCTCGTCGATTCTCCAAGTGGCCATGTACTGTTTTGCTACTGCGGCCCAGCCCCTATTTATTTCTATCTTGCTTTTTCCATTGTCATTCTCACGGCTCTTGTTGCCTCTTGACAAATTAGAAGTCGAAAGCCGTGAGTGGAGGAGACAAATTTCTGCCCATCTTACCCAAGGGCGTTGGGGTGTTGTTACGGCTGCCGGACAAATCACACAATCACCCTAAGTAAACCGGACTATCAATTGAGCCAAAAACCAAGAGTGAATTTTGTGACAGTAAAATTCATTAAAATTAATCCAACAAAGTTCTTCTGTTTCGCTCAATACAAATATAAGAATCAAGATGAAGAATTTAATTTTTTTTGTATTTAATTTCTATATTGTTTTTTAGTTTCACTTAACAATTTTTCACTGTGACGTCAGACTTATACTGCCTAGTCGATTGCAGCTGTACGGCAACAGTAAAGTACTCAAAGATCGTTTTTCACTCCTTGTCAATTTCTTAGACGACCGATTTGTCGAGCAACCCCAATCCCAGTAAAACGCACAGTGCACCCCTATGATTCGACACGCGGATTTTTGAAAATTTTACCGGGCACACCGCGATTTCACGGCCCTTGAAGTTCTTCTCTCCTTTTCTTTCTCTCTTTTTTTTTTTTACTTCTCCACGTCTCTCCCTCTTTTCAGACAATCTCGAGTGGCTTTGCACTGCACTGCTCACGGTTAAGCGTGAATTTTCAAGAAGTACCTACCTATGACGCAAGTTCCAAGGCACCATGGGTACTACTGGGTACAGTGAAGAGTAGAAATTCGCGTGAAATTTACGACTGGCAGATGTGCGATTACTTTTATAGTCACTGTATATATGCACACATATATATGTACATACTGTAAAACGAAATCTCGAACGTGCTTCTTGTTTTATTATAGTAAATCGAGTACTAGGTTACCTCAACGCAATACACGTTTAGTCTTACGACCTACTGTGCTTTTACATAGCAAGGATCGTTGATTCGAGTTACGTGACTTTTGACAAAAGATTGACTTGCCGATGTTGGAGAAAACAAAACTTACATTTTTTTAAAGATATTTTAGGCGGTAAATTTCTTGTGAAAAAAAAAATCGATCGAAAAGCCTATACTAAAATCAATACGAATGTATTGTGTAAGAGGACGAAAGGTTTAGATTTATTTTTTACGCTATAAAACACAGGGAAAATCGATTAGCGGCGATACAGCTGGGGAACAGGGTGATTTAGGATATTCCCGTAGGGAATTTTTTTTTTCGATTTTTCAAAAAATATTTTCCCCCCCTTCTTCATCTCTTCGCTATAGAACGAGGTAACGATGATGTAACTGGTCTTTATGTCGCATACTAAATTTCATATACAGATAGGTTTGTCGTGCATTTGAAAAATTTATGTTTCTTTTTTCCCTACATTTCCTCAGTAACGCGAAACCGCAATGTTCGATTAAGCCCTAACTAATTTAAAATCAATAACATTCTCGGGGATCCTCGTTCATATCCGCGTAATGCGATTTTCCATTGGGCAATAGAAAACACGTGTCTACATGCCATAACCCCACGAGACTCTTCTCGAACTACTCCGCTGACCGTAAATCCTCGTAAAGACCAGCAGGGATAGTCCGTAGTCAACAATGATCCCTGGTCCGCCATTATACTCGTAGTAAGGCGAGCTGACCAGATGCTAAGATTCCAGAACGGTAGTATGAATTTCATTCACAAAGTGTCGTACTCCACGAAGTCACATTGTCATTGGAGTACCTGTAACCTAACCTGATCCCCAGCAATGACTCCGAACGTAAAATTCAAATTTCTCGGCGTGAAGTACCGAGAAAAGGAAGCCAGACCTCATTGTAGATTCTCGCGCTTGAATGAAGGGAGGAAAGAAAATGGCCGTGGCCGTGCGCGAAAGACCTTCCGAACATCCATTGAGAGAAAAGTATCCTAGGCACCTTAGGATCATCTTGAGAGATGTTTTTCCTTGGTTTTTCACGAATGAAGGCCAAGTGTCGTTTTCATTCAAGAATCTTCAGGGTGAATGGATCGTACGGTTATTTCGTAGGCGTTTGCTACAGGGCGATGCTTACTGTCGCGACGGGGTTTCACTGTGGGTAGTTTCATGAAAGAAAAAGAAAAAAAAAAAGGTTTAGGCGACTCTTGAACGACATTCACTCTTATAGCCCTCGTACTCGCCTATCTTTATAGACAAACAGATAATAGCTCAAGCATTTCCGTTTTTCGAAACTCCTTTACCCTACGATCTTCTCGTTTATTCATACTGGATTCACCGAAAGGTCTTCACTCTATATATCCACAGTCTATGATTCTCAATGTCTATACGAGACCTTTTTCTATCATTTATAATATTGAGTATTTTTCTTCTTTACTCCAGTCCATTCCCACCACCAATGCTATTCTCGATGTCATTTATTTCATGCTGGAAGATAAAGCACGGGGAAGCGTGCACAATTCTTAAGAGTAAACTTTTCCGAATCCTCTATATATATACAGTATTCAGTATATATATACTGAAATAATAATGAACGTTCATATATATATACTGAAATTTATAATGCAAATAGATGAAATAATAAAGAGCTTAAGGCTATTCCCAATCGAAATTACAGTTATAGGATCTTAAATATGTATGTAAAAAGTATGTACCGAGTTGCTGGGCGTGAGGTGAGTTATAATATATTAATACTTAATAAAGTCCAGCCTAAGACCCTCTAGCCTCACGCTTCGCACCGTGTACTTCCTGTCTCGCGTTTCTATCGCCATCACGACTTTTCGTTGGTTCGCTTTCTCGATCGTAAATCTTTATTTGTCGTAGATTCTTAAGCGCCGCAGGCGTCCGTGAAAGAGCGCGCAGGTCCTTTCTTCCGATTCCCATCTAAATGCGAAGTCCTCTCTCAAGTATTTGTCGAAAGTCCAAGCCACTTGTGGCCCTTTTGGCGGAATTCCGAAGAACGCCCTTCACGTAAATTTACTCGATCTCCAACTACAGCGTCGGTGCTGTAAGTACGTTCACCTGCGCTTGTCTTGGCCTCTCGAGTGGGATGCTAGTGTCACCATTAAACATTCTTATCGAGACACACAATGTCATGGAGGGACGGGGGGGGGGGGAGTGCGTTTATGTTTGTGCTAAATCTGTACTATGTTTAAATTGAACATTCCTCGGAGGTACCGCCTCGATTTAAAAGTTCCAATAAAAACGTTAGGGCGCCATTCTATGTGCATAATTAGCAGGGTTCGAGTAGCCCTTCTCGACCTACTGCACCCCCGTAGCTAGGTAGCCCTATTAGGTTAGGGATGAAGGGACCGCCCTGGTGGCGGGATGAGCGTGTAAGTAATATGGGATATTGTGGATGAGGCAGACATCTGGAACGCGAGATTTCGAACCCCTATACAAACTTCAAATACCAGACAGGATATTATCGTGTCATGGGTTTAATTTCTGTTATCAAGACCTAAGACTTTTTGTATCTTATGTTTATTATTTATTTTTTTTATAGTGTCAATGACATCTATTGATCTGACAAATATACTGTGTAGGGTAATACGTTTGAAGTAGCCTTGTATAGCCAATCGAAAAAATGAATATTACCTTGACGAATGATCATGTGAAAAATATGCAGTTTCATTGGGCATTGGTACCGTCGTATACGTTGCACCTTGGAAAGTAATAATTTAGCGCACGCTCTATGCTGTCGTTGCAGTTGAATAAGGCCACCCCAGTTTTTGAGTTGCGTGCATGCATTAATCTCCCTCGATAAATTTAACACCTTTAATAATCGTATAATGATACGTGAGTTTTCGGCATTACACAGCGGATTCATTGTAACACTTACCTATTTGGAGCATCTCGTTAGAGCCTCGAGTCCAACCTATACGGTTTCACATGAAACGGTTCACACGCTATCCTCGTGCGGCTCTAATGCACGACGTCGATTAGAGCCTTAAAACGTGAATTTACATGTCACTGTTTTTCATAAAAATGTCTCTGTGGCGTGAACGAAAAAAAAAAAGAAAAATACACCAACCGTTCTGTATATTTTTTATGGAGTCCATAAAAAATTCAGCACAACCTTCCACGGCTGGTGAGATAACCTACAAAAAGGATACTCGCGTATATTTCGACCGCCATAACGAAATTATTGTCTGGTTTGTCATCACGCTGCATCTGTAGGCTAACGCGACATGCAATATATCATAATTTCATATAGCCGATTCAAGAATGTATTTTCGGTATTCATAAACTTGACAATGGATACTTGAACCTGCCTTGTTAGACGAGAGCAACCGAGCGTGAAACTGGGTGGAGTTCGTACCTTGGTCGTTATAGAACGATATTATTGATGAGACTCGTACATAAAAGATAGATGTGATTTGCCACTAGAAAATCTATCGGGTAGGAACTTCGACGAGTAGTATCCTACCTCTATCTGAAATTCTTTGAGTAAGAGTGGAGAATGTAACTTTAAATTTTCAAAGATTCACACCCGTAAACACGGCATTTACCGATGACTCGTTTAACGGCTGTGGCGAGAATTTAATTTTTAATTAAACAAATAGTTTAATTCGTAATTTGCTACGACCATTCGAGCGTGCACCTGCGCACGATCGTATTCTTTTGTCACAACCACGCAGTTGTACATAGGACATTAAGCACGGTACATAGGAAACAAATACAATGTCGTACTGTCATTGGCCACCCTTCTTGTGCAGAAAGCAATATGTCCTTCACCCTAGACTATCGAATTAAAAAGAACGGCATCGCAAATTCATAGCTACAGCAGCGCTCCATTGGCGTGGTCACGCAACTTGGGGGGGCTAAGAAAGTTTTGAACGCTAGTACAAGATTTTCCCGGCTTTATATACGGTGCTGCGGACAAAGTCAAGCAGTCAATGGCCTCGTCAGAGCGGCGAGTAATTTGCGAAGTTTAAAGAATGGAAGAAGTTTGTTGCTATTAAAAATAAAAAGTGCTGGTTACATTGCGCAATGGAATAAGAAATCCGTCTCTGAAATCGTTACCTGCGCCACTGCATTTGGAGCGACCAAGCTTAGGGTTGTTTTCACCCTCTCGTCACGGAGCACACGTGCACTACTGGACAGTTCGTCATGGTCCCTGTACCAGATACGTCACACAATGACGAGCGTTAATGTCTGTTATATATCAATATTGTGTTGATATTAGATACCGCGGAGAATTAGATAATTACGACACCTAACGATATTAGTTTAACGATATAGTAGACATGCCTGTACAACACGATATTTCTCATGGAGTTGAATAAGGGCAGCCATAGGTGTTATACGTATATATACTGTAATACGTACCATTACGCTATGGAATAATACGAATGATGAGTGGATGATAAATGATAAAAATATATGTATTTAGATGAATGTAATTTTGTTTATTTTTCGCATATCATTTAATCTATTCTTCTTTCCGTAATGCCTGTATCTATTGGAGTTATTTTTATACGGGATACAATTGGCACTAGAAAAAATTAAAAAAATAATGTGTTCGCGTGTAATAGGTACATGTTGATTTTTATTGTCACACAATGAACCAATGGCACATTTACATTGTTAAAGTTTGGATGAAAGTTTGCAGGGAAAAAAAATTGGTGTCATGACGTCGGATGCAAAGGAGGCTGCAACGGAAATAGAGCCGTCATCAATTTCATTTGAGTCGACCGTACGACAAATTCGTATTAATGACCAGGCAACTTTCGTTTTTACTTTTTTTCGCCTTGTCATTCGGGACACAATGACGTAACAGTTGGGATGAGTCCACAGTCAAATGCATTTCTCTTATTGTCGAGGTGAAAATTGGTTAGGTCATATGTTGGAGAAACAGCATTTGGACGGTGTGCTTTGTTATGCAGATTCGAGAAAAGATATCGGAAGTCAGATATCACAAAGGAAATTGAATAATTCCGATAGCAATCGAAATTAATAGCCGGAGTGCTTTTCACTATATGTACACATAACATATCTTATCATTTTTACGATTCATTCGTGCCGACGGTTTTTACGAAATTCGAAAGCGTATCGGAGCGACATACAAATTTTATAAAAGTTCCTTTGACAATCGGAACATTGAAAAATCTCGCTATACGCTCTTACCGTGTGTTTATACATTGGAGTTTCGTCCCGTTTTCCATTTATAGATTTTTTCCCCACAAAGCCCTTGACTCCAAATAAGATTTACCATCGAAATATATCAAAGGGCAATGATTTTATTTTTAAATATATCTTCCCCACGTTTCTTATAAGCGTTTTACAGTGTTTATGCAAGGAGCAAATTGCGAAACGACATTTCTTCGTAATATAAACTTAACCTTGAATGGGGTTCGTTATAGCCATTAGCATTATATGGGAGTGTGCCCACGGCGTACAATATATACTATATATATATATATATATATATGTGTGATATATAATATACATACATATGCCAATAGAAGTATATAGCCTTCCCCGTGGGATGCTAGAGGAATAAACAAGCAGTACAGAGGCGCACGCGTCTTCACCCTTGCTGCACAATCAAGTGTCTCTCATTATTGTTAGTGGTTATTTATCTGGCGAGCCAGTCAATGAGGAGTGATTTGGTAAACAAGTAGCATATTGTCGATGGCGATCCGTTGGTCCGTGTAATTTAATGTTTCGTGAAACATATAGGCACGCTCTATTCCCTTTTGAAAGTTGTACAAGTAGAGGGCAGGTCGATCGCGCATGCGCAGAGACCGCCTCATGATTTCAACCAGCAACACATGTCGTGCGCGGTGCACTTCTACGATTAAGTATCCACATCATAAAACTTAGTGGCGGTTCATTAAACGCGCAAAGTGCTTATATACGCTGCAGTCTATATGTGAACAGGACTTAGGATCGATAAGTCAACACGCGATGCGATCCTAAGGGAAACTTGAGGATTCACTGTGCTTTCGTTCCGTACGTTAAGAGGTTATGTCACTTTGTACACAATAGGATGGTAGAAATAATTAAATGCATAAAATATGAACTGCTCATGCAGTAAGATACGGAAACGAAGTAAATTATTCTCTAGTGTACAGTCTACCTTTCTCGAAAGTTCCCTTTACGTTGTTTGTACCAGTCATTGTGTTTAGAATTTACGTATAAATGTGTAATTGCAACCTGGCGCGATTCCCGGCACGTAAAGCTATACTTGCCTACAATTTTAACATGATACTTTGGTTTGCATTATTGCGCAGTATTCGTGTCAACGTAACCATGCAGAGAGACATAGGAAAGATCGTACGAGGGATAGCATAAAAGAAAATGGAAACATTTACAGTCACGGGGTACTGTACATACAATAAGCCAAAGTATATAGCTGCAAGTTAAACAATGGTGTCTGAAAAGTGCTCTGTAATGCTGTCAGTCAGGATAGCGGAGACTCGTAGAAACCAACTAAGGAAGATGGCTCTCTTTGAATATTACACGCGTCGGTATGGTAGACGTCTGGTTCTGGCTGGCTAAGTAACCTAGCAATTTTCCAGGACATTGATTCTCCATAATACTCAGTTCTTCGAAGTCGTACGAAGTCGGGTTAGTTCGACACCAACGTCGTACCCTGCGATATTACGACCGTGCCCAAGACATGTCTTCAATATATTTAGACGCTAGAATCCTACGCATTGTTGCTACCCACTACCCTCCTAGCACGCTTCAGAAACATATGCTGCTCCTTTGTAATATTGTGAAGGTACTTTTTTTTCATATAACATCGCCTACCTACGTTTTACCTACTTTCGACGCGTTTGTGTTACCTACCCTTCGAGGGCTATTGGCGCGTGGTCAATTTTATTAATGATCCTGTCCGAGGGTCAACACACGTGTGAAGGCAGTCGCCATTGTTGAGTCCTCGCTTGCGACTGGTACGAAACCATTTTACGGATTAAAAATCGCGATAAAGTTTATCCAATTCATCGAGATTATCTTCGATAAAAACGGCACTGAGGGTTCTATCGAGCCGTTTTACATCCCCTGCGCGCACACCCTTGCTTGCTTTTTAAATACGTCATCATTATCTCCAATTTCCCAGCTACTAAGCCGAAGTGCAAATAGTCCTTTGCTCGTCGCCGTGCCTAACCTCGTCGCTACCAACATTTCACATCTCGTCGGATTCACAAATGTTCTTCAAACATCAGAAGTGCGTGTCTCTTTTATATCCTCGTATATTGAGGTTATGTAATTTTCATTCACTCGCGATACCACGCACGTGCCGCTATACGTACTGGTATTGTAATAGCACGTGGTTCGAGAATCGACTATCATTAAAACATTACGCTAATTGTAAGTATAAACCTTAATAAATACATCACGTATAGTCTGTTTCACTCGAGATTGAATTATTTCACCGTATTCGCCATCGGTACCTGGAATATCACTCCGCTATGGTAAATAAGTATAAGTAGAGGGTAAGCATGTGAAACCTATAGGTACCTACTTATATCTTTTTTTTTAAGTCCTTTACTATTTTAACCGAGAGTTCCGTACTTATCCAAATGGATACAACGTCTACTGGAATATTCCTACAGCATCGAGGTAATATCTTTCAATGAAATAACATAGATAGAGGATCGTATCTTCATCGTCGAGGATTTTACGTGAAATTTCGGAGAACGAAGTCGACGTGCTTTTGAAAGATCGCTGCAAGGTGAATCCGCTGGTTAATACCACTGAGCTATTTGCTTAGTTCTTCGTGCTACGCCTGGAGACGTAGAGCTTACAAGCAGAAGATTAATTGCCAGTGGGATGACCTAAATTGAATTTTTACTCAGGAGTCTGGTTCCTGGCTAATTTATCTTTAGTCACGACATCTTCAACCTGGTGGTACGTCGATGCTTTTATCTGTTTTAATTATTTTCCTTATATCGATGACAATTAATTCAATCAACCTAAGTTATTATAGATATACGTATGTCTGCCATGACAAAGGAATCTATCGGAAATGTGCAGTGCGTTGTACGTATGGTTTCTGTAATTATTTCACAATCTGTTGAAGTCATAGTAATGGCGGTGAATCGTTCTGCCTAACTTACTAGTATGAAGCTACCGAGTTTGCAAGGCTTCCGTACTGAATTCGAGTTAATTGGACAAATAATCTTTAAACGATAACACGGTGGCATATATGACTCTACTATGATCCTCCTAATCCAATCTCGGGAGAAATGTCCCATCGAAGAGAAAATTAAACGTAACAATCATTCGGATGATGGGACGAGTCCCGTGGGAAAAAAATGTCTTGGGCACTACTGAAATGTTCAGCTAATTAAATGAGGGAATTGAGGAAGCAAAGTGTGTTCTGGACAATTGCCATTCGATGAATTACGACTGTGGTACAATTCGAGGAAATTAAAGGGAATGAAGATAGAAGATTTTTCGAATTTCATTAATCATAAAACGTACAATGGTAATGGAAGCCACGAATCGAGCCTTTATTTATGGGTAATAACTAAGAGATATTTTTAAGAGTATCGGAGTAGTGGAAAAGTTTCTTTTTCTAGTTCCAAGCTATTTCGTTCCTATCTGAAACTTTTATGTCTCAACCTTATAGGTTTCTTTATCCCATTATCTTTGGCACAAGAAACAATTGGTTTTGTAATGCGGCACTATAATAGTTGCGTGTTTTCCCAATTTTTTCCATAATACAAACAACTTGGAATTCGTGTACGATCTTTCGCACGACTTGGACGTAACTTGTGTCTTCTATTAAATATTAATGTGTAATTGCGTATTTGAAAGTTGGCAGACAGGGTCTGAAAAAAGTACAAAAAATAACGTGTCTGAAGATGATTCATGGACATGGTCATAAGTGATCGAGAACCAACCACGGTAATTTTATCGAATAGAAAGAGGCCATTCGGCATAAGTTCAGGCAGGCTAATTTACATATGAAACACATGAAAATTTTATTCCCTCTGTTTACGATTCTATGCTTTCCCGATAGTAAGAAAGATCCTTTTTGATAGATTCATCAGTAAGATATCTACCCTCTCTATCTGAATTGGAATCTTCAGAAAATGAAGGTGGATCCTCACTTCGACTATAGATGAGGAACCTTTTTTTTACGATCAACTGGATGATCCTCTATAATCTAAAAAATGCGATATAATGTCCAGTGATACCCATTCCGAAGAGTGCTGGCTGAATCAATAAAGCCAAGGGTACCTTTGGGGTTGATACCATACGATAGCCTTCGTGCACGAGTCGGACCTATGTGTTTGACATTAGATTACCTGTAATTAAGTGCCATTACGCGAAGATTGCGAGCCGACTATTCCAGAGAACCCAGCACTAAGTGGGTACTTCCGTTAACGTAAGGAAATCAATGTGGATCAAAGATATTAGAGATGGAATGATAAAGGACAAAAACGTCGCCTGGCTGCTCCCCAGTCTTCCTGATAAGACTGATCTACCCTCATCATCCGTGCTGATCGGTTTCTAACTTAAAGCTTCATTGATACATTGAACGATTATATTTATCCTTGTTAGCAAAGCTATATCTATACTTTGGCATATCTGTCTTATCGGTCGATAAAATTTTACGATCGACCTCATTCGATCGATTCTCTCGTTTCGTCCTTACGAGAATTTTGTACGGATTTTATTTTATTTTTAAACAGTCTCAACCATTCATTTCATCCATCCAATCTGAGCACTCGCCATGTTTGTTACAGCCAGTTTCTATCTATCCACCTAGTGTGTTACCTATAGTATGCTTAAGTTACCTAGGTAGACTGTAAGTACCAATTCCCATTGTTGTGCCTTTGTCCCTCCTTTATTTTATTTTTTTTCATTCATTCATTCTATCATCCTTCCTTCGACCATTCTTTAGTCCTTCTATTCTAAACCACTCAAGTATACATTGAAATGCGATTTATACACGCCACGCCCAAGGGGAATGTCCCTCACGTATGGGACGAGTAAACCGGATTGCGAGAACCGGAAGAATCCCAGTCTCTCGTGGGGTTTGGCTTAAGACCACAAGTCCCTGTCCTACTGCTGAAATTATAACTTTACTTACCATAATGCCCCAAAGGCAGCCATTATTCCTGTATGCACTTAGAGTACGACGTCACGGGCTTTGCCGTCGGATCGAATTATTGCATTAACTGTCCACTTTGTCCACTTTGGTAGCGGTTTGACACGATCATCGTAAACATCATTATTGCTGCTAGGAACAACTACGTTTGTCATACAGGTAAATATATTCTTCAATCGTTACTATCATTGGAAGTAATTTATGTTCGGAACTGTCTTATCAGTTATCCTTATCATATAATTTTCCCGAAAAATTTTCAATCTTCCAACCCATTTCTTTGCTTCGCTTGACTATATCTCATTTCCCGATATCTCATAGTCGCTCCCATGGATATCTCGGCTTTCAATTTTTCGGGCAATTTTTTTTTTTACTTACTCGTTTCTTCACTCTTGCAACTAACGGATTAGGGCGGCCATCTTTGTAAGCTATCTGCGATCCTGCAGCTCGGATGCGCCGGAATAAAATGTCCGTGGGCACGAGACCTATTGAACGGTGTAATATGGTTTGACATCAGTTTTACCCTCGTTGCTATGTATGTATGAGCGTTATTATATTATACCTTTTGAAAGGCGCTGTATGTTATTTTCTAGTTTGAATTACGATGTTGCACCATGTACCGGCAGATGCAAGATCTCTTGATAAATTGTATATAATCGAGTCTGCTCGCGAGGGTATCGGCACGGACGTGTTGCCATTGAAAGGAATTGAATCTCGAAATATGTTACCAAAGTATACACCTATGTATACGTAGCTTTGAACCGATTAATCGAAACCGGTGCCATTTTTATTCTAGAGTCACTTTACGATATTTTTACCTTGTAAAATCTAATCGGACGAAAATTTTATTAGCTTTAAACTGTATCGTTTACGATTGCGGCAGGATCGACGCCGTCAGGTTCTTACTGTGATTTAGCACACTCGATCACACTGTCTTTTCCGATAATTGACTTCTTTGCGGCTAAATAGCCTATCGGCTATATTTACGGACGATAATCAATGGATCAATTAAGCTTGGTTACTTTTTCAGTGATTTAATTTTTTTTTTTGGTTTACATCTTATCAATACGATCGTTATTGGCTCTGTCGCTGTATCTTGATCTAATGACCCCCTAAGTGACGTAAAATTGAATCACTTATGTTTCTAACACTGTGCTTTATCTGATTCCTTTATTAAACGGAGGTCACCGTATACATAATCCGACGTGACTCTAGCGCAACGAGCAATATGCCGGTAATCCGACACCGGTCGATTCTTATCCCTCTAATCTCACTATCTAATATGCAGCGTAGAACCCAAATGCTTTCAGCACTGCGTACATTAAAATTTTATATTTAAAAGTGATATTTAACGTTGATGGCCATCTCGTATAAAAAATGTATAGAGGAGTTAAATTACTTTGTGACTCTAATTAAATTACAACGTTTCAAGTTACAAGGATAATTAATCTGAAGGGTTATCATTATTGTTAAAATTATCGTGTAAGATTGGCGAAACAAAAGTGTCTGGACAAGAAGCACACTGTTTTCGAAAGGGATGGTACTGATTAAAAAAAAAATTTTTTTCGAAAGTCGTTAACGAGACAAAGGAAACATTAAAATGCACGTACATGGCTATCTTAATATAACCACTCACATCCTTCCCATTGATGTAGTTACTCTAGTCCTTCATTTAATTATAAACTCATCCTCCACACTGGATTTATCGATTCCCACTACGCGTATGCGCTCGTGCGAGTTTCGAAGTTCCCACAAGCCAAGTTAATCCCAGCTATCGTATGACTATAGTATTTCAGTAGCTGTCACAACATTCCTGGTGCACTTGAGGCAACAATTAATACGTCCTCGCATCGGCTTTCTTCGATCCATTGTTGCGGCCCTTTGTCAATGAAATCGCTCATGTCGCATGACGAGTGTAGAATTGCCATGGTGGAAATAAAGCATTTTGTCAAATGTCAACTTGCCGAGCGGCGGTGCCACTCCAGTTACGAAAAGGTAATACGACTCGGAAGGGGTAGGAAGACCAAACAAGGAAGGAAGGAAGGAAGGAAGGAAGGAATCAAAGGTTTAATAATTTCACCAAGTTCAATTTGACATTCAAATTGGATCCGCATCGCTGACTTACCTTAGCCATATTACATCCACTTCGCGTCAAGAGATTTTATTGAAACGAATTATTTTAAAGTTAGACTCTATGCGTCTAGTCGTAGTTTCTGTGTATATGTTATATGCGTATGTAATATATGTGTACACATGTATCATTAGTCTTCTACCTTGTAAATTACATTGGAGCAACTTTCGGCGTTCGCTGTATTCGTTTATAAGAAGCTCTTGCTATGCTTCCGTGAAATGGCACTTCCTTAAGGGGCTGGCACTTTGGTGTAGCGCAGTGCATTTAGTCTTTATGGCGAGAGGAGGCTGGGAGTGCTTCTAAAAATAGTCGTTTTAGCATCGTTCAAGTTACTTGTGTCGTCTACCGTGATGGTGCTACCACCTATCGGTGGCTACAGAGAGAGAGAGAGAGAGATTTAGATATGGGTAAAGAGTGATAGGAAGAGGGTGGCAGAATTTTTTTAAAACAATTTCTCAATACACAGAGTGGAAAAAGTTTCACGTCAACTTTTTATCCTGCCGCAATACGCGCATAACAGGACTATATTTACATTTAGATTGAAATGCGTATCTTTCAAACCGATCTCCACGGGATGCTGGATACGATCTTTTCGTTTATTGATAATGAAAATAGAGATTTAAAAAAATATATTGAAATTCTATCAGCACTGCTTTCTTCTGTCATAAATTTTTAAACTACGCCGTTCAACTTGATCTTTTCGCGTTCCGTAATTTTCTATTATAGATACAGGGGAAGGGAAAAAGATGGGATAGAATAATAGGATAGTCAAATTCTTAACTCGAATAACTTTATCTCTGGTATCATAGGGTGTATAGTATTTTTTTTTCATTTATATGGATTTAATAAATATGTGCTATTGTCGTATATTAAAATTTTGCCCTTTCCAGTAAATTTAATTTATTCCAATATTTCATCATTAAATTATCATATATAGGATTTATGGTATATCTCATTGTTATCGTGTATCAGATAACAGTTATTTGGGAAATTCACGTAAGCCCAGCTTCATTGGGACTAATTACTCGGAAACATCCGGTCATTCGTAAATCCAGCTGTTGATATAGGAATTACGGTGAAATTTCGTTTATCTTCAAATCGTATATATCCGCTGAAAACTTCCTGGTAACTTCTGGTAGAGTCGTGAGAGGCAACGATTGGGAGAAAAAAATTTTAAACGTTACTCGCGTAACAAGTTGAAACGTGGAAATGGTCGTTAATTAAAATCTACGAAGTGAGGATTGCGGAAATTTGTGGATTCAACGTAAATTGGGTCAATTAATTATTTTCAGATATTTTTTACTCTCATATACGGTGTATTTCGTGTATTCGGCTGGATTATAAATAGGTCAGAATACGTCTCCGCCATACCTTTGCCGCGTTACAGTCATTGTTTTATATTATATACTACAGTATATATATGTAATAATGGGTTATCGGCTTATGGTTTTATTTATTAATAATAATTATCCATTCTTCTTTTTCTTCTTCTTCTCTTCTTATCAATTACGTACACACGCAATCGTAACATATAAATAAAACATCTATACTGGTACTCCTCGATTGTTATTAATCTTCAATCGCTCGTGCCACATATGTATATATATGTGTGTATATATATTATTTATATAGCGCAATTTATCCTCGCTTATGCACGTGACGTATTTCTCATCTACGTTATTTACGATGGATTACTATTACCGTGAGATTCACTGTATCCAATCTGTGACACAGTTTACATTCGTCATGTGTGATCTTTGAGTGTGCGATAAAAAAAAAATCTTGATTTGAATAAATCACCTGTCACGATATGTCAATGCGTGTAATAATAATGCAGCAGCGTTCATGTTGAACGAGATATGTTGAAGTGACTTTGTAATTGATAAGGTACAAATTTTTAAGCGTCAAAGATTACGTGCTTATGGGTATTCGAAGAATAATATTATTATTATTAATTCTAACAATAGTGGGTAACGAGTATGCGTCTTATGGTTTGGTGTTTCTTGTTTTACATATATTTTTTTTTCAATTTTTTTTTCTTCTTTTTTTCCCTTTAGTTAATTCAAACTCCATAAACAATCTGAAAGAATTTCTGTGTCAGATATATTCAGCACGCAAGAGATGAGTGCGCGTGCGAATTCTTAATTGCAATGTCAAATAATTATTGGACCCTTAAGATTTTTCAATATACATTAGTGCAATTAATTAGTTGTCGAGGACTTGCTGCTTTTAGTGGTAAAAAATTTCATAGTCAAAAATTTCTTTTAAGGAATTATGAAAAATTTTGTAAATTCCAGCTCATGCGCCAAACCGTTTTTCAAACCGAAACGGAGGTTTTGTACTGAAAATCTGGCAATGAGGGCGGGAGGGCGTTCAAAGCAGTGGCTGTGTATAGTAAAAAAAAAAAGTATAGGCTTAAACGTAACGCACGTACCGTATTTTTAATCTTTTATTTAAAAATTAATGATACGTTCTCATATTTAATCCAAGCAGCGTGTGCGCTATCGAGATAAAAAATGTAAAAGGTATTTTCCGAATATAAAAATCGGCTCGAGTTTTCGTACGATGCTTTGATATCAGTGAAAATTAAAAATAAATTTTTTTTTTTAAGTAAACGAACGTTATGGATTAAATATTAATGACAAAATTTTATATTAAGGAACTACCTACGTTGATGTAACTTTAATGACTGAAACTGTCAACGACTTTAATGATTTCGGTTTATTATTATAATATGTATAGTATCGTTTTAAGGTGGGACTCGTTCGAAAATGACATAGAAAAAGACGTTTTCTTCGAGAGCATCCGATTATATCACGACGGCATAAGTTTGGCTGTCTTGCTTGTGAATTCTAGATTAAAGCCTGGACCACAATTGGCGACTTGGCGCGCGCAAAAACCCTTAGAGCCTAACACACAGTAAAAGTTTTCACTTAAATTACAACACGCTATCACAATATTACCATAGACATTTACGTTTACGTTAAGTCCACTTAGACACGTACTTATCGATTAGCTTGTAACAATTATTATGACTTATCGGCGTGAACTAACGAGAAAGTGAATTTTTATATTAAAACTTAAACGGTCCACTTGAATAAATAGTACGTATATCATATATAGTGATTTGGAAATGCATAAATCTATATGACGCTACCAAATCATTTGTATAAAAATAAATAAATTCTCTATTCTATGAAATATAACAATATACTATAAATTGATTAACGCATCGTGACTAAAATTTTATATATATTCTTAACATCTAGCCCCGATCTTCTAATCGAAACGAGAAATGGATTAGAATTATTTTATTTAATTATACAGATAAATCACTACTTTTTTTTTAAAGCCTTATCAATGTTTTTATCTAAAATCATTTATTACAATTTTACGTAAATTTCTTGTTTACCAGAGTGAGTCATGAATCATTATTATTTTTATATGACGAACCTAATTTTTGCGTATGGTTAACGTGACGCTATCATATGATATAATCGATTCCATTCCTTCCTTCGATCCGGCCAAAAATAACTTTTTTTTTCATGTACGTCATTCACGCAATTCGTGAATAAAAAATATGACTGTTCCATTTAATTGGAGTTTTAATGTCATCGCATATTTGACAATCGTACAATTGTCTACCGACCTGTTTCGCAGTAGCGTGACGTTCAATAACGCGATTGCAAAACTTTTTGCAACGCTCATTGCAATTCTCTTGACGTTTTGCTAGTTTGACATAAAAATAAAACAGTTTTTTTCTATCCTGTTTTTTCGAACTCCCGATGACATTTCGCAAGTCAGAACTTTTCGTACCCGTTACGTAACTTTCGGTACGAGCTCATTTTGCGATATTTTATTTTTAGAGGATTCGCCATAATTATATATGGATGTCACGAATTGCCAGGATGATATACAATCCAACTTCTACACGATTACGGATGATATATTTATAGAATAAAGGTACATGCGCGGGTAATTCAAATTCATAACGAGGTTGATGCAACGTCATGAAACCGACACGCACGGTTAACACTCCTATAGGAACTGCTGAATATACAGTTCGTGTAGACTCCTATCGACGATAATCAATATCCTCGAGTAATCGTAAATAGAAACTCTCCCTAAAGTGATTTCGTTGCTAAGGTACATACATGGAGAGAATTTTTTATTGAAAATTATCGTGACAATCGCTGTAATCACGGGACATCGTGGTATCGCATAACAACATATTACCTATATATTTAAGAACAACTCACGAAAATATACTCAATACATGCTCCGTCAGCTTCTACTGATATGAACGGTAAAAATTTCGAAACTTGAAAATATCTAGCGTTAAACTATACCGTTTAAATTGTGGAATTTAAAAAGTCATCTAAAAAAGCCGAATTATCTCGTGCGTGAAAAATTCTCTCCATGTACGTTTTGCTGTACAATTTTGATTCTCCTCAAGCATAATTACCGAATGTCCAATACTCAGAGATATCACTAATCACACATTCCTTGAAGCATTCTCGCATTCCATGCATTCCGTCTACACAAAGCGTCATAATGATTTGCCTCCGTCGTGTAAAACGTCATTCAATTTTTCGTTGTGCCTTGCAAGTAAATGGTTCGCGGAACGTCGACGCGTCGCGACGTCTTTCGTTGCGTCGTGACGCAGAGTCTAGTGGCAACCAAAAATCCATGATACAATCGATAGATGGAAGAAAAAATGGCGGCTTTTCAACGAACAGAGTGACACGATGAAATGAAAAAGACAAAAAAAGCAATAGATCCTTACAGAAAAACCATATGCACTCGTAGAGATAGTTAAAAAATTATGGTATGAAAAATTCAGTATTTTTTTACTAGGAAAATTATTATTATCCTATATAAATTTTATTCACGATCAGACATAAAACAGAAGGCAGTCGCGTCGCTGACGTTCCGCTGAAAGCAACTTCGAAACACGATAGTACATTTACAATGACCAATGAAAACGCGTCTCCAATTAGTACACGAGATTAGATCGCAAGACGATGGCGCTAGTGTCTAATCGAATATAGTATTTACATGTAAATAGGCGTCCCTTAATTACCACGTTATTACGGGCGATAACGTGGATATACAAACATTCTACGAGTCCCGACGATATCTTCTATTCGTAAAGTCTAATCGAGTTAGAAAGTCTGATATATCGGAGACGCGCGCTCGATACAGGCATATTAAACGTTAGATACATCAATGTCTATGCGACACTTTATTTACGATATAGTATCTGTATATACGATATATATGGACCCGTTTTCGAACCACTGCGCAGGCGCGGATGCAACGAAAAAAAATTTCATACAATTGAACTATATTGCTCTAAGAGTTATGCAAGAGCAAATTAATTTTACATATATATATGTATATGTATATACTATAGATGCTATGTCTAGTAGCTATATATAGACGGCTTGGTCAGGTCCCTACGAGAATTTATTTATATACGGATACGAGCATTCGCTTATGATCTCGTAGCTCATTTTATAGTGCTGTTGGAATTAGGTATATCAAGATGTATATATCTTTAATTGACTCTTTTACTTCGATACGTGTGGATGGGTTTTGTTGTATTTGATGTTCAATATTATGGTACACGAAGATATACGGCTTCTTCAAGATATATTTTACATGTGAATGCATTGTAGGTCGGTATCCATGAATTGATGAGAGGAGAGTGGAAGGTTATTAAGTAATGAGTATAAAAAAATAATAAAGAAATTTAACCTTATAAGTATAAATGTAAGCAGAATAAATATTGATAGTGATATATGGTTTATCGGTCCATTATATTTCTACCTCATCCCGATAGACGCTGTTACGATATCTTTTACTCTCCTTTATCACATATGTAACGGCATCATATTCTCTGTATGATGTGTCACATAAAATTGGAGTATTGGGTAAAAGTGTCTATCAGGAAGCGCAGTATCGGAGGATGAGATGAAGGATAGTTAGAAGGACGAGAAAAAGATGGTTTCTACTGTAAGTATAAAAGGACTTCATTTTTGAAGATTATAAAATCTAATATTCACGATGGACTGTTTTTCTATTTTTTTTTTCTTCTTTTTCACTATTTTTTAATACCTTTAAAACTGTTGGTACAGCATCCCTGACGCCTGACGTGAAAAACTCAAATGAAAAGAGATGTCTTTAATTTCTTTTTTTTTTCTCTTAATTATTACTAACATTGTTTCTATAGATTTTAATGCGAATCATTTTTTTTTTTCCTCAACGTTCACACTTGATTTAGCCCAGTGGCTGCCGTTTGAAACCCAGTCTTTGGGCGATACTCAACAATCGCTTTTATACATACAATATGGTCGCTCTCTAAAGATCTAAGTTCACTTATGAATATGCCTTAATTCTGACTTATTATTAATACTAAGGATCAATGAAATCTAGTGAGCTAATAGCAGAATAAAAAATGTCGAATAGCACACAGTAAAGCAATGCAGATATGGGTATAGCACTTACCTTCTAAAAGGTTGCACATTAGTAAAGAATTGTTGATCATCAAAGCGGCGAGTAGTTGGGCTCGAGTTAAATTTTTCAACGGTGCAAACATTAACCAACCTCTCGTTATTGTTTCACGAGGACTCTCATTTCGATTTATTTCGTCAGTCAATCTGACAGAAATTCTCGTTATTTTTGTCCGATCTTCGTGTTTCGGCTGATCGAAAAAAACGATGCTTATACCAGAAAAGGGAAATGTGGTCGATGAGAGCGTTGCTGTGTAAAATAAACTGGAGCACGTTGCGCCAATGGCATTTGAGTTTTCACCGTAAAACGGATTTGGGTTTTCCGGTTAATAAAGTCCACAGAGATTTATCGCTTGATAACGGGAGGTCCACTGTTTCTCACGGTGACGCCACACGTTACTTCAATGTCTTCGATTGGCAATAACCTTCAAATACGTTTTCAAAATTGAATTTTGTACAGTATCATTCTTCTTGAAAATTTCCATACCAAGGTAACGATCCAACCCACGCAGTCCGACATTTGCATCAAAGCTTCGACGATGTTAAAACTCGGTACGTACAGTCGCGGCCAAAAAGAAACGTAGTTGCAAAATTTTTGTCACTTTTGAAACGAGCCAAAAAAATTAAAAATTCTACGAAGCTTCATCGTTCTCGTATCTTCAATTGATCTTCATCTTCTTCTTATGATTCGTGCCAAACTTGCTATCTCGGCTGAAATTTCACGCCGATTCAGGTTAGGTTGTCTTTATCTTGTTTATCACAACTCGATGATATCCGGTGCCCGGAATTGCACTTTACTGCAGTACTTCACTTCCTGCACGACCTCACTGCCCTCCACGACCTCCTCCTCTTCCTCCTCCTCGACCTCTTCCAGGACGTTACCCTCGAATGAATTTTGCGGATGTCTTTTTCCAGTAGTCACCGTCTTCTCGCGAACATCCCTCAAGCGCATGGATCGCCGTGGTTATTTGTATCTTTGAACAAGAAAAAAACTATTTATCGATCGCACGAAAGCCTATTAAAAGAAAACGTCAGAATATTAATAATGCCGTTTTTGCTATAGTATGACTCCGTTCGCTGGATCATAAACTAGTTAAGGGTTCGCGGAACTCGGTGAGTATCGATCGATTCTATCCGGGTTGAATTATCGCAATTTCCTTTTAACGGGTGATCGGCCTCGTTGCCGGATCTCGTGCAGTTGGTCCGTTGCACATGGCGCCAGTTTATATATACACATTGTAGAACACATTGGGCTATTTTGCTGCTAACGAATACGTCCACGTCAACTATTCACACTATTACTTTTGCTTAATGATATTTGAGATGAAAGGTGAAATTTTCTAAATAATTATTAAAATTATTCAACTCGCGTTAATTTCAGTATTGTTGCACTTAATGGGATATACTGTCTTTTATGTCAGTTATTCATTTTACTCGAAATTATAAAACTCGCTCACCTCTCTGGCCAGGGACATGCAAGAATCCTGCAGAAAGCCAGAGACACAGCTGCCAATACGCTGGCCGCCAGAGCTGCATAAACCACGCACAGATGCACCAATGAAAATATGTAGAGCGTCTTGTGACACCATCGATTGGGCTCGAACAACGTAGGAGCATAATCGGGCCATCTGATGCTTAATATCCAGTAATTTCCTACGGCAAAACAAAACAAGAAAATATTTACCTATATCATCGTAAAGCATATCGAGGATGCTAAGAGCCATATTAAAATCATCCAGTAGCATTACTCCATTCGAAGTAGTAATATCCAGATTGCGTCAGAAGTAAGAGCCCCTGAATTAGGCAACTTCTATACTTCGCAGTACATAGTACAATCATCGTATAGGGTGGATTATGATGAACAGAAACTACCAGGTTGCTACTAATATTACTGAATTTACTTGAATAATTATTAAATTTATAATTAACATGCATAATATGTCGTTTATTTTATCGAAATGTAATAATAAATAATAATGGCTATTATCATTTTGCAGATTACACCTTTATTGGAGTGAATATTCCTACTATCTGCTGAATGCTCTTACCTAATACGAACCAACCAGCCAGGAAGCACGTCAAAGCCATAGAGGCTAGTCTGGTAGGTGACATGTGTGACCTAGCACTGCGAACGCTCAATCCTTCAGGTCTTCTAGAACGTATCTGTGAATATAGTCCCCACAGCATTCTGACACTTCCTAGTGTACCACCTACCACCATGTACACTGGTATATGGGGCTCTTTGGGGCAATCCCTGATGAACTGAAGTCCTGAACAGAAATGGAAATGAATTTATTTTAGGCAGATATAATAATTTCTATATCAGACTACAAAGAGTACCAAATCATTCTTATACGAATAACTGGTTGGATTGATAGGCCATTTAATCTAATCCACTAGGTCGTAAAACCCTTACTACTACGTATTGGAATTCGTTCCTGAAAGCATTCTAGGGATGACGATTATTTATTAGAAATAGGCTCCAAAAAATGTGAAAGCGAACAACTGAATTAGTCACCCTTCGCAGGTAAGTAATGGCACATTCATCACTTTACCATTCTTAATGGTTCCACGTAATGTGCCTTCTATGTGGATAGGTGATTTTTATCCAATAGATTAATTGTTTTGCAGTGGCAGGATGATGATAATGATCTCTTTTCAGTATTTGACGTATAAAAAAATATATGATGCAGGTTAAATTATTATAATGTGTAAGTAATGGCGTGACACTCTTATATGTTCATTATAGGGAATAAGTTTATCGTTAATCGTCCGACCTGGCTTTTCATCTCTGTCATGTCCCTGGTTCGATGCCCACGTGAGCTTAATTCAACATGCAAACTTTGACGTGTCAGGTGTTCTCATAGTTTTTCACATTTACAGACAGAAAGTTATTCATAATTTATTTTTTATAGACTCGTTCAGCTGAGAGGATCATGCAAGGACTTGGATGATGATTGATCATGGGTCTTTTGGTGGTACTGTATTTTCGTCGCCATTATTTCTAACTTACGGTGGCCTAGTTATAAGGGAGAAAAAAAATATGCACTAGGATCGATCGACCCTTCTCTCTTTTCAGAATAAGTTTTTGCAGCGAATGACAGTCTGGCAAAGAAAAGCACTCTAAGGATCGACGACCAAAGTAACTGGCAAGAAGGATATCAAAATTTCAGTATGACAGTATGGATAGCCATTGGATAATATTGAGAGCCCTTTGACTAGGTTTCACCTCTTTTTCGTAAAATTCTCAGGTACCATGTAGAAATTACGTAAGTTTGCATGCACCCGAGGGAAAATGCGCAGTTGCGTGTCGCCACTCTGATTTTCTAAGATGTCAAATCAAAGGCAGCTGCAAAGTTGTGACTGTTATCGTATATACTATATATACATGTAGATAAATTGTTTAATCCTTGCGATGTACTAAAAAATCTCGAAGGTAATTGCTACCCGGCATAGGTAATTATGAGATAAAAAATTAATCGTTATTTCCATTTCTATAAGTCTGCTACACGCGACTAGAGTTTGTTGTATTAAATTTTCATAACTGTTGCAGCTGCAATTCGAATGACCGACCATAAGCTTTTTAGTAATACGCATAAGGTAATGCAAATCTGCAATGCAGTTACTGTACGGCTCGTGCATGCCCGGTTTCATATTTGCAAAACTGCGTCTCGAGATTTCGCCACGCCCTTTCTCGAGAGGTAACAGAAGGAAAAATTGTACGAGATATCCAAATTTTACTTTTGGTTTTAATAGCTTTGTTAATTTTACATTATCTTTGGTTCCTTTTTATTTTTCTTAATTAATCGTCTGTCAGTGCGGAATTACGTAAATTCTAATGTGATATAGAACTATAATTTCGCGTTTCAATTCGTCATGGTAAATCCACAATTTTTGTGCGATATATCCAAAGTCCAAAAAGTCAGGATGCAACGAACGCGATAAGACATACTGACACTTGCGAAATGCTGCGTCTCTCCTCAACATTGAATCATGAGCCAAGGTGGAATCCGTGCAATTTATCAGACGCCTCCTATTCCTCTCAGCTATTTGGAAGAAACGTGAAAATATTTTTAAAAAGAGAAAACGCCCGTGGAAGGGTTGGGAAGAACGTATGGTGATCAAGATGAATGTGCTTTTACAATGGCGTTACGTTTATCTAGTCTGATTTAAATTAATGAATTTCCACTCACCCATGATAAGCATAAGAAGTGGCATTGTTGAGAGACAGCCCAGGCAAATAGTGACGACTAGAGTTTTGCTGACGACACCTAAAGCCCTGAACACAAAGTCACAAGTGCCGCTGGCCTCGAGATGAGCATCTTTCAGCTGAAAGGCCAGAGAGCCATACGTTGCAACCCCAAGAGGACCAACCCCCGAAGTACCCTTTTCGGTCAAACTGACACTGCCGCCACAGAGTCGGCGAGATTCATCGCCTGAGAACTGAAATAAATGTTCGAAGAATTCAAACTTCTGGTATTCTTACCATATCATTCGTAAGTGTACATAACGAGTCTCTGTGCATCGCCTCGATAAATTTTAAGAGTTTCCAAAGCGTACTGGTAACTACCTCGAGGTGATGGACATTTTTTTTTCAACATATTGCAGCCAATTTTATTTTAGATGCATACTCGATCTGAGTTGTAGATTTTTCGATTTTCCAGCGATTTTTAAATGTATGGATTTCACTTGAATTTCTAGTATCGATACTTGCATATGCTACGTGCGGTATACGAGAAGAGACTGCAGCGAAGAAAATCTCTTTGATGCTTGCCAATTTAGAGTTTCACGAAAAAAAATCTCAATCACAAAAAAAAGTCACCAGCGGTTGGCTATAAAGCGAAAATGGAATTTCGATTAGAAAAGTAGCTAGAGCGAATTCTCGTGGTTAAAGGAATTTAAATATTTAAAGTGTTCGTTGCAATTTTGTACGACAATATAGTTTAAGATTCCTCAATAATTAAGAACTTTCTTCGCAGAATATTTTCCTTCGTTATTGTTCGGATAACTTTGACGCAAGGGCTTCTTCAGTATGCGGCAAAGATTTGAATTTTCCTGAGGTTAGCAAGAGAAGAGGCAGTCAATGTTCTTGGAAAGAATCCCTTAATGAGACTCTTGACTCTCCTTGTACAATTATTTCCTGGAACTCTTTTATCGTTACTTCGGCTTACTTAATGTCATCCTCAATGGAAGCTGGTAAGGACCGCATACTTTGAAAAAACTTGTCAACCCACCAGAAAGATACATTTCGATGACGTTAAGATGCTAGAAAAATGAAAACGAGTCACAGGGCTAAATATAATATAAAAAATGTAAAAACCATGCCAGAGGTAACTGTGTAAATAAAAGAATGATAAGTAATTAGACGAGGCATCAGAAAATCAGAAGAATAGGGACAATTTTAAAATGACTTAATAATAGATACTAATCATGATTACACAAAGTAATATATGCATATGTTTTCTTTACAGTTGCCAGATGAGCTTCCCTTTTCCCACTGCGTAGGAAGCTTTTCTCTGGAATTTTATACACAGAAAAGGAAGACCACACTAAATAAGTTGGTAAACAGCTACGTACATAAAATCGACAAGCAAAGAAACATGTCATTGTCACATTACAATAAAAAAATCTTCAATAAAACACCCACATTTTATCCATAGAAAAAAATCGTAACAATGATTCCCCTCGGTATTATGAAAGCTCATAAATATACATATGATTTGAATAAAACATGAAGTGAATCGAGCCTGACAATTGTTTAATACAAAAGGTTATCAATAGAGATATTGATATCATATAAATTCATGCCAAGAAAGAATTGTCAATGTAATATTATTTCTCAAGCTAACAGGAATATCCTGCCTTAGTAAGTTTCCAACTGGCTCAGAATATTATGGAACATTGTCCAGAAATCCACCAGAGTATAAACATAGGGTGTACCTTGCGATTATGTTCTGGTTTGATATTTTGCTTGGTAAGCTTTGCGCAGTTTGACAGCCAAGGAATTTACGGTATCGTCTTATGCAGCTAAATAACGAAATAACACATAATATTATCTAGTGTTTCGTTCACTCAGTGGACTTACATATATCTATTCTTCTCTCGCATAGTATATTAATTTAATATACAATTTCAATGTTAAACGTCACGTTGTATTGCTATTTGACTAACTTTTCTAAGTAACACAAACATAAATTAAATGTATTTGTTATTAACCTGAGACACAGAGCTGCTGGCTCTTCTTGAATCTGCCCACGCATTTGTCCCGTAGCCTAGATTCACCTGTGCGCCACAACTTCCGCCGGATCTGATACTACCGGAGTTTATATCTCGCTGTCGATATGGTGAACTGCTACGATTTTTCATGGAACCTGTAACACAGGAAACATAGACACTACAATACACGAGTCTTTTTTTTCCAGCCAGATTATTATCCACGGTGTTAGAGGGTATTAGTGTTTGATCGTCTTAAAATATGGGAGACCAAATTTTTATACCATTATCACTGGAATTTCTTGATGAAGGGATTTAACTTGAGTTATTTAAGGGAGCGTTAAGGGTTTCTTTACCCTCGTTCTCCTGCAAATTAAAAAAAAAAAAGGGGGAAACCTAGTTAGTTTAGTGACATCTCAAAATCGATACAGCAGTACTATGGAGAAACTCGGCGGATTTATACTATGTCTAGTATATGCTAATGCATTGTTACTGGACACCCGATAGATTTACACTTTTAATTTATCAGAGAGTGTTCCACTTGGTCGGTGAAGAATCGATAGTGCTATTTGGCCTGAAGGTAGTTAAGCTATGGTTCATTTATCGAGCAAGTTTTTATGACAAAGAATACCCTTTTAACCGTGAAAATATATGAGTGCTATTCCTTAAAAAATTTTACAAAAATCCTATACCCAATATCGTATGTCACTTAATTTTTCAGCGATGGTGCGTGGTTTGAACAAACTCAATAGTTGGATGTTTTTTATGGCAAGAAAGAAGGCGCTTTCGCTGGTGAGTTAAATAATAGAAAAAATAAATTATTTAACGTTACTCATATTTCTTCTAATTTCTACTACTATTTTTTATAGACAGCTGTTTGCTCTTCAATTTCATTTCAACATTACTTCATTGATTGATTGCTCCATAAAGTAGGATAGGTAGCTAGTGCACCTAAGGACGTTACACTGATTACAGTAGAGGATCGTAAAATATACTGGAGCGCTGCGCCATATGAGCTATAAAAGAGTTCACGTGTCACTGAAATGACAATGGTATTAAGAAATTTCATCTCTCAATCTCGTATCCGTTAGTATACAGTGTGTGTTAGCTAACGATGTAATTTTGCGGTGAAACATTTCGAAAATCTGATATGACAAGTATTAAATATTTTACGATTGCGCATATTATTGTTGTTCTTTTAATTTCGGTTTGCAAATACAAAAATTATCTTTGCTATTTCAAATGATATCGAAAAAGTTAAATAGAAAAGTCATAGGATAAGAAATAAGAATAGAGATGAAAAATAAGTTCATATACATAATAAAGGAGATCCTTGCGTTTGAAACGTGTTCAGGTAGACACAAAAGAAGGCAAAAGAATGCTTTTTTTTAATGACAAGGCTAGTGAACCCTTCGCCCACCACCAGAGCTACCAGACCTGTATGTACGACTGTGATCCTTACGTATTCCGGCCTTTGTGGAATTTTCCCAATACTGTGACCTCTAGTGGAATATTCCAGAACAAAAATGCTTTCCGCAAAAACGCATGTCTTGAATTCTGGTTCGACGCCCTCTAGTGGAATTTGCCGGAACTGTCACAGATGCTTAACCATGTCATCTGGCGGAATTTCCCGGATCTATTGTACCCGATAAATCATCTGCTAAAGTTGCATTTTTTTATGGAAGTATTTTAGTTATTATAGTTCCGAAAAATTCCATCAGAGTTTGATGCAAAGCACTCGCAATAGTTTGAGATAATTTCGCAAGTGCCTAAAAACTTAAGGCTGCTAAAGCTACGGGGGATTCTAAGGGCTATAAGTCTGCAAAGGTTACGACCAGGATCACTTTAATTCCCAAGACTCACGTAGGCTCCAAAATCTAAAGCGAGGGATATGTAGAATCCAAATTGGAATATACAGACTTCCAACTTGTAATAAAAAAAAAAAGCATTGCAATAAGTATCAGCCATCGTGTACAGATTTGCGTTGACTGAATGCGTACCTTAAAACAATTGTTAAAAACGTGTTGGGCGTGAAGCTGCTGCATGAAGCTAAGTCGGAACCGCCAGTATCGGAAATCTGTCAAAAATAAACTGCACATCGATGCGCAATCAACAAATATTTAATGGCTGTCACATTTTCGAAATCGTTCACCGTTTCCCTGCAAACAGCAAACGTGCATCCTAACTGGTACACTCTGTATGCATAAGCCGACAAGAAAAATTTGCAGATTTTTCTCTTATAAATCTTCTTAATCGGGACTTTACTGTTTCTTTAATATTTATCTGATAAATGACTTCGATTTGTCTTTCACAAATCTGCGTGAACGCATTTATTTACGAGGTATCTAGGTACCCATGTATCACGTAATATATCATACAGATAGGCTCATAAAATAGCATAAAATTGATCCGACTTTTACAGGGAAATATGTTCATCCCCTTCTTATACCTACGCAGTAAATCCAAGTAATATTACCTATCCCCAGTATTAAATATCTTGATATCACTTGGTTTTCATTATAACCAGAGTTAACTCCCAGAAGACATTTGCTTAACCTATAAAAAATGCAGTCTAACGAGCATCGGGTTATCGTTACGAGCCTTTTACGCATAAAACGCAAAGCCCTGTTGCCTCTTGAGCGTCGATAGAAATAAATCTCCTTTTCCGAGGAGGGTTTGGCGGATTACGTACTAGACACCATATTGTATGTATGTATATCTCCTATAAGACTTTCCAGACTGCCGCAGCATCTTCGCGCCACATGAAAAAGAGTGTAACTATCTAAGTTACGTTATTGGTGATATAACGATGTAACTTTTTTTTTTCAAATGAAGTCAGCCGGTTCAGAATATTACCCGTGGCGAATCACTTGGAGCATTACAATATTCCGCGAAGCACGTAATATCGGCAATTTTAATGGATTTGCAAGCTGCGCCCTCCTGATTCCACGGTGAGCTCACCACCCCGAAGGAAATTATTTTCCTTGAAGGTTATCGCGCCAGTCATCACCTCGTAACGGTTAATAATAAAGTGTAAATGGAGTTGACGTCAGTATATTATATCAGCAGGAAAAGGGATAGACCTTAAATGTATCCAGTGTATGCCTTTAACTACTTGTGATAATCTCTACGATAAGATAGACATGATTTGATCGTTTAAATGAAGATTTTCAAATGGGATCCGACCATGATATTGTTCTAGTATATGGTTTATATAGATGGTTTTTTTTATATACTGAAAGCTCTGTAGTGGTAATATTTATATAATTAATAACAGCGTTACGATACCTTGATCGGCTGAGGCTCTTCTAGGATCTTGAAACGCGAGACTTCCTCTGGGACTCCGTCTATCCTGACTACCGCCAAGACTTCCTCTAGGACTTCTGTCTAGTTCAGGACAAATGCTACCTCTAGGACTCCTAGTCTCATCCTCACTCAGTCCACCAGCTGATTCTCTACGACCTCTGTCGATTTCCAGTATGCCTATACTTCCTCTGGGCGATCTGTTCGGATCGTATGGTCCTATGGATCCTCTTGGACTACGATTTATCTCTGGACAGATTGAACCTCGAGGCGATCTATTTGGATCTGGTCCAATGGATCCTCTTGGCGAACGGTTTGGATCCGGGGCAATTGATCCGCGCGGGGATCTACTTGGATCTGGTGCGATTGATCCTCTTGAACTGGGATTGAAACATTCAGATGCTATAGATCCTCGTGGACTTCTGTTGAATTCCAATGGCGTTATGCTACCTCTAGGAGTTTTTAACACTTCAGGACATATGGATCCTCTTGGACTCCTGTCGAATTCAATGTTTGCCACGCTTCCTCTTGGACTCCTTGATGGATCCGGTACCAGGGAGTGCCTGGGACTTCTACTACCACCATTGTTTTCCGGCATCAGCGAACTCCTCGAGCTTCCTGTTGGCACTAAACTGTTTCTTGGACTTCTGTTGTAGCTCACATCGGGCACGAGAGAGTTCCTTGGACTTAGTGGTACATCCGGTATGAGAGAGTGCCTTGGACTTCGAGATACGTCAGGAACTAGACTATTCCGTGGAGAACGTCCTACATCCGGGACCAAGCTATTCCTGGGGCTACGTCCGGGATCTGGGACTAAAGATCCTCGTGGGTCTCTACAATAGTCATCTGGGATCAGAGAGTTTCGTGGACTACGATTTAGATCTGGGACCAGATTCCTTTGGGAAGATATGCTTAACTCAGGATCCGGGAGCATTCTCTGACCAGCGGGCTGTAAGATTTTTTTCATTTTGTTCTTTCTGTTAATGTTACTCTTTCAAAACACTACTCATAGAACAAATAAAAACTATTCGTTATGAAGAATTGTAAGAAAATAATGTAATATGATTTTATCTCTTCAATACAGATGAAACTAATTTCAACGGCAGAGAAAAGATGAATGGAAAGACTACATTGAAAACACGAAGCAGACTGCATGATAAAAGTCTATAACTTTTCACCGAGAGACTTGAGGAATGACTACTATTAATTTACGTAATGCAAATAACAAAGAAACTTTCTAAACGATCATGTATTTCCAATTACCTCTTCCGGTGAATCATTTTCCATATCAAGTTCGATATTTGGCACCATACTACCGCGAGGTGATCTGTGCCTCTCCATACTCGCGTTAGGGGTAGTTAGGGCCAAGGGGGCGGATTTGTCAGCAGCCACTGATGCTCTGCGCCCTCTTGGCCCTGACACCGACGACGATCCTTGCGTCGAATTAACGACATTTCGCGACGCCCTTCTGCGTCGCGACGACGTACTACGGTGCAGCATTACGGCATCTTTTCACCCCTGCAAAAAATAAAGGGAACATTTTTAACGACTGTTCTAATGGATATCCAATAGTTTCGGAATTAATGAAGGGTTCGTGAATCAAGTGTATATATGTGGTACGTGCTAACGAATTTATTCGCAAAAAGTTCTTTTGATTTATGACATAACCAAACGATCAAGCAGTCAAACACGAATCGTGCTGGCACATCGATTATTCTTATGCGCAGTATAAATCTGCAGAAATTTCGAAGACACTTGATTGCCGTCATAAAATCGAAGGACTGTTTAGTAAAAATCATTCGTGCAAAAACGTCTCAGATTTTTTGACATTTTATGACGGAATAACGTGGGTTTAATGGATTGGCAAAGTTTAATGAAAAGTATCCACGTCGTAGCCACCCTCATGATCCATCTCACGAAATGGCGCGATGGACTCTGGAAACCAATGAACCGCAAGAGAAACAATTGCGTGAATTCTTTTGGAAAAAATTTGTATTCAAAAAGCCCTTCATTATTAAAAAGCACATTATGCACGATGGTATGAAAATTTCAATGTTTAAAAAAAAATCTTGAATTTATCAGATACATTTTTCAAAGTCATTTCAAGACATGGTTTCATATTATATAATTATGTTTTACAGTTATGTCAGGTGAATTTTTATATCGGACGATTCGTTATCATTAAAAAAGCATTCAACGTTCATTAAAAACACTTCGTATTAAAGTACTCCGTATTTTACATAATCTGCAAAGTTTCACGGTAAAATCCTCTTGGGGATTCAAATATAAAGATTTCACTTCGTGACAGCTTCGATATTAATTATTCTCGACACCATCTCTAGAATTTCTACGAGAAGCTTGCCCGTGATTCCACTTTCTATAGCAATCATTAATTAAGCGAGTGAATCGAGTAAGTATAATTATTTAGATTCCACACATACTTTGTAAATTATGTTATGTAATTGAATAGACCCGAAATGCTGACTAGGTACTAGCGTAACTTTCATTGGTGTATTTAAGACGAACAAAGCTGTAGGTAGTGAAATCGATTCTCTTTGAAAATTAGCATGAAATTATTTTAAAAATCTGGTAAATTTTTGTCATATATCATTACAGCGATTTATATCATTGAAATGTACGAAATATTTAATTAGTTGATATCTATGAATTTTTTTAATGAGAAATAATAATAATCTAGCTAATATATTTGTTTAACACGAAACGTAGCATCGACCAGTAATTTGACAGTTTTAAAGCTAAAAATACGTTTATAAAAAATGGTCGGTATGTTTAGTCTTAAATTGCATTTAATCTTCGAAAACTTCACTCTCCGTCATGATTTGTAAAATGGAGGTAAAACTTTTGAAATGTTTATAAGCAACCAATAGGGGAATTTTAAATGTAGGTACTCCTAGCCCGTGTTTTAAGTTATCAGTAGCTTCCGCGAGTAATTCCAAATGTTCTCTTAATTGACTCGACTGCAGTGCGATTATTCAATTTTCACGTTAAGCGTCATTCCTAAAGTATTAACGAGCAGCTTAGAACTGGACATAATAGAGATACGTAGTTGTATAAATCATATATATAGTATTTTACAATAACAATCGAATCGTTTCTTTTGTTGTAATAGAAGAATCGACGTTGAAACGTAGTTTTTTTTGTATTAACCTTGCCACTCAACGTAAATCGCAATTGAAATTCCGGCTGAGCTTATACCTATTGTTCTCCTAGTTACAAAAAGGTTCCATTAGGAGAAATTAAATTGAGGAATAAATTGTTGACTATGAAATTACTTTCAGTGAACTCTTCAATAAAAAATACTATTAGAAGATTGTAACAGTCATTTTGATTAAAGATCTACGTTTCGTTACGGAGTAGAGGAAATGGAAAGAAAAGTTAGAGTAAACACAGCTGCAGTTTATTCGAAGTAACTTTTACATGACTTTCCGTCCATTTAAGGACTCTAGTTATAAAAAAAGTAGGAGTAATTGGGCAAACTCGTAAAGCGTAGGATCCATAATTTTAATTGAAACAGCGACGGCTAACGTTGAAAAATGTCAGAGTGTCAAAGCGGATGGACGTTTCATTCCGAAAGCGAGGCGGGTTACGTAAGATTCGCAATTAATCAATTATTTTTGTATAGTCCGTCGTAAAATCAAACTTTTCTGATAACACTGATAACAAAAGCAGTTGCCAGTCTCTCGGTTAATTTAAGAATTAATCCTCCTGCCATTTCGCTATAAGGATGAGTTTCGTTCTTTTTTCCCTTTATAGCGTCGAGAGGACCATTTGGCTTTGAAGCAAGAAAAGAATTTGAAAGCAGAAAATAAAAATAGAGATTATTGAGGTACTTCAGGGAATGTAAAAGCCAATTTGAGAAAATAATGGCTGAATGCGTAGTGGTCGAGTGGGTACAATTTGTATTAATTTCCAGCACCCACTCAATCACTTTGTTGAAAAGATAGGGCACCGGTAGGCGGCGTTAAGACAGGAAGATAAAAATGGATGGAAATTGGGAGAAAGGAGGGTTGAAGGGAAAAAAAAGAAATTGAGTTTGTTTCAAATTAAAATATTTTCTTCCCCAATTTTTGGTCCATTGAGGGAGATACAGACTGCGGAAATGCTAAGCGATTTTTACATAACGATCTGACTGCCATCACGCTGACAAGTGGTTTCTCTCTACTCTCTTAATTCGGATCTCTTAATTCACCCTCGAGATATTCGAAAAATGCTGTCTTTTTTTACTACTGAAGCTAACGTAGACGTTCTATCGTGCTAGATAAGATTTTTTTTTAGTGTATTTCTGACTTTTACTTTCGATGGAAATAGAAAGTCACATTGCTGATAAGCGATCTATCCCATTGACACTATTACGTTTGATAAGGTACACCGTGTAAAACTAGCGGATTCATTGGGATGGAAGGATCGATGAGAGACCTTGAGATTGCCTATAGGGTGTCCCAGTTGAAATATCGAAGAAGTCATGTCTTTTGAGTCAGACATACGTTTTCCCTCGTAATAGAATAAGGGTGAAATACATAAATGTATATATACACATATATGTGTAATATTAAGGTATAATGTATGGAATGAAAAAAAAAGTATGATTCGCCGAATTCAAATTATTTGTAACTTCGGATAAGCAAATGAAAAAGTTTCCTCTATAAGTACGGTTATCGGTAAGTACTTACTGTTATCGTTTTGTAAACTCGTAACTAACGCGAGGGCGTCAACAATTGCGCAATGCCAGGTAACAAAAAATTTATTAATACTTGGTCTGTTGTTTATTCGCTATCGTGTGGTTAAGTAGAACTTACTCGACGGTATTTCCTCGCTCAATGATTTCAAGTGTATAATTAAATAAATATAATGGGGTAACTGCTCGTTGCACGTATAATTACAGGAACAGCCTGCATTTAGCGCTTTGTACTATAAATATGTGGATTACGACAACGTTTGTATTAAATGGAGAGCAATGATAAGCGCATATATCGAAATAACTATAATAGCTTATCACAGTTGAAATATATTTTTGTTTTCTGTTATCGTTGCAATTAACATGAAAAAAGGGATGCATCTCATTCAGAGCTATTATGTATCTCAATTGTCACATTCTATAGATACACCGTTAAATCGTATCACGTTAAAAATATAATTGTCAACCAATCGCGTTATTTTCAATTGGAAATTAACTTTAAAAAGCTGTTGATTTTCATTTGAATTCTGTGATGTTTTCAACGAAATATCTCAACCGCAGCAATCATGCTGAGTGGATTCGATCCTCCCTAAACTGAATGGTAATTAACGTGATTCTGTGCTCATTCGACTAAAAAGCTTCTGAATTGTTTTATTTCGAAATTTACAGAAGCGTGGATCCTGATTGCGTTTTGCAAATGGACGTTGCTCTGATTATAGATTTTTTTTATTCGATAACCTTTACAGTCTGGTACCCGTTTTCGTGTTTCTTCAAGATAAGCAATAGAATTGTGTAAAAATGCATATCTGACTCTACAGAATGGAATATCTTACCGGATTAAGGGTTGTTTCATATTTTTCCAAAAATATTATATTATCCACACCGCACAACTTCTTCACCCTTATCTTTGTTGTTATTTTTAGTGGCAACAAATCAAGATGGGGTATTACTTAACGCAACAAGATGTACGTTATATATGTATATATAATGCAAAACAAATATTATTATTATTATTATTATTATTGTCACTGGAATATATTATCAATATACACTTCATGAACGCGGTGAATGTTTTGTTAAACAAAACAACACGGGAGTTTGTTATGTTTGCAGCTATTGTGCAAATATTCTATAGAGGGTGGTTGAAAAATAATTGAACGCGAATTACACTGCGGGCTTGCAAAACAGTTGAATCCGTTTATTTCGGAAAATTGTCGAATGCGTCTATTTACAAGTGATATAGCTATATCAATAATTGTACTATAGTCGACTCTCCGTATAATCGCGCACCCTGGAATCTGAGACGCGATGAATAGCGAGGAAGCAATATTACGGAGACAGTCCCTCCATTCGACTGTAATAGCCCGAGCGTGTGACAAAGCACGAGTAAGACGCGCACTGAGTAACACAAGAAAAGTGGGGAGAAATCTTCCCCTCTTGACGTGATAGCTTAGACAGAGAGCTGAGGGGAAATTTGACCATATGAAAAGCCTGTACACCAAGATCTGACTGTAGTTGAATGCTGCAATTAACGATTTTCCCCTCATCCGATATGCATTATTGCCCTGTTTTCCTCTTATTTTCTCTTTTTTTTAATCACTCATTTTATTGGATTGCCACACGGAATCGTATTCTAATTATCGTATCGCGTTATGCTGCACGACAAATGTACGCACTCGACCTGTTTGAAATACCCTATTATACATATAACGGCGTCACGAAGAGCGTTCCAAAAATCTCGTAATATCGAAATCATACTAAATTAAGAAAATAATAAAATTATCGAGAATCCACTGACGTATGCATAAGGCATTTTATTAATTCCCCATCCGCACCTAATTTTTAAAATTAAGAACAATTAAAAAAATAAAACAGCCTACTCACGATCATAACCACAATGGCTAAACCTAATGGCTAAACCGTAAATTTCAATAGCATGTGAAAACACGAATTTGGCGTGTACCATCCCATTAAGTGTGCTCTCAAAGACCTAGCGTTTCCATAGGTGGACAGAATATGAAAAATTGAAAATAAAAAAATAAAATAAAAAAAAGTATAAACCTTTCTAACTTGCATTGATAAATGAAACTGTACTCTAAAAAAGTCCAGATTACCCAGGTCATCCATATTCAACAACAGAAAAACCTCCCCCAGTCAATTCTCCAATTAAGCCTACGTTCACTTTGCGACCCCTAGCCAATCTGACTGTCCAGCGAACACATGAGGGATGAATTAGATCGATAAAAATTCATAAGGTCGTTCAAGCCATCTATTGGATGTCTGTCAATAAATCAACCCTCACCTAATTCTCAAGTATTAATTCATCTGAAAGATTTCAATTGTATCATTAGCTTCGCTCTGAAATATATTAGTCACTTTCAGAATCTTATCTTTGTGCTAAAAGTTACATCTAATTCGTAAATTAACGCGGACAATCTGATAAGCGATAATTGGCTGCCCAATTAAATATTTAAAAAAAAACTTGCAAAAGCTGCTCAAAGCACGAATGTATAAGCTGTGCGTAATAAGGTGAACAATTAGGGGACTCAAATTATGATTACCTATGATAGTCAGAATACACTGTAAAATACGGAAAAATCCATCTACGAGGAATAACGTGTAAGCAAAAATAACAATCGGCAAAAGATACTGACAGTCATGTAAGATCGTTAAATAAATGAACAATTTTTAACACCAGTTCAAACGTCACGCACGTATGCGTACAACTCACTTGAAAATTGACGTTACTGATTTATGAACATTATATCAATATACGTATACATATGTATGTTATATGATAAATGTTTGCAAAGCAACGGACGCTATTAATTCTAGGAACGAATAATTTATGATTAATTACCCCGATTTCCTCTTGAAATGTTGAAATGCATCCCTGTGTCAATGTACTTTCAATGAAAAGATATAACGTGAGGTATAGCATAGCCTATGCATACGTGTACAGTGATTAATACCATTTTGAATTACCGATCGACAATCAATTCTGGAGTTGAGCACATATCTGTCTCCCTGTGTAATTACCTACTGCATAGGACCATAGATGCGATAGTTGACGATGTCACGTAAATCGGCTTTCGTATTTGTTATGTAAAAATCTTGTAGCGTATTACGGAAATGAAAGCTATGAAAAGAAAGAAAAAAAAACCTGACGGATGTTACATAGATAATGAGCTCGTAGACACGAAGTTGCGTCCC
The DNA here is from genome assembly GCA_030142375.1 of Calameuta pallipes. Lineage (NCBI taxonomy): Eukaryota > Metazoa > Arthropoda > Insecta > Hymenoptera > Cephidae > Calameuta > Calameuta pallipes. The sequence goes on from JARQSW010000349.1 coordinate 1,360,241, forward strand.
AGTTAGTTATAATACTGTCTCGAGTGGTAAAAACTGGTATTAGTATAGTGTTGCTGCTATGTCTAGTTCTGACTATAGTGCTTCCAGTGCTTCAGGAGATGAGTGGGTTGTAAGGAGGTTAGAAGGCGTCGTGTATTCAAACCCGTGACTTTCATCCTAGCTATGTAAATCCTGTATATAAGGGTGTTTACATGGGGGTATGTATATTTGAATTCACCAGGTCAAGTTAAAAGTTACAAACTGGCCTTTGGGTAAATTTTACGTGTAACGTTTGCTGCTTGGACTTATCGCTTATAGTAATTGAGTAATATTAAGAATTGCAAATAATCGTATCAGATTATGTATAAGATAAATTTTTCTTGAACTTTGGATAATATTGCAGCTTGATGAATTTATTTTTTGCAAATTTTTTTTTAACCGGAAGGTACGTAGCTTCGCACTTGTCCGAGGGCGACAAACCGCCTTGAGTTCTATGTTGTTATATTTTTCTTCTTCTTCTTTTCAAAATTCAATTACAAACTGTCTGCACGAGCTGAAAGCTCTCTTGGCAACGCACGCGAATTTTTCGAGAATTTTGAAATCTCAACGTTCTACAGGAAAATTGTGCATACATGGAAGAAACGTGGATGCGGCGATTTTTTTTATCCCTTCGTTGGCAATGTTCTGAAAGAAAAAAGGAAAGAGAAAAACTAAGAAATTGAGTAGGTGTAATATAGCTGGTAGGCTAAGTATTGCGCGTGAATATAACTCGGGGCATGGCTTCCCGTGCATTTCATTAGCGAAACCTTCTGGAAAAATGCGCTATTCTCACTGAGCGATTCTTCATAATTCATTCAGTGCACACGGTGAGCTCTTTCTCTCTTTCTTTTTTCTTTTCTGAACTGCATTCATATATATTCATAAGAAACGACAGAATTCCTGTAAGAATCTCCATGCCTGCTGCTCACGATAATTTCGAATATCCAATAACTGCCTCTAATTTATTAATATTTCTCATAATCTATCTTCTATGGGTAAGGGATATTTAATTATTAAAAAACCTAATGAATTTTAAGAAAATCCCAGAATCCTACACTCGATTGTCACAATCTACTCCTACAATAGTTGCTATCGTCTTGCGTCGAGCGAAAACGTCACAATGGGTATCTGGTGTATGCATCTACATGAGAATCTCACTAAAGAGGGTTCAAAGAAGTGTGAAAATGAATGCGATTCATACGGATCGCTAGTCATTCTACATCGAATCATTTCGTTTCAATGGACGCGAGTCACTGTAAAAGGCCACGAATGGTAGGTACTAGCTTCCGCAAGAACTAAGTATGGTATAGAAATATACCTCTGGTACTTTATGAAATATTGGTAAAACGGATAGAAATTCATTGAACGACAGGTGCAGCTGTATCACGTGAAATGCATTCTCCGTGTATCTGCATATCCATCTTACTTTCTCTCTCTCTCCCTGTCTATCTGCCTATCTCTTTTTCGCTCGGTAAAACGATTCACACACAAAGCCGCATATAAATGGGAAAAAACTGTGCTCCGTAGACGGATGTAGATTTTTGCAGCGAGCTGAATAAAAATATGCACACGTTCGTTTTCGAAAGCGTTATAATTAGAAACGATAAACGACGAAAACTTTTGTGGTAGGTAATCGTATTATACGAAGACCTTATTACGGTCGTCGTATCTTGAAATCGACGATTACTTTAACGTGAATGAACCATGAAAATTTTCAAGTCCCATGAAGGTAGACGTCTAGTGGAATTTATTAATAAAAATTTCTAGACGTTCGTTCTACGAGTTAAATGGCATCGCAATTTATCTTCCTTATATACATTTATTGTCTTTTTCAATTTGAAATGTTTTATAAGTTACGTCGCCTCAATTTTACGTCGTTTACATCGGTTTGCACAATTTATTTTGCACACTGCTCCTATTTCTATACATAACTTTACCTGCGGCTCTCATAGCTTCACTAATTTAATATGAATTCTCTGTGTAGTTGGATACAGACACGTAATACTTTGCCAGCGAGACTTTTTAAAATTTTCAAAAACTTAAAATTTCTTTATATTAAATTTACAAAGCGTATATATATATAAGCTCCAATGGAATAATACCGGAAGCTGTTATTATATGACTGGTAATATTATTACGCAACATCTAGACTTGTGTTATTTTGACGTATGGGGGTTGGTCCAAATGGGGATAATGTTGTGAGTACGTGTGCTTTTTTTTAACTTTGACATATTACGTGACTCCAGTAGTACTGAAAGGTAGATAGGAGTGGAATTGAATTTTCTTAGGCAGTAAAGTAAGTTATATTCAAGTCCAGCGTATTGAACGTAAAATATTAAATTTTTCAGCGTGCTTCGTAGACAATCTTAACTAATAATCAATTAATACTTTTCATACCTCAAAAGAGAGAATATAATTTTTCTTTTAATAATAATGCACAAATGATTTACAAAGACACCGATGAATAAGCAGGTTACATTTTTTTGTTCATTTCTCTTTGTAAGTCTTATTTTTAAGAAATTCCACTTCAATCAAAGTAAGTAATAATGTGAGTGATACTTACATGCATCGACATTAATGAATTCCAATATTAAAATTACAAACTGCATAATGCTCATTTTCATTACAACTCAAAGTAATTTGAGTACAAAAATAATTTGCTTTTCGAATAAAAGTTCGGACGTTCTGTTCGAACAGCGGCACTCATTTTTGTACAATTCAATAAATCATCGTTCCTGACAAAAAAAAATTGTGATTTCCAATCTGCGTCTCGAAATAACAGCAAGCGCGCAGAATTAGCTGCGAAATTTTATATTATTAAATAAATCTGAAGCCACGTAGCATCGATAATTTGTCATTATTTAAAGAAAAAATCAGACAAAAAATATCACCCGGAGATATAAAGCTTCTTTTCATGAATTATACTGTTTCGTATTAAACCATTAACCGGATTCCTAAACTTATTGTCCCATTTAAATTTTGTTTCACAATTTTATTCAACTCGTCCCCAGTGTTAATTTTACCTCCAAACAATTAAATTTCAGTACTATCCCATTAAGAGCATAAAAGATTAGACTCACCGGTGTTGAAAAATCTCGATTCCACGCATTCCTCTTCTTAATATCTCAAAGCACAGTTTACATGACTCGTATATCCATTTTAGCCCGTAACGATAATAACGCGTGATACGCGTTTCATATTGAAAGACGTTGAATGTATAAAAAGCCCGATAACCTATCGCAAGGGATGTAAAAGTTTAGTTGAAATTAGCTTAACACAATTTAACAGGAATAACAATGGATTTTTAGGGTGGCGATATAGTCCCTACTGTCGAAACCCGTAATGATAGAACGTTGCGATCTTGATAGGTTCGTTCGCTAGAAATTACGGCCACGCAAGCTCCTATGCTGGGGTAACAACGTATCGTGCTCGCAGCGTTGAGCTTCCACGGCGCAAGCTACCCCATTCGCGGTTCGACCCTTACTGAGAGCTGGAACAGGGTAGCGTCAGCGTCGGACTACACTCTTACGCCCACTTCTCCATACACCAGCAGTCTTCGTGTATACCGCGTACCAGCTTGGAATTATGTTAGTACTACTTTAAAGATTATTTCAGATATCTATTAATACCTTTTTTTATAGAGTAAAAAATATATTGGAAATGACGTTTGCCATATTGATGTAACGTTCTTTCAACAGGAATTCCCCTGGTTCGAGGATTTTAAATATCCATCAAGGATCAAGGATTACTTTAAAAGTCGCATCTGTTTAGGAAAACTGACGGTGCTTAAAACTTCGTTACTCACGTGTCTAGTTTTGCGACCATAAAATTCAAGCAGTGACTTCTGTGCGTGATGTAGCAACTGTCAAATCCAAAAAGTTTTCGGGTTCACAGAGGAAATCAGAATAAGAGGACAGTGATATAGGGATGCCGAAAGTACACCTTTGGGACTGTACCGAATATTTGCGAATATTTCTAGGTAAATATAATGCACGTAGAGATTTTTGTACTTTTAGCAAAAAACCATTAATTTTTTAAGGGTATTGTAATGCATACAAAATTTTTTTAAATATATGCTCGATATGGTAAAATAAATTCTCTGTCATTCTTCACGTTTATCTTTTCGCGATCACGAATGGATTATGAGTATTCAATTTTGTCCTTGAGGAAATGTATTATTACCCGTTTAATCACCGTTTAATCGTTAATTTTTTTTTACGTAAGTTTAACTTTCGTGCAAATTTGACTGCTGACTGTTAAAATGATTTTTGTCTATTCTGTAGCCTTCGCGTCAGTTTTCGTCCCTTAAGATTCTTCAGGACGCAGGCTCAGCTGACATCCGGAAATCAAAGCAGCCCGTTTGTGAAGAGGGACAGGTTGGCTTCAATTTGCATAGGAATAAGGGAGGCTATTTTTAAATTCTATATAAACATATATATATTACATATATTTTCAGTACGAAATGTGTTTTGGCTTATTTGATGTTTCTACATTTCTTTCATTCACTTTGCAGTAAGAATTCCCCTATAACAGGGGTATTTGTTTATAAAGGCACAAAGGCCATTGTTAGCCTTTGATAAAATCTTCCTTGTAGGAGGAAACAAAATACTGGGAATTCTAAGAATTCGAAATTTTCTTTGCGATTCTATAACCTTGAAAAAAAACACGGAAATCTTACATTTCGTTTGCTACGACGGGAAATTTAAATACACTTAGGCTAATTCTCGTAGAAGTTTTTCCATGCCATCTCCTTTTTCCGAGAGTAATCTTTTAAAAAAACACTAGTTCTTTTATCAGTAGTCAAAGTATAAAATTTTGTGACTGCACATTTTTAAATATTATTTAATTTTTTTAACTTGCAAATCGTCGTTGCGAGCATGACTATATTCTATTAGGAGTTTTTTGAGGGTATGGCAAAGTCCTCGAATTTTCAGTAGTTTTTCCGCATAAAATATGAATTAAATTGTATGCGCAGCAGGGTACGAATGAAATCCTACATTTTGTCTGCATTATTCATAAAACGGATGACGGATGCAGAGAAAATAATAAAGATACAAATAATATGTGCAAGTCCATTCGTGGAATCCACGTTTTGCCTGCTTCGCTTATTCTCAGATATATCAAATTAATAAAATATATTAAATCATAAATAAAATTAAATTAATTTACATTGGCTCGCGAACCCGACACACCGTTAAATTACACAATGTAGTTTTGACAATACAAAATGATGTATAGAATACATCAAAACTACATTGCACGAATAAAATGCACGATAAAAAGGAGACTATTAACTTTCAAATAGAAAAATTCCAAATTTTTACTTAATATAATCACGAATCTCCTGTATCAACCGAAAATTTGAAAAACCGTGGTTAAGATATAATCCCGAAAAGAAGATAGCAATAAATTTTTCATAAAGCTACCATTTTATAGAGAAGCCCTCAGAATTTTTCTTGTGCTTTAACAAATCTAGTCTTAAAATCGAGTCACGAAATTGCCGTGCATCTCGATGCAAGTGCAAAAAGCATGTTATGCTTGTGAAAGGTCGTTAGGAACGGCGAAATTTGCTACAAGTGCTATTACAACATCCCAAAACAACAGGAGTAAAATAGAATTCAAAGTTCGCCTCTGCCACCCCATATAACAAGTACCGTACAGGTTTACTGACTATTCTGCATTGTACGTATTGCGATATAGTAGATTATATGAAACGTGGCTAAAACCACAGTATACTGAATAACAGAAATCCGGTTAGATAACAATATTGTTCCCTGATTTTCCAAGTACCATTGAATTAATGTCCGTTGAAGTACTTAAATGCAAAAACATATCCATCCGTCTGTAATAAATTGGAGAGAATTTACAAGCTTTCGTATTATTTGAGTAATAAAAAAAAGAAAATTCAAAGTTTTTTGATTTCTGAGTAAAAGTACAAAACCGTGAATATACACTATATCAAATCCTATCATCTACTTGGAGCAAGAGATAGGTTGGAAAAGCAACTGAGTTCCGTATCCAATTAAGAGATTGGATCTTTCATTCCTTGACTTTTATCTTAACAACCACGCATCTCGAATCGTGAACAGTATTAAATCCTAACAAGGTTTAGAATATGCCAAACGATATGTTGTTCACCTATGACACTATGACAATTTGTAACTTTTAATTTGTTCCCAAGACACTTATGTTGGTATTATGTTGGTTCCTTAAAAGGCTTGAGGTAATCATTAGGATTGTCGCTTAAGCGAAGGAGAACGAATTTACCCCAATAAAAGGGTGTCTTTACGTAACCGAAGGGTTGCCGGTCTCCATAGGAACGCAAAAGCAAAACACAAACAACCCGACGACACTTTAAGCATATCTCGCAGGTAGATTTGTCAAGGCCTCTGCTATCCGAACCTTCGTTTACGCAAATCTCCGAATTTAAGGTTACGTTTGAGGTTTTGAGAAACGAAAATACTGCGCCGAGATAATATCCAACCGGAACATCAGAGATAGCAATAAAGAATAGAAATTTAGATCGAATGCTAAGAGCTTTAAAGGCATCGATAAATAAATATAAAAAACTAGGTCTCTATTTTACCCTCTCAAATATTCCACACATAATTCAGTTACAGTGATAAAAACGTCTAATATATTTTTCTGACATCCCTTATACCCATGCGTGAATTTATGTATGGTCTTCTGTTCCACAGCTATGTGTAGGCACTTGGAAAATATATTTCATATCGTTAATATATCTACTGGTATATTCCCACCTTAATGACTTATTTGTAGAAATGATATTTAGTAATTTTTCTTACTGTCATATTATCAAAATGTATTATAGGAGTGTAAATAAATGAAAAAAAATATTTATAGATTCCTTCCTTTGTAAAATGACTATAACTCATATGACAGGTATGAATGTTATTACTCAGTGAATTAATATTAGAACGTATAATGATAGAGCCTGTGCCTGTGGACATACGGAAATAACGGTATATCGATGGAAAACAGAGAAGGAAAGTATTTATTCTTCGTTAAAGTTTCGTTTCCTTAGGAGAAGGTAGCCATCCGTTTCAGGTAGCAAATAGAATGTCTTTCCTTTTGTAAAGGCACAACGTGCCCTTACAAAGTGGATATCATTGCGCGTCGAAAGGAGCTCAAATCGAAATGGCGAAGCACTGACGAGAAAAATTGCGAAGCCGAAAATGCAATTTTTTTTCCAATCAACATCGCTCGGTCTCGTCTGAGTGTTCAGGTCGAGAGTCGATTGATCGAGATTTACTTATATGTCAGAGAAGGAGGATGAAAATTGTAATTCCCAGGTCCTCTCGACACACTGCCGGAGAATTCCGTTGGAAAAATCACGTGACGATGTTTGCGTCGTAAGAATAACAAAACGTTCGATCGGCTTTAGCCTGGATTCACTTAAGTTTATCTAACAGACACGAAGCAATAAAAATCATACTCTAGAAACACTGAATTTATAAGCAGCCATATTGATAAATACGTCGCATTAAAATACATAAGTCACGTAAATCATTAGAAACTTAAGCTATACACTAAGTGGAATAAATAAAAAACTTAATATACGAAAATTGTAAAAAATGCTTACTTACCCTCATAGTGTAACATTTATCCACAAAAGTGTAAATATTAAAGTGCAAGAGGTACAATATTTTCTCTGAATATTCCACACTGATGAAATAATCCTACCTCGTACATTGTGGCATAGGAAAAAAATGATAACTTAAAATTGTTTCAAGTAAAATGGCAAAGTACAATTTTATTGTTGACATTGCACTTCGTTACATTGCAGTCGACAAACAGCAATGGGGGATAGAATCGCGCGTAATCAAATTAGCGAAATTACACGCGACCTGGTCGAATCGAGTAAATATTTTCGCCAGTTGATCAACGTTGTTTTCCAAATGGTTCTCGTACACAAACCTATTCCTTTGATGAGATTCGAAGCGTAGTACAAGTTTTAATTCCACTGGCTATTTTTCAGGAAATGGCGTCTTCCGGATTCATGGGACTCCTTTAGAGCTGGATTACCATAGATATTACTGGGCGTTTAACGCGTATCTCCTTTGCCTGAAGAGAGTTGGCGTGTCTGATCCCATTGCGGAGTGACGAATCAGACTACAGTCCGTCCACGAGTAAAGCAGCTTTTGGAGGGGCCATCTTCCTATGAATATCCGAGGTAAATGAGTCCCCTAGGCAGGATCTTTTACTCGTGAAACGACTGTAGAAAGGAAGATTCATTGAACGAACGGAAGCAGACTGAATACCTAATGCCTAAAGAAATTCTTCGGAAATCCCCAAGTAGAAACAAATGTCTGCAGTGCCATTAAACGTAATGCAATTTCTTTCATTTCATTCACTCGAGAAAGTATCTCCAGTCGGTTCCAGGTTTAGCAATGGATGCTCAAATGAATTTTTCAAGAAATGCATATAATTGAAAAAAAAAAAACATTTATCCATGAAAACAAATGAAATCGGTGTGTTAAATTCCAGGCAGAGCTTCCTGTCGACAATACAATTTTTTATGGTTGAAAAAATCAAAAAGATTTCAAATTACGTTTTTACCTATATAACAAAATTGTGTATCCCTTAAATACATCTAGTGGCAATTGGAAATTTGATTTAGGAAATGCAGAATCAACCGATCAGGAAATTGGTATAAGGTATTTGACAGGGATACCAAAGAGCCTGAAGGGATCTAACCAACTAAACGAACAGAGTATCGACCGTACTGGTTGTTATCTGAAAGCCATCAGGAACCTGACAAACTTCCTTCACCGAATCGCTTTCGACTCGACCGCTCATGACATCCAGTGAGTTATCGAAGAAAGAACCTACTATAGGTAGTACGAAGGTACTATAGCTACCCGACGAACCCGAATTATTCTACCAACCTATCACGCAGCTGCAAAAGATTTTGATGGATGGACAAAATTGAGATAGCAGCAGATCGGCAAATCCAATACGTGTCTTTTCAAGCTTTCCTTTCTCTTTGCACTCAAAACATAGATATAACCCATTCCATAATAAAACTTCCGGTATAAACTTAAATTAGCAATAAATAATTTATCTTGACGTTGATAAAAATTTTAAAGAAGTAAATGAGAATTTCCTTAATTTCATTTGAATTATATGAAACTTACTGTTCTATAGATATAGATATATTGTATGGATACTTTAAGCTTTTCTTTCTCTTTGCACTAAAAGCATAGATATGACCCATTCCATACTAACAATAAAACTTCCGGTATAAGTGTAATTTAGCAATAAATAATTTATCCTGACGTTGATAACAATTTAAAGGAATTAAATGAGAATTTCCTTAATTTCATTTAAATTGTACAAAGCTTACTGTTGTATAGATATATCTAATGAAATTAAATGGATAATTACATTACTTATACCACATAATACAAAAGCATAAGATTATTTCGTTCATTCTGTGTAAATTCTCTATAAATAAACGTAAAGAACGAATGTATGATAAAAATTGGTTCCAATTTTTGATTATCCTCAAAAAAATTGATAATATATTATCCTAATAAAAACGTGATTTTACAGGGGTCGAAAACATCTTTCACGCCACTGATTCGTTGGATCCGATGAACATGCATCGAGAACAGGCATACCCTTTTCCATGGAATTGAATTTCATTTGACTATATTACTCTCGTGGGAGTGAAAATCGGAGAAAGAAAAGAGAATATTGTTAGACATAAGACCATATAGGTATTTAGGATAGGATATACGTAGATAAGTAGGCAGACACCTAAGTAGATACATGGAGGGACAGGTAGACAGGTAGATAAGTAAGTAGATAGGGTGAGTATGTAGATAGACAGACGGTTGGATAAGACTGATAACTAGGGTTCACATTTCTAACCATTCGCATTTGACCTATATTGTTATATACGTATATAAACAGCAGCTCAGCACAAAATCCTTTTTAATACTTTAGCAGAAAAACTTCCAGTTCCTTGCTGCTTTGGGACTTTATAAGAATTCTTTTTGTACCCTCGTGAATACTTGCCTATGATTATATTAGATGTTATCTTAACGACCATCAGTTCTCCTAACAATTTCCTGCAGTTCTCTTAACGACTTTCTGCTATTTCAAACTTCACGTATATTTACGTATTTTAAGTACATTGAGCTTTGTACTAATGAAGAACCAGAATTGATTACATTCGATGAGTAATTGGCTTTTGCGACATTGTCAATTTTATAAGAATATTTTTATTCGATCTTAAATTTACTTGTTCAATGTATTACGAATGTAAGCAAGTAAATTATTCTGATACAAGATTTCGGAAGAGTAAAACTGTATGGGAATATTGACGAAAGAGAAAGTCTCTTTTGATTGCCACACCATTTTAAGACACTCCAGTCCGAAAAAGAAACCAAGAGAAAAATTCTTGGCCCTCGATCCGCCGTTCCTTCGTTGTACCAACCACTTTGATTTTCTTAGTCAGTAACCCGCTTAACCCGTAATCTCGATGTAATCTGAAAAGCAGCATGAGAGGTTTTTCTTGATATGATATCGCTTAGAAAGTACAGGATAAAGGAGAAATATTCTGGAGAGTCCGGGAATGAAAACGAAACCATTCATAAATTTTTATACCACGTTCCCATCAACGCCCTACGTCGTCTCGCGCACTATATTCAACGTCAGCAGGAGTTTCGGTATTCATCGTGAAGTCTCCTCGAATTACCCTTAAAGTGCCGGTAGTGTCGTAGTTTTTTTGACATACATTTTAGTGTGGGTTATCTCAGACATCCGACCGAAAATTAATATTGAAATACGTTTTAACATTTTGCCCCATTTGGTTTTATTTACAATGCCTATAGTAAATGATTTTTCTTTACAGAAAGAAAATAATTCAAAAATGAAGAAAATCGACGTTAAAGCTAACAATAATTAATTTCCACAGTAAAATTCTATATCCCCATGATTAATTTTCAGGCATCCTAGTCATCTCAGATTGTTCCTACTGTGAATTCGATTTCGCAAAAATATATAAAACTTAATAGTTTACGTTTGATAAGTACGGCTACAAATGTATGATAGGTGACACAGTTAAGATGGTTGGAGCATGTGGGCACTTTCAAGATAGGAATCTGAATTTTGTGCACGTTTTTGATAGGTAATTAATGGTCGTACGTGTAAAATTTTAAAATTATTCGTCATCTAGCTTGCGAGATATACGAAACGAAAGCAGCCAAAATTGCACTATAAAGACATACTTCGCGTGCTAAAATAGTTAGATATTTTTCAAAACGATTCAGCAAAAGTGAATAAAATTTCAAGACGCTTATTTTACATGGAACGTTACTACGATGATTTACAAATAGAAAATCTTCGAATATTTTCTCACTTTTTGACCGCATTATTTAAGCAATACATAATATGAAAATTTATAAACTGACAGATCTCTGTCCATCCGCTTGTTTAAAAAAAAACAATACCATAGATAGGAAATATTTTTATAATGAACAACATACAGGGTATTCAGTGAAATAAGAATTTCGTGATTATTACGCTGCTCCAACCCTCTTAATAATACATCTTTTTTTCAATTATCGATTCCGACAACTGGGGTATCTGAGACCCCAGGTGACTAAAGCTGTAAAGTGTCATATGCTAAAAAAATATTTTAAAGGGTAGAATATTCGACGTGTGGTAACCCTAAAATTTACTGTGAACCCATATAATATATCTCCCCTCCTTATATCTACATATATATACGTACTGTGTATACAGTTACACGGGAAAGAAAAGGTAAGAATTTCTACCCGTAGAGAAAAATCGAATCCCCAAACTCGTATAAATTTCCTCCATTACTATAACTTTCTTTTGCTATAGACATTTTTCTAAGGTCAATCACGCTCGTTACGTATAAACGGATATACATATATATAACACGTGAGTGATATCCCCTAGGAATATGCCCATGGAAAAGTAACAGTCTGAAAATAATCGACAATACAAGAGTGAAAGGTAAGACAGTGGCAATAACAAGATTACACCAAGACAGGATTTACAAGGAAGATTTGATTTCTGCTAACTCAAGTAAAGGGGTAGACTGAATAAGGGTAGACTGTTACTTCTTGAATGATATTTCCTCTGAAATATCAGAATCTCACGCCCAGTATGATCTTGATTAATTTCAATTTGAACAATAAGGCGTGCCATAGTTAATACCTGCTACAAGATTCAGATATTTCATCAAGCAATCAAGAATTAATTGTTAATGTCACGATCATAAAATATACGAGGAGTAAGACGACTCGCTTGGTAGATATTATAATTATATTATATTATAACCCAATATACAAAATTCCATATCAGGATTCTGAATATAGAGTCTCGCCTCGAGTACATTACTTATACATATATTTTGTAATTTCGTATACAATTCTACCCACATGCAATATATTTCATACTAATATGTTACGCATGTTAGCATACATTATATTATCTATTACATAAAGATACTAATGATGGCATACCTTATACAATATATTATATATACGATATCGTGATACTTATTTATACCGATCTGACGTCTTGGTAATAATTATCAACAGGAGGTAATTGTCATAATCATGGGGAATTTCTAGCAAACGATACGAAACCTCATCCAAATGTTATTTTGTATGCTGTTTCGTACGTGACATTGAAAAAAAAGAATAGCTGCGATACATACCTACAAAAAGATTTTTGAAGTAATTTAACGGAATGAACTTTTTTTTAGGAGGAGGGAAGACTCGGTAGAAAATTCAAGAAAAAACCAATTTCTGTGTAAATTTTTTTATACTACCTTTTATACGATATTTACTTCGGACGCAGGTGCCATCGCGAAGCTTTTGGCCGTCCGTAAATCTCCGGGCGCTTACTTTTGGTCAAGCCGCTGGCAAATGGGAAAAGCCGCGCAAGTATTTACGGTAGACGAAGGTAAAACAAACCTAACTAAAAGTCGTCCGTCTCCTACTGCAATATCGAGTTGCACGTCTTCGTTATATGCGTACAAGTCTGTTTTCTATATATACTCTAAATATGTCTCTTACGCAACGTATAACCAGGAGCGCCCGCGGCACGTAAACCTAGAGAAGGAATAAGACAAACGTAACTAAAATTCACACGTGGTATCGTGCTGTACGTAGATGCTCGTTCAATGTATACTATTATATACATATATGGCAGCTCCCACGTCTAATTCTGCGTGTGCAGTATGTATATACACATATATGTATATACACATATATGTATATATATACATATGCGATACTAGTATAGTATACGTATACATATAATGTACTGTAGTTCAACGTATAAATTTGCCAAGCTCCGAGGTTTCTCATTGGCGAACATGGCCTAAGGTCGTTTCTACGAAGATATAAGGGTGACGGATGAATTGCGGGCTGTTCTTGAACACGCACCGTCTCATCTCCGTTCTCGGTCGTGAAATATATCCTGAAAAGGGCTGGCTAAAGACGGCACTGCAAGATAGATCACCGCACGAAATAAAGGGTCTTCAGCAATTACGTACTGCGCCGATTTTTTCGAGCTTTCTCTCGAAAGTCTTTAAACTCACCACGAATGGTTAGCTGTAACGTTTTTATAGCTACTCTCCGCAGTTAGCTTTTCGCTCTATCTGTGCTTCTGGTTGAGCTATCAACGTATCCCTCAGGGATGAATCTTGCATCATCTTAAACCCGGTACGAGATTATCTTTACGAATCATATTTTTTGTGGCAAAAAAATTTTATGTACAAGATATAATAGATGTATAATAAAAATATATATTTTTCTATATTCCACTTGCATGACATTTTCATGGGGGATTATGCTCCTTATGAAAGTCTCACAGTATACCTGTAGTATGCTCAGTCGTATTTTTTAAATATTTAAATAATTTTATTAATTACGTAATGTTATTCCATGCGTGCTTATAAATACAGATATACTATCTAGATATACTACTGCATGCTAAGCAAGTACGTAAATTTTAGCTGCTCTATCTGTATTTATTTACCGTAAGTTCTCAATGGACATTTGTTTTATATTATACAGTTCTTCGAGACGCTCGCTGATGTATAACTGCGGTATGCGCATACCGGGTAAGTGTAGCTGTTCTATTATGACTGTATGGTATAAAAGAAGGACTAACTTGATAAAGTCGTACCGGAGCAAATGACAGGGAGTCTTGGAGCTTCAGTTTCAATAAGAGTTATCTGAAGCTAATGCAAATGAAATTGTCCCCAGTAGATTCTTTTTCCTGGCACAGACACCCCTAAGCTGCTTAAGACTTTTGGTCCTTGTGAATTTTTTTTCTACCAGCTGAAAGGGAATTTTTATTTTCAGTAGTGTCCTCGTAAGTTCGGTCCAGTGGAATATGAAACGGAGCGGAAATGGTTTTTGGGGTAGTATATGCAGGGGTGAATAGAGAAAACTATATTATTTCTGGCAACGCACAGAAATAATATTCAGACTCGCCGCTACAGTACTATTTGGCATTTGCTTCGGTTAATGCTAAAAGTGCATAATTAATAATACCTAAGACGGGTCAAGCGGTTATTTGATAATTTTCAGTATCTATAGTTTAGACGAAACTATAGGGGACTGTTACCCCGTAAAATTTTAATCTTCCAGAAACTCTAACAACGAAGCATAGACGGTGGAAAACCCTTCTGAATCATCTTTACGAAAACTTTCAATTTTACTCTTCGTTATATCAAGTTTCTGAATGCGGAGGGTCGTCGTCGAAATTAGATGACAAATAAAATGTCACCAAGTTTCGGCTCGCCAAGGCAAATTGACAGAATCTTTAGGGTGCTCCGTATACAATTACGACGGCGCGAGGGTGAATGGTCGCGAAATGAAAGAGAGTTGACTTGTATACAGTAAATAAAATAGGTACATTACGCAATTTGCGAATAATGTTGGCCGGTTAAAAAGAGCCGGATGGAAAGTGAAAAATATAATTTTTATACGGTCCGTTTATATTTTACGAATTGGGTTATATGGTCTCTTTTCATCCCTCGTTTCCTCAAACACTTACGTAAAATAAAGGCTTGGCATTTACAAAGGAGGGATTTAGCCGTTCGACCATTATAAGGACTCCCAATTTTCCTTGACGTTCCACCACGAATTTCACTCATAACGCTTAACGATTATTTCGCTGTACGGTATATGTGGAAAAATCCTCGTTTTTAACGGTCGCAAGTGTAATTCATAGCGTGACATCATTTTCCATTTTTCATGCTTCACCTCTTTTACGAGCTTTCTCTTAAAACCACCGCTATGCGTATCTACGTACGCATCTGACAGAGAGGAAGGAAAAGCTTTTGCGAGGTGTTGCGAGCTTATCGATAACATTTTTTTTTTTACGGAGGAATACTTCAAATTGTAATCAGGGACAAGGGAGAGTGGCTGTAGGAAGTAGGTGACATTATACATGGAAAAAAAAGAACGAAAAAAAAGATCCGTATTACCATTAGAACTAAGAAGAACGGAAAACTGTTGGGACAGTAATCCCACAGGGGAGAAAACTCTTAACATTTTTTTTGTTGGGCTTTTATCACCAGAGTTATTTAAGTTCTCCGAGGTGGAATATATCTTTGCCCGTCATATCTTTAGAGAATTCTTATAAATAATTGTCGAGCTTTATCGTGTTTTCCGAGGTTAAAACACTAAAGGTATTTTTACTCTTGATCTTTGAGCCCTTTGAACTACACGTAAGGTACAATTAAAATTTATCATCGGGTTTATATTAAATTTTAAGGGTGCATTAATTCCTTGTTATATCGGGCTGTACTTTATTACGATGTATATGTATACAACAAATTTGGGGAAAAAAGGATATAACCCCATTTTATCCCAACAAAATAATCGACACGAAGAAAAGTTCAAATGTAATTTTCCAAGCTGTATAAGAATACAAATGAATGGTTGTTGAGTAACTTTTGAAAAATCGTACGAGACCCAAACCCAGAACAGGAAGGGTAGAGTAGTACAAAAACGTGGGGAAGATGGAAACGAAATTAGAATTAGAAGGGTGAAAGGAAGTGTTGGACGTTTTCGAGGGTTACCGGGAGGGTAGTATAAGAGAGATACAAAAAAAACAACAGCGAACACCACCAACCTTCTCAGCTAGCCCTTGGACCTATAGCATTCACCTTCATATATTATTTACCTCCACATTTACCCTCCACCAATCCTAAAGATTACAACACAAGCCCTGCTACATTGTGAACTCTGTCTCGAGCACTGGCGCTCACTGTTTCACCAATTTGACGAAGGTACGATGTGTTATATCTTGCAGTGCGGATCAAAATGCGTCGACCCTCTTAAATCACAGGATTTGAAAGAAGAAACTCCCTCTGGTGAATCCCACTGGATAGACAGTAAATTAACCGGAAAAAAAATTTCGAAAACCAAAATGAACATCTGCGCCGGCACTACAGGAATGAAAATTATCGAAATTTTTTAAGAGCCACCAAGCTACAGTTTAGACGTTGAAAATTCTTTATGAAAATATCCAAGACACTTTACTCAGGTTAAAGTACGTGCACTTGAAAAATTAAGTAAAAAATAAACGTCAATCCTATTCCAGCTGGTACTTTGGTTCATCTTGCGAGACTTTGACGTAAAGTGCGTTACGTATGTACATAGTGCATTTCCAAGGTAGTAGCTAACTTAACCCAGATTGCAGGGATCTGCTGCATGTAGTATGCAATGTGCTTTGGATCGTAAAAGCTTTACTGGCCCAATGCCCAACGTTCAAAGGGTTTGATGATGCACCTATAGGGTAGTAAACTTTATGTAACGGCGAGCATAACTCGAAGTCACGCAGGCAACCTGATGGACATTGGCCGTTACACGTGTAGACACGAGAATCAACATATGCATTTAACATATCAGCATTTTCCAAAGCCTTTTCTTTTCTAGCTGCCTAGACATTCTCCAGAATCAGCAGCTGCTATCCTATTCGAAATGGCAGCATCAACCCCCATCACTGCGTTACTCTGCGCAATTCTACGTCCCGGATAAGAACGCGATCATAAAATAAAAAAAGGAATTTTCACAACCCGACGTAAATTTTCGTTGTATAGCGAATTCGTTCTACGTATATACGAAATGATATTACCTCTTACGCAACATAATAATAACATGAGTAATGTTACGATTTATAAGAAACATTTTTTGTGTGAATCCTCCAAAAAAAATTTCCACACAAAAATACGTATCCTTTTTTCCCCCACGTACGTTAATTTCACCGAGTAATTCATACCAAACACTTTTATTTTTATAATTTTGAGAAATTAAGTATCCTCAAGTAAAAACAAAAATGTAATGCCATTCCACATAAAAATTTGGATGACACATAAACACCCACAAAATGAAATGGCGAGCGATCCAAATCCAATTACATGGTTGAATTGACGACCAAATCAATGCTAAATAGCGGGCATAAAATTGAATGGCGAGATATAAGCGAAGGAATGCGGAGGAAATGCGTGAAGAGATAACTTCATTTAACAATCTGGTCTATAAAAGCAGAGTGTGATTGGTATTTGGTACCTGAAAGGATTTAAGAGAAGATTCTCAAGAGATACCTAACAACACCTGACCTCCTGTGCTATAAGGTCTTGTAATAGTTATATCCCTGTCAAACTTTTAGTATCAACCAAAGTTTGCCTACTAGTTTGCCCACGGCACCCAGTAATTACCTAGCACGATGTAATCTTTTGAAAATAATCAGAGACTGTGTGAAATATTCACAAACATGGTAATAAAGTTTCGACAAAGTTATTTATACGAGTAGAGACTAAACTTAATTTTAATAATAATGATATAACTGGTTAATACAGATTTTTGTGTTACGTAAAAATGGTGACAAATGCTGATCACTTTACCATAGCATCACTGAGAAATCACGTCCCTGACACGTTGTCTCCACAGTATCAAATGGAATTACTGTAAGACTGATTGATTCTAACTGCTATATCCGGTTTAATGTACACCGACGTTAGTACCCAGCAGGATGCAATGTTCTGCAGGTGACGTACGTGTCGCTGAGACTAGAAACTGGGTTATGGAACTAATTAAACTGGCAGAAACTGACAAATGAAGTTTGGTGTTTGTCCGTCTGTTAAATGCCTGATTTATTCAGCCGAGATACACGAAAGCTGATCGTTTCTTCGGCAGTAAGTAAAATACCAGAAGAATGCAAAATCGGAATGAATAATATCATAATCAGAAAATAACCAGCTAATTTCTATGCTTTATTAGCATTTCAATACTATACTTAAGGAATGCCGTTCCAGTGGCTACATTATCGAATGAAATGATCGATAATCGAAACTTACGTAACTTTCGATTTTTCGAGTGTAAAGTTTCACAATGCTGAGTGGTATCGTGAAACTCTGTACTTAGAGAAAGAAAAAAAGATAATCCCCTCCTGAACGTGGATATATGAACTTTGCCCTTTACTCGAATACCAAACCACCGCAACAAGTTTAAATGTTTTTCAATGTTTCGAGCTTTTACTTCTGCCTGGTACATTTCGAGGATTATTATTATATGGTAGCTGGTCGCTTATGAAAGCTCAAGCTTTCATCAAAGTTTAACTTTAATCCCAACGTCATGCCAGTCTGCGTATATTGAATTTATACTGTACTCCACGAAATCGACACGACTATTACTTTGTGTTGTATGTCCAGCTTAAGGTCGGCAATGGAAGTAAAATAAGAAAGTGATGACCTAACCCATAAGCTGGGGACCACAGTGTTAATATATGACGAATATCATTTTCAAGTCTGATGCAGTGAATACTTATATGCTCAATTTTGGTCTCAATCGGCATACAGAAAAATTTTTGCAATGAGGTGAACAGGCGGGGTTGTTCGAACTAAAAAAAAAGAGGAAACAAAAATAAGAAAAATAAAAAGAAACTAGCCAACTCGAGATCCTCTAATTTCTTCTGGCTTCGCCAAGCACAACGAACGTGATATAACTCTTAATGGACTTAACCTGAGAGTATCGCTGTAATAACCCAGCTCGAAAGCAACTAGATATCTTAATTGAGTGCACCATTCCAGCAAAGAAAGAAATCGACGTTGAAGTCAGACACTTTGCGCCTTTATCGTGCAGGAAAAGCTTGAAACATTTATGAATGAAAATATAAACTGTTAAGCAAGCTTCAATGATTGCTCACAGGTAATTTGTAATTATGTAAAAAAAAAAATATTTCAATTCTTGTACCACATTGATACATGAGGATGCCAAGCAACATAAATTAAATTCTCCATAAAAAAATCCCCTTATTTTTTTTAATAGCTAACCAATTAAATTAAATATAAAAATGTACAATTACACAAGAAACCAGATAAATATCGATAAATTATCTTTAGCTACATTTCTTACCGTCAATTTCATCCATTCACTCAATTCAATTACGTTAAAACTTTTCAATTTCAAAATTACGCAACTCTACTTATTGTTGTGAATAATACATTCGAAACGCTTTGGCAAATTAGGATTCCATATGAAATTCCTTATTCCGTATTCAGGAGTGATTGAGACCCGCTCGAATAAAGAGACAATCGAGAAGGAAATTATATATGTATATACAATACGCGAATTGACATAAACGTCTCGTTACAAGAGACTCCAACCTACACGGCGGTCTGAAACTGACTGAATAGTTCAACCACTATAAAGCCTCAAGGGCAATATACATATATAGTATACCTACAGACGTATTCAAATACCTACCGCTATAACTGTAGCTAAACTTATCGCAAGGGGGGTTGGGAGGGGGGGAAGGGTCTTTGAATCTAAGGATCTTTTTTTTCTAATGACAATTCCCTTTGAATACCAAAAGGTTCACTCGTCAGAATGAACTGATCAGAAATTCCCCGTGGGTAAGAATGACTCGGCTTATCGTTTACCATAGCTGGGGCTTTTACTCCCATTCTTTTTTTCTCTCTATCGAGCCGTGCGAAAACCTTTATACGCCCTCGCTTGCGATTCGTGACACGAGAAGAGAAAAACGTCAAAAAAGGTAAAATAAAAAAAGAGAAATAAAAACTAGAGCGAAGCACACGGATACATTCTTTGGTTAATATTAAAAATGCATCCAGTGCTTCGTCTCGATTGTTTTACAAAGTTTCGAAGTAGCTTATTTATCTATGAAATTTCGAGCTTGTACGTTTAACGATATAACAAAAGAAAAGCATCAATCTCACATTTGCACTCAAGCATTATTTTCATCGTTAAGAAATAATATAAACCGCCCTAAAAGTCTAATTAGAAAACCAACGCAATAGATTCTCACGGTTAACCGTGCATTATACATATTTTAAAGAATGGAATAGGCGGTTACATACTCGCTGCCACTAAAAGCTGCGCGCTCAAGTTGCGGCCCCATAAATTCACTTTATGCATTCTCGTAAAGTCCTATAAGAAAAGATTCGCGACTGTTTGCAAAATTCGAATTGAAAATTTTATTGTTAGGACTACCGATAAACTCTTGCGATAGTACCTAAGGAGACGCTTGATAATTATTATATTCATTTCTCCTATACCTATCCGGACGTGATTGATCCCTTACACTAGAAGGTTTAATCCTTCCCAGAACTTCTTTTATCTCAGCGGACAAACCAAGCGCTTCCTCCAGATGGATGCAATCGTTATAAGGGATTGTTAGAGGTCGGACGTGTGTCTTTCTAAAGAGCGACCTTCTGGTTTCCTCGTGAAAGATTGTGAGGTGAATTCGAAAGTAGGACAGGTGAGGCAACGAAAATTGACGAGAAAAAAGTTTCACGGAAAATCGTGTCTAGAGTTATTTTAGTGGCTCAACATTACAAGACATAGTTATAAGTCAGCTTATACATAGTAGCATAAGTATGGTCGAACAATGAATTCCAAATTATTCGTTCGAAAGTCAAGCTAATTCGTATAGAGATAGCGCATCTCATGCGAATTTATCTCGTCGTTAAAATCTTCGTTATCTCGAAGCCAAATATTATCGTAAAAATTGTATATAAATTTTACACAAATATATTATTACAATTTTGATCTGACTACCCTGTAGGTAAAGTAAATGGAAAATATATTTTCTAATTATGTTGGAAACTGTATTATCGACCGAGGAATTACTATTAAGCACGTGCATACGTGTAAATTAACCGGTACGATTGCCTCTCTGCTTAATTTCTCACGATGAATACTACATGTGCACGGTATACAGCGGTAATGTTTCGCACAGCTAGCAATAGCAGTACAATAAATCCAGTGTCTGTAAAAAAGTATTGCATCGGTTCGAGTTGATTGGTTATAATATAAAAGTCTCTGAGCCTTCGTAGCGTCACTCACAGGGGTAATCCGCAAAATCACGTATATAAACCCTGATAACGTAGTTTCAAGATACAGTACATAGATACGACATAGCCCCATAGCGTTAAATAGACAATACATAGAAGGAATGCAGCAACATGGCATATGGATGTCATAATTGAATTTATCCCGAAAAGTTGGACTTACGTGGAAGAACAAGATAACAAAGCAAAGAAATAAGAATAACAAGATAGAAGAAAACCAATTTGCTATATGCTTGGCCTTATACACGGAGACATGGATTTCTTTTATTTTTCGACCCCCCTTATACAGAACGTAAATAACAAAGATGCCTCCTCACGCGTTCTCTTAAACATTGCAGACTCGCCTACATGGTCCCAAGGAGACGACAGCATGTGATAGCTTCAGTCGTATCCCGGAGATAAGAGAATTCGTGGAATTCAGAAAACGCGGAACGAATAAAAATGAAAGGCATAAATGAAAATTTACCCCGTAGGAAACGTTACCAGGCGAATGCGAAAGGCATACGACTCTGTCAATTATGTAGATTTTGAATCATGAATATCATGTCGATGTTACGATCCAACGTGTAACGTAGCCGTTTAATTTTTTTTCTATAAGACACAGTTGAAGCTCCGTGCACGCACCAAGTGTGGCGCAGTAGTAAAACCCAGTGAAACGTCAGACAGTAAGTAAGAGAAAAACGCAAAAGCAAATAATACAATGGAGTTGAATGTAGAGCTTTTTAAGTGTTCAACTTTGACCTTCTCATAACGTATAACTTGTAGCAATATATTTTAAATGATCCTTGGCTTCCCGTAGATGAAGATGCAGGATGACCCTGTTACTCTCTTGGGACACGTTACTACGAAATTTCGCTTTAAGGAAGCCTTAGACTGATATTACGTATGAATGATGACATACATATGTATTATACGGTGTCCTTTGCACCAGTACACGTGCATACTAGAAAATAATCGACGCTGATGGTACCCAGGACAGCAATAAAGTCACATGATAAAAACCGAATGGGAATGGCGTGTAACAGTGGTATCTGTGAACCATCAGAATTTGTTTCTGTAAGAAACGTTAATTGTACCTAGAGATTATGCAGGTTTTCAGTTGTGAAAACTTCTTAACCTGTTTAATAATGATGGCAGAAGGTTGAGGATGGCTTTTTTACCATCAACAAAATTAAATGCCCTAGCGAGAGTACTTGATCCGGCTTTTAAAACTATCTTTGACATAACGTTAACGAAGCGAAATTTTTTTTTAAAGATTCTACGTAAACGCCAAAAAATTCCACGCCACTTTACGTGACTCTTTGGTCAAGGAAATCTTTGAAATTGTCGCGAAACATAACTGCAGTACACTAAGGTTTAAATTAAGTTTTAAGATTATGCCCCATTAAATTTAAAGTGTAAATAAATTTTGTTTAGGAGATCTGTCCAAGGTTAAAGGTTAAACACTCAATTTTAATGATCCATCTGGTTATATCATAACTCCTTTTATCGTCGGCCATTATCTAAGGTACAGATCGAAGTTCAATATGCTGAGTACAATTTGAAGGCAAATACATAATATATCAGATGATTATTCTAGAATGACATTTTGCATATATAACAAAATTTTTAGAAGAATAAATTTGAGTTGTAAAAATGTTAAATAATATTTTGTCTTACCTCTGCATATCTTGAGTGATTCTTATGAGTCTTACTGGCGCCATTTGTACCTGTACACCTGTACCTTCACTGTTTCCGCATGCTGACTACTTAATAAGTATATAATACAGTGCATCTACGTGTCACTGACCTTTGAACTATTGTAAATAATTTATATGAAAGGATCAATAGTACCAGTCTATTCTTCATGCACGGCTACTGGGTATAGAGTTTCTACGTATAGCT
Source organism: Calameuta pallipes (assembly GCA_030142375.1). Taxonomy (NCBI): domain Eukaryota; kingdom Metazoa; phylum Arthropoda; class Insecta; order Hymenoptera; family Cephidae; genus Calameuta; species Calameuta pallipes. The sequence continues at coordinate 1,383,543 of JARQSW010000349.1, forward strand.
TTGTGGTATGGATGTCAATAGCGAGTTTCCCGTCAAACAATGTCTTGTTCACGAATATCCCGTTCTAAAGAACAGTCACCCACGTTCCTATTTTAATAGGATTCTTGGGAGACACGCTTCTTTGCGCACATTCTTCGTGCCCAGTCAAAGAATCTAAGAATGTTCTTGCTGGCTGACTTTGAGAGCGAAAAGAAGTTACGTAAAAAAAAACCAGGAAACGAATAAAAGCTTTATCGGTGTCGCAAGGGGGTTTCCGTCCTTTATGGCTGACCAGTATATACATATGTATATAAGCGTGTAAATGTAGCGAAATTGAGAAAGCGAATAAGGGAGAAGATAAACTTGAACAAGGAGAAAAGAAGGTAAAACGTCCTACAGACAGTAATTTGAAAAATCGAGAAGGTCATGTGCGCCTATGTCCTACAAATGCAAAAACCTCTGACAAATGAAAGCTAGAGGAAATAAAATTCATAAGAGGGTCTGAATTAAAATGAAAAAAATTTTAGGACATTTTACATTGAAAAAAAAAAAATTTCAGAAGTTTCTCTAACGAAGTTGTAGGATATGATACGCATTTCACGCTTTTGACGTCAGTCTGAATTCCGATCATTTGGATTTTATGGAGAATTAATAAATGTCAGTTGTGCAATGGATTGTCAGGAATATTCTTATGATTCAATTGTGAGACTGTCGGAAAATAATAATGTCACGCTGTGACTCTTGAAAACAATCTCATAACACGATTTGGTAATTGAGCCTCGATAAAATGCCAAAAAAAAGATACAAATCCAATTGCCTTTGAATTGAATCTCGAGTACACGATACTATTCGCTAACACGATTCAATTAACGATTTATAGATCTCCCGATCAGTGAACTCGAGATTGGACGCTTTGTCGACGAGAATTCCCACGAATGCGCAACGATGGCTTATCGGATGCGTTAAAGGGGATCTAGCAGCTTGAAATTGGACAATTGAAATTAACACAAAGTAACATTATTTTTTTAAAAACCGTATCAACCCATATACTAATACTTGAAACCAATAAACCTGCTACCGACTGTTTCCACTATAAAATATAAAAACTATAGTGTCAACGTATTCAGGATGTTCTACGGTAGTCATGCACATTGCATGACTTTAAATTTAAATTTAATTAATCACAGCCATTCGGTTTCAACATTAAAGTCCCAGCTTATCATTGAAATGGAGCCGTCAACTATATGTAACCTGCACAGTTCATTAAACTTAAATAGCAAAGTACATTTGCTTCTTGCAGAAAAGTGAAGACGACACTAAAATATTTGACAGGAAATATTTGTGGAAATGTGTATTAATATAGGAAATCACCTTTATGTGAACTAATATTACTATTAAAATACTCGCCATATTAGAACCTAATCACGGTGCCAGTATTATTGATAACGCAAATAAAATAAAATGGAATGTCAGTTACGAGGTGTGAGTAGTCAGTTTACATATATATATATACTGCCGTCTGGTACTGGCAGTAGCTTGTTATCGACGTTAACCAATTGGAATACCTATTCGAGTGGGCGAAGTAACGGCAAGAGGAAAAGTTATCTCGTCTACGATACCTGCCATTTGTCGATTTGAAACGGGTTTTAGCGAAAGGGAAAACGTAAAATTATTTTTCCTAGAAAGATATTCCTTATCAACACCAAGCCCTATTCATCCTGAAATAGACACTGTGTGACATAACTGACACAAGTAGAAATCTATCGGTATCTGCCTTTTTTTCATGCCAGTCCTTTTAACAACAGAAGTACTTTGGACATTGACAGTGAGAGTTTTTTAGAAAAATATTCTGATACCAATAAAAGGTCGCAAAAAAACATTTCGTCCGTTTCACTGAATTTCCATCATCTTCCGGCCAGTCTTCGGGCGCTTTATCTGATAGTGAGCTTCGTAATAAAATCGAGGAAATGTAAACGACCCAAAACGGCTTTTTCATAAAGTCCGTGTATCAAATATGATGAGAAGTAAGAATACAAAATCATGTACAAGATATAGATGCTCATATCCTGTCAATAAGTAATCAAAATGGAACAAGATTACACGATTTTTGTTAACACGTATTTTGTTAACAAGTACACTCATAAAAGCCTGAACAGCTTACCCACAACTGGCGTCCTTTAAAATTGTACAGCATATTCCCTAAGAATATACCTTTACAGCTATAAATAGTTTCACATATATTTTTATACCATTCTCGTCTCAGACGTAAGATTACATTTCACGTGTTATCCAGGTCGATAACATAAATTGACAACTGGGGGAAAAAGATAAGGCGATAAGCAGAGCAGAGAGAACATTTCATAAACGAAAAGGGGTCCGACGCACGCATTACGAACACATGAGAAATACAGCATCGAGGGGTGAAACAGGTCACGTATACGTGGGAATTCAGAGGTTCCTTGCTAAAGGAGGGTTATAGCTTTTTCAAAAGGGAACCAACCGCAATAACTGGCTGCTGCCTTTTGCCGGATGACATCTCTTATAGAGTGTAGCATTAAAAACGTAACCGAGAAAAGTCCTCCAAGATATTTGCCGTTTGCCAAAGTCGCGAAATGTTCGCACCCTTAGCACTTATGTTACTTAACGATAACTTACAACTGTGGGAACGTTGTATTTGTTTTTGGTATATATATATATATATATATATATATATATATATATAGGTATATATATTCTTTCAGGAATTTGTTTCTAGAGGCATTCTAGATTTCTTTCAGGGAATCGAGGAAATTTATTGTACGAATGTCACGCAATTTGCATAAACACTGATGAAACGCGATGAGAAAATTATTTGTGCTCTTTAATTCATGTATATGCATATGCTAGATATTTTTCGCTTAAAAGTATTCCTGATAACCAAACCGATGGTGCAGTAAGTATTTATATAACAGGAAATATAATATATTAAGAAATTAATATCTGAATTGCAATTAACGTTGTATTAACACTACAGGAGATTAGTATATATCAGAAAATATTTCAAGTTACTTCGAAAATAAGTTGCAATTATAGCAAATAAAGTTGGGACTTATGTATGAGTAAAGAGATTAAGTTTTAAAATAGATATTAACCATAATTGACCAGTGAACGATTATAAGAATTTCATAAGCAATATTAACCCCTTTAACGATATTGACGTCATATGGCGTATATACTCCATAGGGATGACGCTAGGCTGTCGCCGAAGGGATTAAGAATGGAATTACGATAAAATAATATATTTGAGTAATTCATTTTGAAATGATACGCAGTTCTTTGTTTGGCTGTTTACTTCGTTAAAATGAACGAAAAAGAAGCAGAAAATTAAATGACTCGCGTATTGGATGATGACTGGAATCATCTAACATGTCTTATTTATACTCAATTGTTATAAAATGTATATACTCTATTTTATGACTAACCCTTAACAAGGCTATAGTCGCTGATTTCTTGATGTTAATCTCACTCACTGCCACTGCCACCACCACGATCTGTACTAGAATGACGTGAGCCAACCTCACTACCAGAAACAGATTTTCTTGATACAGGAGATGCTGATCTGTGAACGAAAATATGCAAGTATTATATAACATATAAGAAACAAATGACTACTGATATATTTTTAACATTTTTATAATATTTCTTACCGTGCTGAGCCACTAGCGCTTCTACTACGAGATCCACTCTTTGATCTTGATCTTGATCTCGACCTGCTCTTGCTTTTGGATCTTGATTTAGACCTTGACACGGATCTGGACTTTGATCTTGATCTACTCTTGCTTCTGGATCTGCGTTCAGAGCCTGAACGCGAACCACTTTTAGATCTCGACCTTGAACGAGATCCACTTTTTCTTGAGCCGCTGTTGGAGCGGGATCTGGATCCACTCTTTTTGGAACCAGATCTTGATCGTGATCTCGAGCCACTTTTCCTTGACCCACTGCCGGACCTTGATCTAGACCTGGAGCGGCTCTTCCTAGAGCCTGATCTGGATCGCGATCTGCTCTTTCGGGATCCTGATCTTGATCTTGAACCACTCTTAGCTGATCCTGATCGTGATCGTGAAACGGAACGGCTTCTCGAACCTGAACGGCTTCTAGAACGAGACCGGGAACTACTCCTGGAACGACTTCCAGATCGTGATCTGGAGCGTGATTTTGATCGTGATGCTCGAGATCCTTCGGAATCCGATGCGATTCTCCTCTTTCCACGAGGACCACCCTCATTTCCACTTTCATCCCTATAAGAAAATTGATATCCTCTGTAGCGAAAGGTACCTATATCAGTGTCACCTACAATACCAACAGAAATGGTTACTCACCCGCTAGCAATTTTTAGACCGCCATTATCACTATCAGATTCGCTTGTAGATATAGTTTCCTTTGATAAGATTCGCATTTTATTCTTAGACATATCGGATGTACTCTTACGCGAACCTTTGTCCTTCTTAGTGCTTCCAGTTTTCCTTCCGCGCTTAACTTTCGGACGATCGCTATCCGAACCTATATAAAAGTTGATATTAATGAAATTCGCAATCCATATAATAGTATAAAACTGATAAACAGAATGTAGTTACCTCCACTTTCTCCACTGCCTGCTTCCTTCTTCCTCCTACCCTTTCCTCGTCCTTTCCTTTCTTTACCTTCACCACTTGGCTTCCTCTTTCGTTTCCTCTCCCGAGGAGCTTCTTCTCTTCCCTCATCTCCGCCAGAACCGCCACTGTCACTAACGTACTGATCCGTCCTGCTCCTTTTACCTTTCTTTCCAGGCTTTTCTGACGGCATCTCTCCAAATACCAACGCATTTTTCGTCTTCTCGACATACTGCTGACGCTTTTGGAGCATTTCCTCTTCCTTTTGGCGACGCATCTCTTCCAATTTTCGTTGCTCCTCCGTTTGGCGCATTTTGAATGCTTGTCTGAAACACAAAGTCTTTTATTACGACTGTCAAGAGGAACACTGCTCATCGTTGAAACTTCTCATTGCAAGTCTTTTCCTTATTTGTGTTTAACTTAAGCTTCTCTAACTTAATTGAATATTCTTCTATTACCTTTCCTCCTCTTGCTTCCGCCGAAGCATCTTCTCTTCCTCGTCCAGCCTCCTTGCTCTTGCGACGTGGTACTGTGCTTGCGAGAGTAAATCTTGACATCTTCTTGCTTCTGTCTCAGCGAGTTGTTCCATTCTATCACCGTGGGTCGCCAAATACTGAAAGTACTTGTGAGACAAGCCTAACTCATGAACGGCTTGTAAGACGGTAGTTAAGGTAGATTTTTCATCCTTAAGAATTTGCGTAGCCAATCGTTGTAAAACAAGTGCAATGTTATATAGGAGCACAGTATCCTGCGGCGCTACTCTGCGAGCCTGTATTTATGAATTATCATTTGGAGTATATTCTCATTTGCCATTTTTACGTTTTACACCTTACCTTCAAGAGCGTCATTTTGGCTTCCTTCAATTTTCCAGCTTTAAAGTACGCCCTTCCGAGATATTGCAAAACCTCCACGTGGTGGTACTTGTAAAATTTGCGTAAGCAATTTTCATACTGTAATGACATTTCAATAAGTATACCACTCTATACTTGACTCGTTAACTTTGTAATATTTGATAAATTACCATTTGTATTGCGCTAACAAATTGCTTTTGTTCAACGTAAATATGAGCGATGTTTAACCATACGTCACAAAATTCAGCTGTAGCCTCACGAACTTGGGCAAATATATCTCTAGCTTCATTGACGCATCCTTTGTGCGCCAGAACCGCACCGATCCCGTTAGCAGCCCAAATATTTTTCGGATCATTTCTCAACACCTAAATTTCATTACAAATTAATATCATAAATGAACGACTGATTTATTAATAAGTTTTAAAAATGTATACCTGTTTATACATAGCCAAGGCTCTGTCCTGGTGCCTTTTTTCTCGTTCCTTATCCTTCCCACTCTGATGCAAAGTTTGCAACCAAATATTCCCCAAGGCAATCAACGAGTACGCATCTGTGCTCGTTGTAGGATTTTTAAGAATTCTCTCAAACTTCTTTTGACCAGGACCCCATTCCATTTTCGCCAAATGCAAATTACCCAACAAGGACCAAGCGTCCGGATGTTCATTATTGATTCTAAGCGCGTCTTTGAACCAATCAGAAGCCTCGTAGATCTGTCCCTTGTCTCTGGCCATACAGCCCAATCTTAAGTAACAGTCCACATAATTTGGATGTTCTTTCAAAATGTCCTTGTACAATTTCTCAGCACGGTCGAACACACATAAAGCCTCATTAAGCCGTGCTAAATTGTAGGTCGTCGTCACGGCTATAGAATTGTAATATACTGGATCATGCAGAGCATCTGCCTTTGAACGAGCTAATGATTCTTCCAAATTCTTTCTAGCTTCCTCCAAATTCCCAAGTCTATTGTACAAATATTAACAATGTTTAATACGTACGTTTGAATACGCTCCTTATGTGATACATGACACAATTGTGCATACCTATAGTGCAGAGCACCGACGTTATTTAAAATTTCTGGAGGAATATCTGCTTGTACTTTTTCCTTCAATATTCTTGTCGCCGTACCATACGCGTTTAATGCTGCATTCAAATCACTTTGTTCTAATATCTGTGCTAACTCGATCCAAGCTTCAACATCATCAGGAAATTGTTCAGTCACTTTTCTTAAATGATTTTTAGCAATGTCTCTCTTAGATTGAGAACTTGAATTCGCATATAAGGAGCCAAGGATTTTCATTGTCTCATAATTTCCTGGTTGAGCTTTTAAGACTTTTTCGAAGCATTGCGCGGCCTTTAATTACATAAATATTTTTTCAAGCAACTGCATTATTATTCGTATTGGCACAAGTGAGGCATCTTTACTTACATTTTCAGCATCTCCTCGATAAACGTACATTTGACCTAAACCGAAGTGTGGCAATACAAAGACAGGAGGAGCAAATTGTGTTGCCTGATAGTAATATTGAAATGCTTGATCATAATCTCCCTAAAAATGTTGCAAAATTTTTAATTTATTAGATCTGTAAAAAACATATACAGTAACGATGCTATATAAATACTTACTTGCACATGAAATGCTCTTGCGAGCTGGTAACAACTTTCTGCTCGCATTGCTTCGTTCTCAGTATTGTGAAAGGCATGTAGTGCTAAGTGCTGAACTTTGTTATAATCTTTTTTGAAGAAAAAGTGATTTGCCAAATGGTTTAATACCATTGGATTTGTAGAATCTATAGTGTACGCTTTCGATAACATTTGTACACCAGTTCTAATACTATCAGGTTGTTGTTGATTTAATTTTAAAACTGAAAGCCCCACTAGTGCTCCAACACACTGACTATCTAATTGCAGCGCTCTTTCAAATGCCAATCGTGCTTTTTCTTGATTGTTTAATTTCATAAAGCAATGACCCATACCCAATCTAACTGCTGCTGGGCAGTTAGGATTTGTTCTAAGAGCCTTTTTGTAAAAGGCAAGTGCGCCACGATAATCTTTTTTATTGAATGCGATACAAGCTTTACCCAGAAGTGATGGAATATTGTTTGGAGACTGATTCAATACAAAATTGAATTGGGCATCTGCCTGTTCCATTTTATCACCCTCGAGTAAGCAAAAGTATGCGCGACCAAGCAAGTGATTCTTAAAGAAGGAAATGCCAGTATGTAATATTTATCTTAATTCATAGACTAACACATAGTTCTTTGATTAACAGGAAAAAACATACCTGGTCATACATAATAATTTTATCAGCAGTGGTGTAGAGCAATGTGGCTTTTGTAAATAGGTCTCTCTTTTTATCTTTACTCTTTTCACGATTAGCCTCTTGGACATAATAAGCAGCCAACATATCCAAGGCCCGCATTTGATCTTTTTCATAATCACGATAGTCAACATTAGCATCAATTCGAGAAGACTCAAGTATTTTAATGAAATCTTCAATTTTATGTTGCTTATAATATTCAAGCTAAAACAAATATGTACTTTGATTTAGAAATATATTTCTTATGAAGTATTTACACATAATATATATATTACATATATACTTACAGCCAAATTGACCCAAATATTAAGTTGGGCATGTTCTTGCCGTAATATACCAAGGACTTCATCGCCCTCAGGTAATTGATCCAAATACAATTCTATGACCTGCATAGGGAATATAGATACACAATAATATTGTATTTTGGAGAAGTATTTACATAATGCATAAAATGATATTTTATAAGCTCAGAAATTTATACCTGACTGAAACAAAATCTTCATAAAGGCTAAAATATGCACAATGATATATTAAAGTATAGTAAAAACATAACAATGATTAACGAAAATATGCTATGAACTTGAAATAGTTATACAATTGAAATATGGTAACATATGGGTGTATGGAACAAATTGCTACAAGTCTATTCATATCACCAATATAATTGCCTCATGAAAAATCTTAATAAGTTATATATAACATACATTGGAGAAACACGCATTGTGTTATACTGCATGGATAATAATATAGATAGAAAAAGAGGTTAGGTTTCACAATGTTGGTTTCAAGTTAACGCAACGGTATAATGTTTTACATTTCTACATTGTACATATTTTAAACAAAGTTAGAAATTCTTTAAATACTAATTATATACGAATAATAAAACAAAACTCACTTCATCTGTGTCCCGAAGAGGGATCTCAATGGACCCCGCCATTCCGGCACCGCAAAACGAACCAACTAAAACGGAGTGAGGCTGAGAACGCGATCGTCCTTCCTTACTCCTTCACTGTTCTTCACACACCATCACATTTACTTATAGTATATCCACGAGTTCAGTGTAGGCGATTGGCAGCATGCGAAAGTAGTCCCTAGTTACTTTGAATGGTATTAC